>JANAVB010002000.1:9131145-9218645 GCA_029216955.1 Iris pallida | reverse complement strand
CTTGGCCTGATTTTCCTAGTTAGGACACACTTATGGCTGGGTCTTCCTTGGCATGGCTAATACACTAGTTAAGGCACGCCACTGCACTATCCGTGCCATGATTCCTGGTCGTCTGGTACTTCAAAACTTAACCATGGCTAAAATCGTCTACCGTAATAATTAAATAAACAATTATTTATAAAATTCTAAAAATTACCATTTAAATCAAATAAATAATGAAAAAAATATTTTCAAAAATTTTCGAGAAGGGGAGCTACATCCCCCTTCTTGGTTCGAACTTCTCTGCCAGGACCAAAAATCCATCGGCATTGTCAAGCCGAGCCGAGTCCCGACTACCTCGACTCTCATCGCAACCACCCAGATCTATCGGTGGAGCATTGATCAGCCCCGCTTTCCTCGCCTCTGTCGCACCGAGCGAGCAGGTGAGGTCTCGACTCCCTCTCTCTCAATCTTGACTCTTTTCTTCTCTTTGAGAAAGATTTGAAACTTTGAATCATGTGATGCGAATCAAGATTCATATATAATGATCCAAAACCATAATTCAAGCAAGATCCAAAGTCATGTGATGCAAAGTAACGAGTCATGATACGTGTAAGAGATCCTGCCACAATAAACTATGACAAATTTAAGAAATAAAATATAGTATTATAATGTTTGAAAAAATAGTTTTTAAGGAGTATGCCTCAAATCTAATTCGCCAAAATTGCTCCTTGTTCAAACCTATGAATAAAAGAAGTTTAGATCCTTATTCAAAATAGCGTCTAAAACTCCTTCAATAAATTTCTAGTCTCTAACTAATTCTTAACTCTTGATGACATCTAACTATCTAACTAATTAAATCTTTAGTCAATAGTTATTAAGCTAATTGTAAGCTAATTCTCCAATTTCACTAACCAGCCCATATATTCAAACCTGGCCCATAATCTAACAGCCGACCTCAAATTCCTTGCTTTTCTTTTTCTTTTTCTTACTCCAGCTCAAAGTCCATTATAAAACCATAAATTTATTATATGCAAAATATTGTTAAAATGCCAATGAATTGTATTGAACCATTATATTAGTGGGATTAAGTGTCTAGTTTATAATGCATGTGATGATACACTTATTTCTTTACTTGATTAATTGGAGTTGCTAATTATTATACTTTAATTCTATAATACAATGTATTTCCTTAATTTTTAATTTATACAGTAACATGAAGAATCTTACAATTTCTTTCTAAAATAATATTTGTTGTGCAGAATGTGTAAGCACTCTGAATTTTGAAATTATTTTGATTTATTTTTAATTAATTATTTTAATAATTTATACTTCTATTTTAAATTAAACTTTAAAAATATTTCCCATAGCATTGATTTTTAGGAGCACAACATTAGCATTATCCTCAAACAAATTTTATATGCATGATCTAGACGAGCCCGCCTTCATTTATGATTATCATGTCACACTCAAACATATCGTCTTGTGCTATATTTTTAATATAAAACATTCAGGTCAAAAACCTCAATTTCTAGCACCTATATTACAACTGTTAACCATTCCAATTTAAATTGGAGACCAAATTTCGACCAATTCTTTCGACCTAATGCGTAGTCATGATCTAAACTAAGTCTAAACACACATGATATATGTGTCCCACTCAATTGAAGCTATGTGCTACTATTTCACTTAACAAAATGGCGACTCTGCTGGGGACGACTTTCTTCTCTGACGAGAAAGTAATTGCTCAATATGATGATGTGTCGGTCGGATCGACAAAGAAGACTCTTGTTGTACACTTTGACCAGACTGCTTACGAAGAAATGCTCCGAACTGGGGGTAGTACTCGCTACTCCAATGTTCAGAAATCGCGTAAGGCGCAAAAAGTTTGAATTCCTAAGTCCAAAGCATCCTCGGATCTCCCTGTTGTCTCTGAAGGCAAACGAATCCTTCCCACTCCTGTTGTGGAGGCTTCCGTCTGTGACGAGGCAGTCTCTACTTCAGTGATGTGCCTCGGGCGTAAAAATTAGTCTTCCGTCTATGACATGGAAGACTATCAAGTTTTACGCTCTGTGCGTAAAAATAAGTCGCCCGCCTGTGACGTGCTAGACTCTCAAGTTTTACGCTCTGCGCGTAAAAATAAGTCTCCCGTCTGTGACGTGGTAGACTCTAAAGTTTTACGCTCTGCGCATAAAAATAAGTCTCCCGTCTGTGACGTGGTAGACACCCAAGCTTTACGTTCTACACGTAAAGGAAAATCTTCCGTCTGTGACGTGGCAGATATTCATGTTTTTGCCCTACGCGTAAAGGTAAATCTCCTGTCGGTGACAGAGTAGATAAAATTCACAATGATGCCTTTGCATCTAAAGTGAATTTGTCTGCACGCATGTAGCATAAAAATATGAATTATATTATTGGTAAAACTTCAGTTTTTTACCAACAACCTTTTTACACTGCTTTACGCAAGGTACCAAACCATTAGATTATGCGTAATGCTGAGGGAGTCCTTTGTGCACAAAAATCTCAGGATTTACGCATGCAACTCCAAGCGCATAAAAATGTACAGTTTGGTTCTGCTAATGCAGCCAGTAATCTTCTTTATACACAAGGGACTAAACATTTCTCTGTCCCAAATGTAATAAAGAAGACTACTGTCACGCCCCGATCCCGCAGAGTCCTTTCGTCCTCGCTTCGGACTCTGTAAGACCGTTCGTCCTCGCTAAGGCGTGATGCCGGTGCAAGCCTAAGTTGTGCTTGCACAAGGCCAAGACCTGGAACAAGACAAGATAGACAAGGTTGACAATACGCAGCGGAACGTATCGCAGATAATTGAAGCAGCAGCGGACATATTTCAGAATACAAGTATGGAACACAATGGTAACAAGAAACAATTCTCTTTATTGATTTCATTTGAACAAATTACATGCTCTCAATTCTCTCTGATACAATGTTACATTCTCTCAGAACTTTACAGATTACAATGATCCCGTTCTCATACATTACATTCCTTTATATACAAAACCAACTCTTGCAACAGATGTCATCTCTTGGCATCTCTTCTGATTTCTGGCTCCTGAGGATGAGGCTTTGGCTATCGCTTCGGACTATCCTTCTCGATGCATAGTGCACCTGCATACAGACTGATGGTGGCTCAGTATATCAGCATACTAGTGAATTGTGAATAAAGAGCTACATTTGTCTGAAACGACCACTGTTCATTTAGTTAGAAAATGTTTCTTGCAATATGATCTTGCTACTTTTTATCTATGTTCATTTCATGCATATAGAGTCTGTTTACATGTCGTTTTGAAAACATCGTTGAAAAATCAATATTTCAATTCCATCCTAGCCGCTGTGCCTCCCACGGGTTCAGCTCGTCGCTAACCGCTGTGACTCGCATGGGTTCAGCTCGTCGCTAGCCGCTGTGACTCTCTTGGGTTCAGCTCGTCGCTAACCGCTGTGACTCGTATGGGTTCAGCTCGTCGCTAGCCGCTGTGACTCTCTAGGGTTCAGCTCGTCACTAAGTGGATACCCTAATGTACATGCAATATCAAATAAAACCATCATGCATCAATCGAGCAAGTCATAAATAATTCCATCTTCTTTTCAAGCAGGAAACCGTTCTCTTTCTTAGCAGACAATATGCGGATTCTCTTATAAGCATACTCAAATTCTAGCATCTTGTTATTAGCAACAACATTCATTCAAAAGTTCAGATTCTTATTAGGCGCAAAAGAATCATACAATGAGTCATTGTCCACTCACCCAGATTAATCGTCTTCTGTTGCAGAGCCAGCAATCCGATCTTTCTGTCTATCTAGTACCTTCGCGGAGCGGGGCACTACATAATTACCTACCGAAAAGAAGTTTTATCCTCAAAACTTAAGGAGAAACTCACGATATCTTTAGCAGCGATAGTCCTCATCCTTCGCCATCATCAATCCATGAAATCATAATTCAGATCATATCAAGTCTCTTGTTCAATCAAGCATTTCAATCTCAATCAATCAAATCGATAAAACCTATGCCGACATCATAAAAATATTTACGGACTTATTGTATGGAACGTTCATCTCATTATTGATATCGAGTAGGCAAAGGAATTTTGATCAGAAGATATGTACAAATTCAATTGAGTCAAAATTGGCCAGAGGATCGTGTTGCCCTGATACCATTCTGTCACGCCCCGATCCCGCAGAGTCCTTTCGTCCTCGCTTCGGACTCTATAAGACCGTTCGTCCTCGCTAAGGCGTGATGCCGTACAAGTCTAAGTTGCGCTTGCACAAGGCCAAGACCTGGAACAAGACAAGATAGACAAGGTTGACAGTACGCAGCGGAACGTATCGCAGATAATTGAAACAGCAGCGGATATATTTCAGAATACAAGCATGGAACACAATGGTAACAAGAAATAATTCTCTTTATTGATTTCATTTGAACAGATTACATGCTCTCGATTCTCTCTGATACAATGTTACATTCTCTCAGAACTTTACAGATTACAATGATCCCGTTCCCATATTTTACATCCCTTTATATACAAAACCAACTCTTGCAACATATGTCATCTCTTGGCATCTCTTCTAATTTCTGGCTCCTGAGGATGAGGCTCGGGCTATCGCTTCGGACTATCCTTCTCGATGCATAGTACACCTGCATGCAGACTGATGGTGGATCAGTATATCAGCATACTGGTAAATTGTGAACAAAGAGTTACATTTGTCTGAAACGATCACTGTTCATTTAGTGAGAAAACGTTTCTTGCAATGTGATCTTGCTACTTTTTACCTATGTTCATTTCATGCATATAGAGTCTGTTTACATGTCGTTTTGAAAACATCTTTGAAAAACTAATATTTTAATTCTATCTTAGCCGCTGTGCCTCCCACGGGTTCAGCTCGTCGCTAACCGCTGTGACTCGCATAGATTTAGCTCGTCGCTAGCCGCTGTGACTCTCTTGGGTTCAGTTCGTCGCTAACCGCTGTGACTCGCATGGGTTCAGCTCGTCGCTAGTCGCTGTGACTCTCTAGGGTTTAGCTCGTCACTAAGTGGATACCCCAATGCACATACAATATCAAATGAAACCATCATGCATCAATCGAGCAAGTCATAAACAATTCCATCTTCTTTTCAAGCAGGAAACCGTTCTCTTTCTTAGCAGACAATGTGCAGATTCTCTTATAAGCATACTCAAAGTCTAGCATCTTGTTATTAGCAACAACATTCATTCAAAAGCTCAGATTCTTATTAGGCACAAGCGAATCATAAAATGAGTCTTTGTCCACTCACCCAGATTAATCGTCTTCTGTTGCAGAGCCAGCAATCCGATCTTTCTGTCTATCTAGTGCCTTCGCGGAGCGGGGCACTACAACTACTCCCTTTACTCCTTCTGATTTATGCGAGTTGCTAGTACAAACGTGTAAAAATAGAAAATCTCCTGTGACACTCCCCCAGGAAAATCACCATTGTGAGTGTCACCAGATTGTAATCAAATGTTGCTGTTCGGCTTCTAAACGGTCAGTTTTTGATCGATTAAGCTATAATGAGCCTCAGCAACACGTTGATGACCAAGAACATGAGTTGTCATATCCGTCAGTTAATATGGCATCTCATATCAACAGAGGACGGCGTCCAAGATGCAATTCGTCCCGGACTCCAAGCCAGCAACAGTTCAATCGACTCCTTGATACTTTTGAAGAGGTATATCAGAATACTCGGTTAAGAGTTCAAAGATCGTTGCACTCTTCAGATTCAGAAGCTGGGGGTACCCAGTCTTTGGAGTCAGAAACTGATAGTGTTGATTCATACCTCTATACCAATGCTTCTATATGCTCAAGGGAGGTTGAATCCTATGCTATCGGAGATGAACCAGAGACGTCAACTGCTAATACAAAACAACGTCTCTCTGCAATTGAACAATCACTGAAGGACATGCTTGCCATGATGCAAAGTATGCATCAAATAATAATGACTCAACAAACTGTTCAACCGACAGTGATAACACTGGTTCAGGTAGCAGCACAAACTCAAGATAGTTAAGGGGTTGATACACCTTTGAATAATCTTAATCAAGAGCCTGCTATCAATCAAAATTCTGCAGTTCCAGATCCTCTCATTCCAGAGGATGTACCACCTCCGGTGGGAGTTTCGGTACATCCGACTACTATTCAATCGAATGTGCTACCTCAAACTAGTGAAGCTATTCAAGCAGTGCGTGAGCTAAAAGTAAAGTTTGAAGTTCTGAAGCACAAGGATCAGCTCCAGAGGTTAGGGATTAAGCAACCTTATCCTCCTCACTGGAATGATGTGCCCTTTCCTCCAAAGTTCAAGCCACAATCCATGGTGTTATTTGATGGAAAGGCATCTCCTAGTCAATATATTAATTACTTTGATATTATGACTGTACATTTGCAAAAGAATGATGCTCTTCTTACCCGAGTTTTCATCGGGTGTTTGACGGGTTCAGCTTATGAATGGTATCGCAGTCTACCCGACAATTGCATAACGTCTTTTGATAAATTTAAAGCAATGTTTCTTTCCCGTTTCTATGAAGGAGGCATGGACATGAATATATCTTCCTTAATAGAAATTAAACAGAAAGAGAAGGAAGATACTCGGACGTTTATAGAACGCTTAGGACAGGCTACCTTAAAAATGCCTCCAGGCATGCCAGATTCAGCATTGATCGATACGTGCAAAATGAATCTGCGACCAACTATTGCTGTCTTTATGGGTTCTCAATTCACAGATTGGGCCTCGTTTATTATAGCAGCAGTTTCTGTCGAGACCAATGGTAGGTTGGCTCGTGAACATGGGATGATCTTCGCTTCAGAAGACAAAGGGAAGAAAAACTCTTCAAATAATAATTCCGGCAATCACAATAGGAAAGGGAAGGAAACCTTAGTGGTGAATCTTTCAAAACCCAAAGCGATGCCAAGCAATCCCGAGTCTTCTAAGACAAAAGAAGAATACTCTTTTGATGACAGTGATATCCCAGGGATATTTTAATGTCTAGTAAAAAGTGGCAAACTTCAGATTCTAGAGCCAAAAAGACCTAATAAGGTGAATCTGACCGACAATTCCAAGTATTATATCTATCACAGATACATAAATCATCCTACCAAGGCTTGCTATGTCTTGAAGAAGAAAATCCAAGAATTGATAAATGCCAATGCCATCGCTTTAACCAATGATGAGCATACGGTCACAACCAATATAATTTCTCTTCAATTTGGAGGTTTTTCTCTACAGCAAGTTCCAGATGGAATTATCCCAATTCCAAAGGCGAAGATGAAGATTGTGAATATCCCGCCTGCTAGAGAGCAAAATGAAGGACTTTTGCCTCTTACACTGAAAAATGGTGAAATTATGTGGGTACACCCTGATTTAGTACCTAAAATGAAGAATGAAGGTAAAACTTCAAAATCCAAGAAATATAGAAAAGTTAAAACCTGCAACATAATTTCTCATATTGTAACCCCAGACTATGATGATTTGGATCATCTATGGGGTGTCATTCCTTTGGAGGATAGACTGAGGGGTTTGAATATATGCCCTCCAAGCTTGGCTCCTCCTACCAAACTCAAGCTTAATCATCGGCAATGATTAGCAATGAGTAGTGTCCCTTTGTACAGGGCACAACAAGTCTTTGCTGCTTATGAGAAAGCTTCTACAGAGATTTTTCATCTTGTCCCGAACACCCCTACTCCTGTAACTACAGAGATTTCTATTCATCCTTCTCCTGTGGTTGCAGAGGTTTCTATTTCTTCTTTCTTTGTTGAACCATCTATTGAAAGTCCGCTACCCATTCATATGTACAGTCAACAATCAGTCCATCTCATAAAAAAGATGGAATATAACTTTCAAAAGACGGAAGGCTTGAATTATGATAAAGGAATGCGACTTCCTTTATAAATTCAAAGTCAAAAATCCACTCTCGGATTGGGTTTTGAGGTTCCTAATAAAAATCTTCGCAAGAAGAAGACTAAGGAAAAGAAGAACAAAACCTGTAATACGGTACTTCATTCTCTGGAGTTTGAAGAAGAAACCTTTGCTGGTACGAGATATGGTAAAGAGTACCACAAAAATTATGAGGGAACTTCACAAGAAGCAGAGGACGTGACTGAAACACTTTCAGCTCAGCCATCTCCTGCTCCGGCTGAAGCAAGGCCTTCTAAACCATCTGTGGTTGAGAAAGGGAAACAGAAAGCAGTACGATTTGACGTTCTATTGAAATCTGCTTCAAATCAAGGGGTAGTGATGAAACCCTACAAGTTTGACATTCTAGCCCAGTTAGCTAATACTCCGGCTAGACTCTCTATCTTTGAGTTGCTTCGTCTTTCGAAAGAAAGCTGAGAAACTTTGAACGAAGCTTTGCTACAAGCAGACTCATGCCTCGCTCAACTCAAGAGTCCTGATAATATACCAGTGTCGTGTCCACAATGTCATAGTATGATGGAAGCAATTCCTAACATTACCTTCACACAAGAAGATATGCTGTTGAAGCATAATAAATACGACAGGCCTCTGTGCTATACAGGGTATATTAAATCTACTGAAATTGACAGGATTTATATTGATCCTGGGTCTTCTATTAGCATTATTCTTCAGAGTATGCTACGACCCTTGAGGATTCCTACTAGTGATTTATTTTACACTAGTACCACAATAGTTGGTTTCAACTCTGGAAAGAGTAAACCATTGGGGATGATTCGTCTGAAGATTCAGATAGGTGATCTTCGAACTATGGCGACCTTTTATTTTATCAACTCAGACGTATCTTACAACATCCTTCTTGGAAGACCGTGGATACATGAGCATAACATTGTGCCTTCAACTCTTCACCAATGCTTCAAGTATGTGGACTCTCAAGGGGTTGTGAAGACATAATTTGCCGATATCAATCCTTTTAAGGGTGTTGAAGCCTATTTCTCTGACTCAATACTCTACAAACAAGAGCATGCAAAGGAGATATCGGATATGGCCGAAGATCGATCACCTGTAGAAGATCAATCTGTCAATGAAGATCCTCCGGAAGAGCAACCTTTGAAGATTAAAGTCAAAGGTCGAATCTAACCCCAACCTGTCAAAGACCAACCTCTGATGATCAAGGTTAAAGGAAGAACTCAAGCTTCATCTGAGGAATCAGTGAGTATTCCAGCCAAGAGCCAAGTTCAACCTCTCATGATCAAGGTCAAAGGACGTACTTCTCGTACGAATGATCCAGAACCACTGATTATCAACCTTGGCAAGTCTACGCGGAAGACGGATGATGGTCCGTTAATGATCAATCCAAAGCGTAGTAGTCAACTTGTAAATGATATAAATATTGATCATTCTGTACTTTCTCATATTAATGAAGATTTCCTTTTGGAGTACATGTCTGTCAAATTTATTAAAAGAATGACTTTATCTTCTGATGATCAAAGTCATCAACATAAAAATGACATAAATACAGAGGAAACCTTATGTATTAATCATAAGAAAAATTCGTTTCCTCCTCATGTCGATGTTGGACCTTATGCTCAAAGGTTCTTAAAAACTTCTCCATATCTTCTTTCTGTAACCTCATCATCACAAGCTTGTGTAGTTTATAGACGTCACGAAGAATCTTATTTTGTGATTCTGTCTAATAAGAAAAACAAGCGCCAAATTGTGTTTGGCCTGGCTAGAAATATCCCTGTTACTCATACAGATGATCTCAAAGAGAAAGATAAAGGAAGAATCTGAATTGACAAATATAGTCAACAATCTCTTAAGATTATCCAGAATATGGGATATGATTTAAAGACTATGCAAGGTCTCAATCAATTCAAAGGTAGACGGTTACCATTATGTGGTGATCCATTTTACCAGAAAACTCGTCATGGGTTGGGATACGATCCGTCCCACATGTTTAATGAAGATATACAAGAAGAATTTTCTTCCAGTTCTTCAAAATCCTCAGATTCTGAAGAAATCCAGTTCATCGAATCGGATACATCCCACATATACAAAGAAGATATAGAAGAATGTTCTTCTAGTTTTTTACAATCATCATATTTTGGAGCAAACTATTATGATGAATCTGAGTGTGTCTTTTCGATCAACATGGTCCAAACCGATGGTGAGTCTGAGCCATTCGAAAATGACCCTTGGGCACAACGAATGGACACTCAGTGGGAGCTTCATTTTGAACAGCGTCAGCCTCCTATATAAGATAAAATTGTCCAGATTGATGTTGGCGACGGAACTACGTCTAAGCCAATATTCATCAGTAAAAACCTTTCTGAAGATAAAAAGGAAGAGTTGATACAGCTGATTAAAGAATATATTAATATCTTTGCATGGAGTTATGAGGATATGTCGGATCTAGATCCTAAAGTAGCTACTCATAAACTCAATAGTCTCCCTAAGTCAAGCCTGTAAAACAATAGCAGCGGCATTTTCGACCAGATATGATAGATGCAATTGAAGCAGAAGTCAAAAAGTTGATCACATGTGGCTTTGTTCGTGAAGAACAATACCCAAACTGGGTTGCCAACATTGTTCCTGTTATGAAGAAGAACGAAAAAGTCCAAGTTTGCATAGATTTTTGGGATCTTAATACAGCTTGTCCAAAAGACGAATTTCCACTTCCGATTACCGATGTCATGATAGACAATACATGTGATTTTGAACGCATGTCTTTCATGGACGAATTTTTAGGATACAATCAAATTAAGATGCATCCAGAAGATAAAAATCATACTGCATTTCGTATACCCCTTGGGGTTTACTGCTATTCAGTTATGCCATTTGGTCTAAAAATACCAGTGCTATATATCAACGGGCTATGAGCAACATCTTCCAAGAGCAACTACGAAAAATAGTTGAGTGTTATGTAGATGACATTGCTGTCAAAAGTCGATCAAAAGATGATCACATTCAAGACTTAAAGACAGTATTTGAGTTGATGCATCAACATCAACTGAAGATGAATCTTACTAAGTCTTTTTTAGGGGTGTCCAGTGGCAAATTTTTGGGATTTGTCAGCACTTCTCAAGGTATCCATGTTGATCATGACAAAATCAAAGCAATTCTTAAAATGCGTCCTCCACGCAATCTAAAAGAACTCCGTGGTTTCCAAGGTCGCATTGCTTATATCAGGAGATTTATATCAAATCTTTCTGGAAGATGTCAACCTTTCTCCCGTCTATTAAAGAAAAGTGTATCATTTGTTTGGGATGAAGCATGTCAGAAAGCCTTCAATGACATCAAGCAATACCTTACAAATCCATCTGTTCTGGTACCTCCAGTGGTAGAAAGACCATTTTTGCTCTATGTTCGAGCCTTAGATCATTCACTTGGTGCTCTTCTTGCACAGAAAAGTGATAAAGGTCATGAACAGGCAATTTATTATCTTAGCCGAATGATGGTCGGAGCTGAACACAGGTATACTCCTGTGGAGAAAGAATGCCTGGCTTTGGTTTTTGTTGTTCAAAAGATACGACTTTATGTGTTCGGACAAACCATTCATGTCATATCCAGAATAAATCCTATTCGAATATTGATGAGAAAACCGAGTATTCTTAATTCCAGATTAGCCACCTGGGCTATGTTGCTTACTCCTTATGATATGGTCTATGTACCTCAAAAATCAGTGAAGGGTCAAGCATTAGCTGATTTCTTAGCAGCTCACCCTATACCTGAAACATCTAAGCTATATAAGGATATTCCAGATGAAGTCGTGGATTGCAACATGACTTAGAAGGATGACATTTGGCAACTATACTTTGATGGAGCATCGCGGGTTGGACCTAAAGGCAATATTGTCTCCGGAGTAGGCATCGTCTTGGTATCTCCTGATAAAATGGTCACCGTGCTTATTCTCTTAATGAACCATTTTTTGATAATGTGGCAGAATATAATGCCCCGCTAGTTGGTCTCCAAGTAGCAAAAGAATTGGACATTGAGTTTCTGGAAGCTTATGGAGATTCTCAACTGATTGTTAATCAGGTTAGAGGAACATATGAAATCAGAAATCCTGACCTCATTCCTTATCATCAAGTGGTAATCGAATTAGTCCTTTCATTCAAGGGATTCTTCATTGAATTCGTACCACGTTCTTAAAATTTGGAAGCTGATGCTCTTGCTAGTTTAGCTGCAGACTTAGCTGTTCCAATTAGAAGAAAAAATACCATTACTTTGTTGGATAGAGATCTATTCTGTGTAAAGAATAACTTGCATATTGAACAAAGTTATACTACAGAATCAAGTTCTCAACAAAGGGATTGGAGAAGTCCATTCATTGATTATGCGGTTCATAGGATTTTATCTGAAGATCCAAAAGAAGCTGCATCAATCAAGAGACGATCATTTCGATTCTACTACGATTCTTCTTTACATATGTTATATCATCGTTCTTATGACGGAATTTTGTTGTGTTGTCTCTCTGAGAATGAAGCTAAGCAAACACTCCATGAAGCTCATGATGGTGTCTGCGGCGCCCATCAACCGGGTCCAAAATTATAGGACCGCATTCAAAGAATAGGGTATTATTGGCCTTCCATGATAGCAGATGCTGTGGATTACGCCAGACGGTGTAAAGCATGTCAGATTTATGCTGATTTTATTCACCAACCATCTGAATTCTTATATCCTATAGCAGCTTCTTGGCCTTTCGAAGCTTGGGGCATGGATATTATTGGACCGATTAATCCTCCTTCTATCAAAGAACATCTGTTTATCCTAGCCATAACGGATTATTTCTCTAAATGGGCGAAAGCGATTCCACTTGTTGAAGTGAAAACATCTAATGTGGTTAGCTTCATCAAACACCATGTCATTTATCGTTTTAGGATTCCTCGAAGGATAATTCATGATAATGGATCCCAATTTGCCAGTCAGGTATTTTATCGATTCTGTGACAAGAATCGGATTCAAAATTTGGTTTTTACGGCCTATAATCCAGCTGCTAATAGTTTGGCCGAAGCTTTCAACAAGACAATTATTAAATTCTCAAAAATTTTGTCTCTTCTAATAAACGTGATTGGAATGAGAAACTTGGAGAATGTTTATGGGCTTACCGAATGACAGTCCGAACTCCTACTGGTTTTATACCATTCTCACTGGTTTATGGATGTGAGGCTGTTCTTCCACTAGAAATCCAGATTCCATCTCCTAGAATAGCCATTGCTAATGAGCTAACTACATAGAATAATGATCGGTTGAGACTTCAAGAACTTGAAGGTCTAGACGAGAAGCGCCTTCAAGCACAACAGCACATCGAGTTATATCAAGCCTGCATATCTCGAACTTTTAATCGTAAAGTTAAAGAGAGGGTGTTTAAAGTCGGTGAGCTAGTTCTAGCTATTCGAAGACCGATGGTGATGACTCATAAGAGCAAAAGGAAATTCCAAGCAAAATGGAAAGGTCCTTATGTAGTTGAGTCGGTATTCTCTAATGGTGCCTATAGGTTGTCTAAACCTAATGGAGATTTGCTCATGATACCGATTAATGGCAAATTCTTGAAGAAATATTATGTCTGAACTTCTTATTTATTCCCCAGCTACCAATGTTTGGTTAAGCTGATTATTTCTCCTAAAAGAGAATTTTGATCTTCTGTTTTATCAGCTGATTAAAAAAATAGATTTATTATTTATCATGTTATTATGACTTCTGAATAAATATTAAGTCTACTTTTTTTCTTATCTATCATGTCCATATGGCCTCTGAATAGATTTTAATCTATTTTTCTTTGAGTTGTTACGATCTGTCACGTTTATATTACCTCTGATAGTATCGTATACTCTAAACAGAAAACGAGATTCATTATCTATCATGTCCATATTACCTCTGGATAGATATAATTTATTGAGTTTAGAAGACTTGTCATGTCTATATTACCTCTGATAAGTGTTTTCTATCTCATACCTATTGTTTAATCTTAAAATAAATGATGGGGTCACAAAACAAATATTTTATTCATTTCTTGTAAACATTACAGAATATAAAATAGAAGATCACAAAAATTCTTTATTTGCCTAAGGTGGAGCAGAGACATCTTCAAGCAATTTTTGTAGCTCTGCTAGATGCTTCTCGCGAGAGCTCAGCACAGTTGCAGTAGCTATAGTCCGTCGAGCTTCTGGAGTACAAATATGGAAGAATTCGGCGAAAGTCGCTATCATCTTATCCTTGGTTTTGTCAAGGGTTTTGATAGTAGCTTCAGCACCGAAGACTTGTTCCTCCAAAATTAAGCTCTGCGTTAGATGCTGGTCTCGAGCTATGATCAACTGCTCCTTCTCCGCCTTCAAGCGAGCCAATTCTGCCTCAACTTCACGAATTCTATCATTCTGTTGATGAATTCTCATATTTGAAGTTTCATAGGCTTCTCTCTGAATATCCAACTCAGGTTTAGCTTCAGCCAAAAAAGCTTTTTCTTTGGTGACTTTGCTGCTGTACTCTTGGAGAGATTCATTCAAAGTAGTCTCCCGAGCGGTGTCTTCAGCTGATAAAGCGTCATACTCGCTTTGGATGAGACTTTCAATAGTTTCACTTGACAGCCTTAGATATTCTCTAATGGGCTGTTCAAGTCCCTCTACTACTTTCTCCAATGTCGCTGCTCTCTCTGCATCATTGGACATGGCAACATTTCTGATGGTAAGAGCAATCGCAGCTTTCAGACTTTCATAGTTAAGGCCCTTCTTCAGGACCGTCTTGATCAGAGCCGACAGCATTTTATAGAAAGTTTCAGTATGAATCTCAACGAAGAGATTCATTTCTGCGTTTGAGCTTAGCGTGGCGGCAATGTCTACCAGATCCCTTTTCTGAAGACTAGGATCCGATGTTGTTGCTTTGGTAGCAGACTAAGATGAAGTCAATGGTGTCGTTGCTACCATAGCTAACTGATCCCCAGGGGCTTCTGAGGCCACATCTTCAGCACTTTGTTGGATTGTTTCTCCAGCCGTTTTTGGAGCTGAAACTACTTGAGTTTCAGTGGCGGTGATAGTTAAGGAAGGAATGGTAGTTATCATAGTTGACTCCGGTTCAGACACCGACTTCTCAGAAACTTGTACTGGATCAGTAGCAATAACAGAGGATGCTATTACAACATCTCCAGCTTAAGTTGATGAGTTGACCATATCCTCATCACCTTCATAGGCTATTGGCTCTTCAGGCTCTGGGAGTACTTCAGTTTCTTCTTTGAAGTCTGTTTCTTCTTCAGCAGCCGCTTCTTCATCTGTAGTTGGTTCTTCTGCAGTTTGTTCTTCTTCTCTGTTTTCAGCAAGAGGGGACAATTCTGGTTGAGCCTCTACTTCGGGCTCTTGTTGTACTTCCTCTTGGATGTTATCTTCTTCTGAAGAAGAACTCTCTTCCTCGGATTCCATATTTTTTTCATAAAAGGCTTCTTGAGGAGGAGGAAGGGCCATAAGCTTTGCTGCAGTGATGACACCTACAAATTAAACAAAATAAGTTAATATACAAAATCATAATATATAATTTTATATAATCATAGTCCCCATTCCAGTCATCATCATCGAAGACAAGAACCGGTTCATCTGATGGGATGAGCTCTCGATCAACAGTATGTGTAGGGGCAGCGTCCTCAGTAGCTTGTGCCTTATGTGGCAAAGACAGATGAAGTGATGAGCTGAAGCGTCCAGGAGATAAGAGCTCCAAAGCTTCTGTTGATGCTGCTGGTTGAGATGCCGAAGATCCTTCTCCAGGTTGAGCTGAAGAAGATGCAATGTGTTGAGACTCCTCAATTGGAGTTTCACTCTCTGGAGTAGCGGCTCTCTGACTAGATGGCCCTTTGACAGTAATTTTCTTCTTCTTCTCTGGGAGGGTCTTCTCTGGAAGGGTAACATCTGCACTTAATTTCCATTTCCGAGTTTTTCCGATAACAAAAGGTCCCGTAGCTATTTTCCCAACTCCCGTATGGATTACTTCCAGATACTCATCTGGAATAGCAGCGTCATCGGGTATGTCTGATGGTACCCTGACTGGTTCTTCGACATTTCCTTCTTTGGGCCATCGAAGACTCCCCTTCATATTGTACCCGTGGGCGAAGGAGCGAATGGATGCATAAAAGCGAGCATACGTATGAAGTACTCGTAGATCGGTTGTGCTTGCAGCAGTCGATACTCGAAATTTGGCACCGGTACAAGCAGTGCTAAAATATCTCCAGGCTCTTGCACCATCGATTAGTTTTCCATATTGGTAGAAGCTGGTGGAGGGATTACCAATATAAAGTTGGTCATATCCAAACTAACGAGCGAACCGACTTGGTAGATACGGTTCAAATGCACAGTTGTCTTCATTCCTGTACATCAGATGTGAAGGTCTGATGCACATTAGACATTTGAAAACTGGCACAGACAATGAAGTCCTTCCTTCGCCTCTGTCCTCAAATGGTATACCGAGGCAGTCAGCTGGAACTGGTGGCCGGGTGCAGAAGAAATTCTACCCATAAGAGTAGTTTAATACTGCCTGAGTATCTGCCACTGTAGTTGCAGTCCACGTGGCTTTGCTAAATTTTTGGAGGAAGATCTCTGCATTATCTCCAAGGTCTGGTGGCAACAAATTGTAGTTATGATACAGTAGCCATCCCATCAGATAAGTGTAGGGTATTTCCACCCTTGGGTATTCTCTTCGGTGAGGAGCATTGTTGATTAGTTCCTCCCCAAAGGTCCGCAAACCTGCGTTTATTCGACACACCATTGCCGATAGCAGGTTGATCCTGACCTTAAACACTAAATGTACTGCTGGCCATAGTACGCTCCGGTGGATTCTATCGACCGTACCTGTCCCTGGTACGACCCATCTCCGCAGCTACAGAGATAGAAAGCCTGCCAACAAGGCTTCTCTTGACATCCTTTGACTGCCATATCTGAGAAAACTCAAGGCTTCGGTCCCTGCAGGGAATTCCTCGGCCTTGGTGGACAAATATTTGTCCAGAAATTTATAGTTGATCATCATATTCTTTATTTTATCAGCAGAGATTGTTGAACAAGTGTTGATGGTTGGAGCCTTGTTCTCTTGAAATCTTTCTTTGTCATCTTTGGATATCTTATCCTTATGGTAGAATCGGTATGTTGTCCACTTATTGATATACGCCAAATGCGATCAACTTTCATGCATAGTGGTGCAAATCATGTAATAGCACATCAACTCTTGATATTCCTCAACCAATTGAGGAATTTTCTTTCTGATTTCTGCTAGTTCCCGGTTTGAGGAAACATACTCTTCATATGGGGCTTCCCCCATCGGCAGTTTAGAGATGAATTGCATCTCGTGCAGGGCAAAACCCATCTCACCTAATGGAGTTGTAAAAGTCCCTGTTGAACTCATATAAAACTCCATCAGAGCCAAGAACAGGTTACTGTTCATCGGTATACCCTGGCTCGTAGAGGCTACTGCTTCATAAAGGCCAATGGCTTCTAGATCTATCTTGAAGTTCTTCATGATCCAGATACTAAGCTGAATCCAGTTCTGGTTATAAGGAGTTAGCCACCATGGTAGCCTAGGGTTGGTTTGAGGATATAATACTGAGGCCCTCATGAGCTTGTTAATGAACATTTGGGTCTGTACCGGTTGAATTCGAGCTGAATCTTCACTCGGTGTGAATCCAGGCAATAGACCAGAGGAAGGGACAACTCCACCACAAGGAGTACTAGTATAGTATCCCATTTCGTTGGACCCATCCCTCTTGAAAATAATTCTACCCAGTCTACCATAACTGCTGGGAGTCAGGTTCCATAGCATCCGTCGAGGATGGGTGGCATGGACAAATACAGATAGGGGATAATCTCTGGCCATGTCCGGGAGATACATTGCCTTCTTTCCAGACTTGAACACCCACTCCTCCTTCTTGGGGTGTGTTTGTGACTGGAAATCTATCGCATCCCCGAACAAGAAGGCTGGCTTCGAAAATCGTTGGTCATCCAGCGATACCAGCAATTCTCTATTTATCATGGACAACAGCATTCTGTCCCCCTGAGCAGCTATTAGCTGTTGTCTTCCTTCAGGGTATTTTAGATCTGATTGGGGGAATTCTACATGGGACACATTTTCTAAGTATTTTGAGCCCACCATACCAGCTGCTGAGCCAAATATTTCTGCAAGCGGATGAATTTGCAAGTCCACTGTAAAAAGAAACAAGAAAAATCAAGTTAGTAAAAATCTAATTTGAATTTTTTTCGCAGATGACTTAGTCTAAATTTTACGCATAAAGATTAAAGACTCTATTATAGAGAGCTTGACTATGCAAAACTTTACGCTTATGCACAAAAATTAAGTTTTTAAAGTATAAAAGTTCTTTGTTTTACGCAAAGTCTTTTACTTGTGAATTTTACGCTGGCACGTATTGATGTGAGCATATATTGAATTTTACGCTGACACGTATTGACGTGAGCGTATTTTGAATTTTATGCTGACACGTATTGACATGAGCGTATTTTGAATTTTACGCTGATACGTATTTACGTGAGCATATTTTGAATTTTACGATGACACGTATTGACGTGAGCGTATCTTGAATTTTACGCTGGCACGTATTGACGTGAGCGTATTTTGAATTTTACGCTGACACGTATTGACGTGAGCGTATCTTGAATTTTACGCTGACACGTATAACGGGGGCGTATTTTGTTATTTCAAATTTTACGCTGACACGTATAACGTGGGCGTATTTTGTTATTTCAAATTCTACGCTGACACGTATAAACGTGGGCGTAAAGTTTGGAGTTCGAGATTTCTTCTTCTCCGACGAAGCCACGGCCGAACTTGGGCTTTACCTATCATGGCCGGAGCCACAGCGGGGTTAAGTTTAGGGGTTACCGCCGGTGATGGGATGGTGGTTTCTGCACGATTAGCCGTCAACGAGACAGCAACGGGCTTCTAACTTTTGGCGGCGGCGATGATTTGGCTCTTGGGGGCCATCGATTTGAACTGAGAGTATGTAGAGGAAGAGAATAAAGAAAGATTGAAATTTCAAGAATGAGTAAAGTTCTCTCTCTATCGGCAAGGCTCTATTTATAGAGAATTTTGAAATCGGTTCAAATTCCCGAACTTTACGCTGACTGTGGGATATTTCTACTTTTACGCGGACTGTTGAGTATCCCGAACTTTACGCAGATGACCGTTGGGTATCCGAATTCTACGCAGACTATTGAATATTCTGAATTTTACGCTTCTGTTCAAAGTATTTCAAATTTTGAAAATATTTGAAAACTTTGAAGGGGGTCTTGTAGGAGCGTAAAAAGTACTTCATAGACCAAGTCAAAGAAGTTGAGAGCTTTACGCAAGTCAAACTGAGTCAGACTCAAACTTTACGTAGAGATTAAACAGAGTAGAACTCTACGCAAAGCTACTTTACGCGAGATTCATCCTCAAAACTTTACACTGGAGACAGGCTGTCAGGCTGTATTTAATGTGTGTGATTCTGTTCTGACATAATAATTTTCTGACAGCGGATTACACATAAGCCGAGAAGATTTGATTTACACCAGACCCAACACTCGTCGTTTAGTGTGCAGATGGGCTACTTTACGCTCAAGAGATTACTTCTTTATTACGCACGAAAGCTATTCGAGCTTTTTACGCTCAAGGCTGTTGTGTGCGTAAAGTTTATTTGAGTTAATTTTATGCTCAAGGCTACTTTTCAGTCACTTTACGCGGGAAGTATATTTTGAGTTATTTTATGCCCAGTCTACCACTTTACGCAGGAAGTCTATTTTGGGTCATTTTTACGCCCAATCTTGTCTGGCTACATGAGAACGTGGTCTGCTTACGTGGCTTTCATGCCACACTTATCGAGGAACATGTGTACGTGCTCTCCCCATTTTGTTGAAGTAGTGGGATATGTGTCACCATACGTAGAGATTAAAGCTCTACATGGGACACGTGTCATCACGCGTAGAGGTTGATTTTTATCGTGGGTGACAGTTATTTTTGTAGAGATCCAATTTGGTTGATTTTTACGCACAGTGGGTTTAGTCTATAAATAGACTTATTTTTAACATAACAAGACATCATCAAGAGAAAGACAGGAGAGGAGATTCTGAGAAAACTCATACTTTTAGAATGATATTCCCAGAATCATTTTTTCAACTTTTTCTCAAGAACAGGGTGAAGCAAAGCAGGAAAGCATTCGACTGTGCCATCAGTGCCGTTGCTCGATACCTTTCTGGTGACTTAGTTCTTCCGATTGTTCATCTTCTTCAAGCAGTTTTCTTCATCATCGTCGTATGGTCCAAGGAACTAAAGTGATCGCTCTCAGATCGGACTTCCATAGCAATACTTCCCAGAAACAATTTGTACTTTTGTACTTTTTCTAGTTTTCTTTCAAAAGCCAAATTTAGGCATTTTGTTAAGTGAAACAGCTACCTACCATCATTAGTCATAATGTCACTTCCGTTTTCCGTTATACGTATTTTTAGTATACGTGTACGAAATTTTGACTTTTTTCAGATAATCCGTATTTTGACTTATCTTGTTTAGCCTAGTCATGGTTTAATCTTGCCTTAGTTTAATTCGGTTTGGTTCAACTTAGCTTGGCTTGGTTTGGCTTGACTTGGTTTGTTGTGGTTTGAGATGAGAAGGATTTGTATAAAAATCAACTCCTCTCTCTCTCTCTCTCCTCCATTATTTCTTATTACTTCTTCATCTTCTTCATTTACTCCTCCCACCTACCAAGCCCTAGGAAAGTGTAACTTATTTTATGATGGATCTCCAATTTTATTGTTCCGTTGTCTTCCTTGCTTGATTCTAAGCCTCTTTAGAACTTGGAGATTTTTGTTTTGATGGTTACATTTTTGAAGATCTAAGTTTATTATTTTTTTATTTTCTTGGTTTTCATCTCTTAAACTTTGTTATTTTCAAAAACTAATTGTTCCATGTTGTGGGGAATTCAATTCTACATAGTTTTGGCTTTTGAATCGCTTGATTTCGACTTCGTATGAAGAAGTTATGCTATTTTCGTTTTTATGGGTTCCCCACACCTTTTGGTGCTGTCGGAACGATGAACAGTGTCGCGCGCAGCGTTTTCACCGCACGCCATGCTTGTGCCTTAGGTATTTTTGCCCACACACACAGTACAACTTGTGCACCGCGTGTCCGTACGATTTTCTGTCGTGCGTCCATGCGCCCGTGTGCCGGGCTTGCGCGTACCCTGCACCAAGGGCATTTTTGCCCGCGTGGGCAGCGCAACTTGCGCGCCGCACGCCCGCGCAATTTTTTGTCGTGTACCGTGCTTGTGCGCACCCAGCATCATGGGCATTTTTGCCCGCATGTGCATCACAATTTGCGTGACGTGCTTGCGCGCACCCTGCGCCGTGGGCATTTTTCTCCGCGCACGTAGCATAACTTGTGCGTCGTGTGCCTGCGTGCCGTGCTTGCGCACCTTACGCCGTAGGCAGTTTTGCTCGTGTGCGTAGTGTATAGACCGCACGTCGTGTATGCGCACAGTGTGCGTCGTGAGCAGTTTTGCCCGTACGCGCAGCGTACCCTTGCGCAGATTACTCTAAATGACTGTTTTTGCCCGTTTAAGCAGTTTTGTGGCTAAAAACTTGAAAAACTCAAAACATGAAAGTTGTAGATCTTTGGCTTGGCTTCAAGAATCTTCCTGTCTCACTTTAGTCAGAGTTTATATGTGACTTATAGTTTCAATCACACATGGGTGTTCTCGATCTTCTTTGTATATTTTCTGTACTTGGCCTAAATTGTGACGATCCGACTAGACACTTGATAGTCTTGAGATAGTAACTTGAAATTGACTTGAACATTGTAATATGAACCCGTCTTGATAACTATTGATAGTGGCCCATCGGGGTGCACTCCAGACAAGTACTCTTGATATGACAAGTAAATCTGACATGACATGTATAATCTTGATTGCTGTTACGACGGCTATTTATGTCTTGCTAGTGTAACTCTTGCCTTGATCTCGTGGTTGATTGCGCATGTACAAGTTACATGTCTCGTCTTGCATCATATCCAGGCCACGGATTCCTGGTTACCACGGTCCGGGATTCATAATGAATCTAACTAGGTTAATGACTAGATTGATCAAGTAGTTCATATAGAGAGATTTCCCAGTTGTAGGCAATCCTGTTATCCCGGCTGCACATATGGACTTGTAACCTGCCGACGAGTATGGCACATTTCCAGCACACTTTTATGTGTTGCACTTCTTGAATCATAGGCACTAAAGTACACAAGTAATCTTGATAACTCTTGTAACCATCGCCTGGATAACCTGGATAGTCTGCAGGGCTTGTGACTATTGGAACACCTCATTGCATCTTGTTAGTAACTAAGCTTGTGATAACCTAGTTAGCTAACAATAGCAAGCTGTAGGACTTGATTGGCCGTGCTTGAATCAATTGTCTCATGATTAACAAGGGAATTACATTTCATCTCGTGTTCCTTCTACTACAAGCTTATGTTAACTCAGTCTTTCATGTTATTTAACTATGCTCTTTTATCAGGTTTTTTTATTATATGTTGGTTTTAGTTCCTAAGTGGAGCCTCCTTTGTGGCACTTGCTCATTCTGGGGTCTAACCCAGCTGGTTTTGTATGGCTAGATTTCGGAGTAGCACCCGAGAATCTACCCGCTTTCCAGCTAGATGGTGAACACCAGACGTAATCCTAGCAACGAGTGAGTTTCTTATTTTGCTCTCCCGCTCTATTGTAAATTATTCTTTTGAGGCATTTAGCCTTCGAACACGTGTTAGCTCGTGTTGCAACATTATTTCTGTCTGTCTAAGGGCTGTAACATGATTAAAAAATCCTAGGGTTGATCATGTATGACTTAAACTCTTGCTATTCTTCGTATTTTGTATGACTACCTTCATGATCATCTAAATATGTAATATTTGGGACGTCTTACTTTGTATGTCTGATGATCTAACATCTTTTAACAATTATTTACTTGCTTGAGATTGAGACACTAGGTATGTTCTTGACCATAAGATACTGTTGCTTGTAGATAAACCCTCATGCATCTAGACAGCCGTGATCGTATTGCAAGGTGGATTGCACTTCAAGGTATGTAGCTGGCTCTGTCTGTCCTCCGCTCTCAAGTATTCTGGTTCTGGAGCGTGATATGGTTTAAGTGGTGGCCCATTCAGGTCTTAAAAATCAAAATATGTGAGGGTTTTATTGAATAGATATCTCAATCAGCATTCGCCCTTGATCTCTACTCATGCCTTCTAATCTTTTTATTCATGACCTGATAACATGCTTATATCCTTGATCTATCCTGGTCCTTCCATATTGTCTCTATGTTATTTTTTTCAGTGGCATTGTTCCTGGTCCTGCCGATCAGCCGGATGGAGCATAACAAGTAAACTAGCAGTAACCTGGGGACCAAACCTAGCACTCAGGAGCAACATCCCAAGTCATGCCTTCCGGGGATCCAGAGCTGCCAGTTCAGCCAGCCCAACCTGCAGAGCCTGACAATAGAACCCTGAAAGGACTCATCCGGGACTTGCTTGCATCACAAGATCATTGGGGCGATGCCCTGTAGCAGGCAGTATGAGATGCCATGGAGAGAGTTGGTTATCAAGGGAATAATGCGGCTAACAGCTTCAAGCGTCTGAACCCTCCTTTCTTTGACGGCAGTGAAGATGATACTGCCGCTTATGCTTGGCTACATGATATAGAGGTTATTCTGGAGGCAGCTAGGAATCCATAGGAAGAGAAGGTGGTCGTTGTGCGCCTGTAATTATTGGACTTAGCCTATGAGCCCTTGAACTAAAATTTAAACAATTTTCTTTTTATAAACCAATTCCTAATTGAACTAGCCCTAGTGCAAAAGTTCGTATTAATAGAAGTATGCAAAATCATTAGTAGAAGGGGGCCAATTGCTAAATTCCCTATTTGAATTTCCTACAAACGGTCTACCCCTAGGAGCCAAGTCGTACTTGAATTTTCAGTTAGAATTCGAGATGTTCTCAAATCCTCATAGACAAATCCAAATCTGATTTAAACCCAAATTTCCCTCTATCAATTCCTCCCCTTGATTCTGATCTAAACCCTATTATATATAGGCATGCAAGTAGCCCATCCCAAACCCTAAAATCTCTCCTGCGCCCTTCGAGTTCATGGAACCTACGTGTTCGTGAAGTGTTTGGCGAGAAGAGGTTTTCGACTTCTCAAATCAGGTAATCATGTCCTTTATATAACCATATTAATCCTTCAAGCAAGTTAGTTTCCTTATGAGATATAAGTGATGGTTTAAATTCCTTAAAGAACCAACGATAGAGATTGTTGCATATAAGACCTGTAGGGAGTCGGGGAAACTTGGTAACACTTTTGTAATTTTGTATCAGAATTGATACTATATACCATATTGAAACCTTCGTATCTGATTTGATACTCGATAATACATTTGAACACTTTGTATCAAGTGTAGGCCTAAGTATCAGACCTTTATCAGATTAGTATTTGGTACCATATCCATAGTTGTATCAGAAGGATACCTGGTACAGATTCGACTGTGTACCAATTCGGATACTGTTGGCCTCGACCACACAATAAAGGTAGAACATAATATCTAACGTCTTAGACCAAACTGGCATTATGTATCGCCACGGTTGTTCCTTATCCCCAACCTATATTTTTCCTTAAGATGCCATCAGTCCTGTAGCAAGACACGACCTATAGACAAGGGGGTATTCTAACAAATAAGATGGAGTATACATCTATTCATAAGGAAAAGAGTGGGATAGCCTCTACATCCATGTCTGCTGCGAATCATGCTATCATATAAGAATCCTTCTCGTACCCAACTGATACATGGAATTCCGTTAGTATCTAATGGATACTGTCAAAGATTAGGTCCTTCTTGTATCCCATAAATACAAGTAAGGTTAAGGAAAAGGCAAGTGTTGTTACTAATATAAATTATGATTTGAGATCAAGGGTTTTGTAAGTGGGAGTATGAGGGGGGTGTCCTGGTCATGTAGGTAAAGTCAGTATTGGGATTTGGGTAGACATCTTGGTATCAGTTACAAACTAGTGTGATAAATGTTCATAGAGTATCAGTCCATAAACTGATACATTAACCTTATACTATCTATCATTAAGTGACCAGGTAAGTTCAGAATAAGGGTACAAAGTCCCTGAGAAACAGGGAGGCGTGACACATATGACAGACGTGTGGGATAGAAGTTTGACCTTGCAAGATATAGATATTTGTATCTGAACTATACGATACGTGGCAGCAGCTGAGTTCAATAAGGGATAATGTTATTAAGTGGATCGGGATGTAAAGTTCTGATTGTTAGAAATATAGGTGGTAAATAGATGTGGCTAACAAGGATTGAATACAAGGTAAATTATCTCGTAATCAAAAGTAGTGCATCCAGATAACGGTTGGGAGTATAGGATTTAGGAGTAGGTACTACAGGTTATGCCCTATGCCAAGTGACCATATGGTCTAGATGTACTAATGGCCCATTTGTATACTAAATAGAACAATACATGTATGATAGTAGGTAGAAAACTGATACAAGTATAGTATTGTCTTGGGTGTTCCCAGTTAGAATAGTGGAGTATCAGTCTAGATACTTGGGGTGATGGTTACCTTCAGGAAATGGGATGACTGCATATGTACATGAGGGATGTAGCAGTAGGTGAGCCCTTAGGGGTCAGTTATGACAAGGATGGTATGGGACACTACATACAACATGTTATGACTTTATATAAGTTCAGTCGAGTGTGCGAGCCATAGAATAAATACGGTTCAGATGGGTTCAAGAACAGGGGTAGCAGTAGTATGGTGTAGCAGAAACCAAACTCTTCAGTCTTAACCTCATTGGCAGTTGAGGCAATAATGGGTACACTCATGTACCAGTTTGGGTTTTTCCTCTTCTCAAGGGAAGGCAACAAGAATATTACAGTATAAGGGTTGCCATGTGCTTGATACTAAACACCAGTAGCAACAGTAATAGGTGTTGGGTAGTAGGTAGTGGCAAATTCAGATTGGAACATATAACTTAGGCCACTCATTAAACAAGATAATAAAGTTTGGCTTAATTTATATAAATATCATGTATTGATCTTTATAAATTATCAAACATGTTACTTGGACCTCCATACAGGTTGTAACCGTATCCGCAGCTAAGGACCACATGCAAGTATACCTTGCCTCCCTCTACAGCTTTATTTATATGCATTTCCTTTCATTATCCAGTCTTTGATTTGATTGTGGACATGTGCTTTCATATTGTATACTAGTTGAGTTGATTCATTGACTTGTAGACTTTGTTCACGTTTGGCCTTATAGTTCACACTTGGAGTTGTTCTCACCCGTGCTTGTTTCAGTCGTGTCATAAAATAAGTACGCTAAGCAGAACTGCTATTTCCCTGTATCGTTTTTCTCAACCAGAGAGTCCACACTCGGGACAAGGGTTGACCATTTGAACCCGTGAGTCTACACTCGGGACGAGGATGTTTGTCTTGACTGTTGCACCCGTGAGTCCACACTCGGGATGAGGGTTGACCATTTGTACCAGAGAGTCCACACTCGGGACGAGGGGGTTTGCCTTGAACTAACTCGTGAGTCCACACTCGGGGCGAGGGTTAGTGATTAGTTCAAACCCGTGAGTCCACACTTAGGATGAGGGTTTGGTATTCCATTGATCCCTTGTTTACTTGTTCTTGCAGTAGTTCACTTATGCGTAGTTGTTCTAGTATCAGTGTTCATTGCCATTTGTCAGTGGTCTGTCACTTTTCCTGTTTGTATCCTATAATATTTTTTATGCATGATAAACTGTGAGAAAGGCATGTTTTTATGTATCTTGCTAGTCCTCTGAGGACCTGATGATCTCTTCAGGTTTAGCCGAGTTTGAGTCAGGAGCGGACGAGCTGGTTTGAGTCAGCATCAGACTACGGTGCCCTTGCAGTTGAGGTTGTCTTTGATTAGCAGTTTGTACTCAGTTAGTTTATTTCATGTATTGATATTATTCCGTCTATTGGAAGTGGATTTGTGTCCATCGGACGTGACTTTGATTCTGGAAAACATTCAGTCTATATTCTCTATTGTTCAGTTTCATTGACATTCATTGGTATCAGTTGATTCTTTATTATTTTGTGGATGAGAGATAGACTGCCATGACTTGTGTATATTAGACAGCGTTCTACCACCGATACTGCGACGTAGGCTGGGCTTGGACACGTCTTGTATCCGAAAAGCGGGTGCGGGTCGTGACAAATTTTTTTGGTGGCCCATGCAGGTCTACGTTAATCACTTCGGTTACGTTATTGTACCGACGTGAGCCTGTGAATAGGATTAGACACTTAGGATCTCATCCACATGTCTTGACTCATTATTGGCCTATAATCCTTGATTTCATTGAATCCTTGGCTTGCATCATGCTTGAAATCTTTCAGCCGCTAAAAAGTTTTCTCAAGACAGAAACAATGCTTCCCTGAACACCCTACCAACAGCGAGAGGATTCTTTACATACATGACCCCACCAACACAAGGAGGCCCGCGCACTCATATGGGAAATCTGCCACAGCTGCAGCTCTCGAGATTCCGCAGAGACGACATTCCACCACCTTCGCAGACTCCACCACGAGTACCAGTTCTGCCACTAGCATATGTCCCACCGCCAGCACAAGTCCTGCATCCAGCACGTGTTCCACATCCAGTACCAGCCATGCACCCAGCATCAGCGATGTATCCAGCTCCTATGATGCATCCAGCGCCTACGATGTATCCAACACCTGTTCTGCCTCCGCCACCAGCACTGGACAATGATACACTCCTGGGGATCTTCCAGCATCAAGCCAACATGTTTCACGACACTTTGAGAGAGGCTCTTCAGATTAGATATGCTCCCCGACAGCGACCTGGAACTTCCAAGAACTTCATGGATCTCCGGCCCAGGGAATTCCATGGTATAGAGGGGTTCTCTATGCTGATGAGTCGTTAGAGAACGTGGAATAATACCTGAAGATAGCCTGTGTCTCAGAAGATGTAAAGATTGAGTCAGCTAGTGGGCAGCTTTTCGACATCGCACGGATGTGGTACCAAGGCGAGCCCCGATTTTTTGCTCCTGACGTAACATAGGAGGAATTCAAGCGACTATTCAGGAAGAAATTCTATCCATACGTAGCACGAGAGACGTTGGTGAGTCAGTTCGAGCACCTAGAGCAGGGCAACCACACCGTCGACGAGTACACATCAGAGTTTTCTCGCCTCAGCCGCTTCGCAGAGAGCTTGGTCAGCACCCCTGAAGACAAGGCACGATAATTCAGGAAGGGACTATCTCATAAGATTCCTCTAGCCATCGCCACGATTTGAGCTACCACTTACGAGGAGATTTTGGAGGTCGCCCAAGCTATAGAAGAAGAGCTGAGCCACAAGTCGAAAAGGAATCGAGACACATTTGGAGGAGACAACAACCAATCAGCACCGGCAAAACGTCCCAACATTCCAGGGAAGACCTCAACACAGCAGCAGCATCAGCAACCACGAGCAGCCCCACAACTAGTCCAAGATGTTCCTACCTGACAGTATTGTAAGAAGAGGGGCCACGTACAAGAAGACTGCCGTAAATGGTTAGGGTTGTGTTATACTTGTGGATCCAACCAACACCTATCTCGAGATTGCCCGAAAAGAAACACGACTACCCCACCGCTACCAGCCGCACAAGAAGGGCAAGCTTTTGCCATGATCACGGAGGATGCGACGACACCACAAGGAGCAGCTGTCAGAAATTTCCAGTAGATATCGGCAGTAGTATAGATAGGCCTATATTAGACTTTGATTTAAGAGAAATTGAATTACTTTTATAGCAGTTTATTCTAGACTATTCATTCTAGTAGATCTAGGCATTATGTAAATTTCGAGGACGAAATTAATTTTCAGGTGGGTAGATTTGTGAGCCCTTGACCAAAACTTTTTTAAATTTCTTTTTATAAACCAATTCCTAATTGAACTAGCCCTAGTGCAAAAGTTCGTATTAATAGAAGTATGCAAAATCATTAGTAGAAGGGGGGTTAATTGCTAAATTCCCTATTTGAATTTTCTACAAACGGTCGACCCCTAGGAGCCAAGCCGTACTTGAATTTTCTGTTAGAATTCGAGATGTTCTCAAATCCTCATAGACAAATCCAAATCTGATTTAATCCCAAAATTTCCACTATCAATTCCTCCCATTGATTCTAATCTAAACCCTATAATATATAGCCACACAAGTAGCCGATCCCAAACCCTAAAATCTCCCCTGCGCCCCTCGAGTTCATGGAACCTACGTATTCGTGAAGTGTTTGGCGAGATGAGGTTATCGACTTCTCAAATCAGGTAATCATCTCCTTTATATAACCATATCAATCCTTCAAGCAAGTTAGTTTTCTCATGAGACATAAGTGATTGTTTAAATTCCTTAAAGAACCAACGATAGAGATTGTTGCATATAGGACCTGTAGGAAGTCGAGGAAACTTGGTAACACTTTTGTAATTTTGTATCAGAATTGATACTATATACCATATTGAAACCTTCGTATCTGATTTGATACTCGATAATACATTTGTACACTTGGTATCAAGTGTAGGCCTAAGTATCATACCATTATCAGATTAGTATTTGGTTCCATATCCATAGTTGCATCAGAAGGATACCTGGTACAGATTCGACTGTGTACTAATTCGGATACTGTTGGCCTCGACCACACAATAAAGGCAGAACATAATATCTGACGTCTTAGACCAAACTGGCATTATGTATCGCCACTGTTGTTCCTCATCCCCAACCTATATTTTTCCTTAAGATGACATCAGTCCTGTAGCAAGACACGACCTATAGACAAGGGGGTACTCTAACAAATAAGATGGAGTATACATCTATTTATAAGGAAGAGAGTGGGATAGCCTCTACATCCATGTCTGCTGCAAATCATGCTATCATATGAGAATCCTTCTCGTACCCAACTGATACATAAAATTCTTTTAGTATCTAATGGATACTGTCAAAGATTAGGTCCTTCTTGTATCCCATAAATACAAGTAAGGTTAAGGGAAAGGCAAGTGTTGTTACTAATATAAATTATGATTTGAGATCAAGGGTTTTGTATACGAGGGGGTGTGTCCTGGTCATGTAGGTAAAGTCGGTATTGGGATTTGGGTAGACATCTTGGTATCAGTTACAAACTAGTGTGATAAATGGTCATAGAGTATCAGTCCATAAACTGATACATTAACCTTATACTATCTATCATTAAGTGACCAGGTAAGTTCAGAATAAGGGTACCAAGTCCCTGAGAAACAGGGAGGCGTGACACATATGAAAGACGTGTGGGATAGGAGTTTGACCTTGCAAGATACAGATATTTGTATCTGAACTGTACGATACGTGGCAGGAGCTGAGTTCAATAAGGGATAATGTTATTAAGTGGATCGGGATGTAAAGTTCTGATTGTTAGAAATATAGGTGGTAAATAGATGTGGATAACAAAGATTGAGTACAAGGTAAATTATCTCGTAATCAAAAGTGGTGCATCGAGATAACGGTTGGGAGTATAGGATGTAGGAGTAGGTACTACAGGTTATGCCCTATGCCAAGTGACCATATGATCTAGATGTACTAATAGCCTATTTGTATACTAACTAGAACAATACATGTATGACAGTAGGTAGAAAAATGATACAAGTATAGTGTTGTCTTGGGTGTTCCCAGTTAGAATAGTGCAGTATCAGTCTAGATACTTGGGGTGAAGGTTGCCTTCAGGAAATGGGATGACTGCATATGTACATGAGGGATGTAGCAGTAGATGAGCCCTTAGGGTTCAATTATGACATGGATGGTATGGGACACTACATACAATATGTTATGACTTTATATAAGTTCAGTCGAGTGTGCGAGCCATAGAATAAATTCAGATGGGTTCAAGAACAGGGGCAGCAGTAGCATGTTGTAGCAGAAACCAAACTCTTCAGTCCTAACCTCATTGGCAGTTGAGGCAATAATGGGTACACTCATGTACCAGTTTAGGTTTTTCCTCTTCTCAAGGGAAGGCAACAAGAATATTACAGTACAAGGGTTGCCATGTGCTTGATACTAAACACCAGTAACAACAGTAATAGGTGTTGGGTAGTAGGTAGTGGCAAATTCAGATTGGAACAGATAACTTAAGCCGTTCATTAAACAAGATAATAAAGTTTGGCTTAATTTATACAAATATCATGTATTGATCTTTATAAATTATAAAACATGTTACTCGGACCTCCATACAGGTTGTAACCCGTATCCGCAGCTAAGGACCACAGGCAAGTATACATTGCCTCCTTCTACAGCTTTATTTATAAGCATTTCCTTTCATTATCCAGTCTTTGATTTGATTATGGACATCTGATTTCATATTGTATACTAGTTTAGATGATTCATTGACTTGTAGAACTTGTTCACGCTTGGCCTTGTAGTTCACACTTGGAGTTGTTCTCACCCGTGCTTGTTTGAGTCATGTCATAAAATAAGTACGCTAAGCTGAACTGCTATTACCCTGTATCTTTCTTCTCAACCAGAGAGTCTACACTCGGGATGAGGGTTGACCATTTGAACCCGTGAGTCCACACTCGGGATGAGAGTTGACCATTTGAACCTGTGAGTCCACTTGGGACGAGGGTATTTGTCTTGAATATTGCACCCATGAGTCCACCCTCGAGACGAGGGTTGACCATTTGCACCAGAGAGTCCACACTCGGGAGAGGGTGTTTGCCATGAACTAATTCGTGTGTCCACACTCGGGGCGAGGTTAGTGATTATTTCAAACTCGTGAGTCCACACTCGAGACGAGGGTTTGGTATTCCATTGATTCCTTGTTTACTTGTTCTTGTAACTGTTCACTTATGCGTAGTTTTTCTAGTATCAGTGTTCATTGTCATTTGTCAGTGGTCTGTCACCTTTTTTGTTTATATCCTACAATATTTTTCATGCATGATAAACTGTTAGAAAAGCATGTTTTTATGTATCTTGCTATTCCTCTGAGGATCTCTTCAGGTTTAGCCGAGTTTGAGTCAGGAGCGGACGAGCGGGTTTGAGTCAGCATCAAACCACGGGGCCTTGTAGTTGAGGTTGTCTTTGATTAGCAGTTTGTACTCAGTTAGTTTATTTCATGTATTGATATTATTCTGTTTATTGGAAGTGGATTTGTGTCCACCGGACGTGACTTTGATTCTGGGAAACATTCAATCTATATTCTCTATTATTCAGTTTCATTGACACTCATTGGTCTCAGTTGACTCTTTATTATTTTGTGGATGAGAGATAGACTGCCATGACTTGTGTATATTAACAACATTCTACAGCCGACACTACGGCGTAGGCTGGGCTTGGACACGTCTTGTATCCGGAAAGTGGGTACGGGTCGTGACATAGCCCGCAGCTGGTAGGCGATACAAGCTGTTGGATTGGCGATGAATGTCTTGTGGGCGGTATTCAGTGACAAGTTTCAAGCAAAGTTGTAGTGCCCCGTCCCTACATTATTCCCCATTTTCGTCCACGGGGTGCGCGAGAAAGGAACACTGTCGCTATCGATTCGGTCGGGACCGATAGGTCGGAATCGGCCAGGTCGATCGAACGGGAACGGTTGAATTAAGATCCATTCCACGTTATGGAATGGCTTCTTCGGAAGCAAGTCCCATATTCAGCGGGTTGCGCCTCGAGGATTGGCTCTGCGGTTGAGTCGGGAGAGACCTCCCGTTGCTCTGATTTTCATGCCGCACTTGATTTGGATTTGGCTTTGGTTTTCGTGAATGCGTTTTCGTGAATGTTTTTCGAATGAGTTTTCATGACTTACATTTTTGAGCTTCGCATTCATATCAAGATTCCTTGAATTATACAGTGTTCTAATCAGTTGTTTATGCGATTGCAGGTAATCGCGTAGGCGACGTCAGCGTAGCCAACCGGTCGCTCGCTTGAAGCAAGGCTAAGGCGAGTGGCTGACCTACTTCACCTCGTCCTTCTACTTCAAAACTCAACATGTGAAGTAAAATAAATGCTTGTCATAATAGTGTAGAATCAAAGAAATCGTAGCATAATTCTTCACGAAACACTTGTTATCAACTACTGGTATTGGAAATAGAATACATGTTTCTTATGTAAATCCACTTAGCCTATGTAAAGCAATGAATGAATCGATTAACGTTTATCGCAACGATACGGCTAAGTAAGCAAAACGGTCATTGGACAACTTGTCGACAAGGTGTAGTTTCCTCGAACGGTTACCTAGGCCAAGGGACCGATTCGGCCCGGGAGGAACGTATTTATAGCAAGCGCCAGCCCTTCATCGGCGCGAGTTCGGCAGGAACTTTCGCACAGGGCTCGCTACCCGACGCGAAAGGGTCGCCGTCTAATCTAGCTATAGTCCGCGATGGCTTGACATTGCCAATGGCCTTCACACCCCTTTTTTACTGCTTAACAAGTGTATGGGACACGGGATGATTGAAATAGCTAGCTAACATGTTTACAAAACTTCTTGAATCAAATACAGAGCTTGGATTTAATTAGCCATTCGCCAGTACATGTGTTCGTGCTGATCCACGCTCTTTGCAGGTCCCGCGAACCAGGAAGGACGTGCCAGCTAGCTCGACGGCGTTCGTGATTTTGAAGCTTCGGCCGTGCGTCGAAGACTTTCTCTGCGATACCCCTTTTGAAGGCTCTCGACAGTCCAAGAAAGATGACTCAGCGTCCCTTCCATCTAGGTCACTAGAGTACTTTGTGTATATTGAGGGATATGTGCAATATATGGAACGGCTATCTTATCGACACTCTTTTATAATCGAGTCATGTTGTAGCCCGTGCGGCAATGAGTCTTGTGTCGGAGTCTGTAAAAGATGTTCATTATCAATAAAGATCAAGTTTTCTTTACTTATTGTGTGAATCAATTTGTCTGCGTACTCTATTAGATCTCGTGTCTCGGATCACCTTATGTCTATGCCTTGTGCGAGCGCAAATTAGGTTCGCACGACATCACGCCCGGGGGACGACTATCGATTCGACGGAATCGGGGTTTGACATAATGGTATCAGAGCACAGCTTTACGTCCTTGGCCTCCAATGTCGAGTTCTAGTCTCCAACCGTTGACTTCGTGTCGATGAGATGAGTTGTTCCATACGCTGAACCCAGGATATTTTCTGAAACTAACGAGAGTTGCCTTTCTTTTTCCTGCAGTTACGGGAGCTTAGGCAGAAGGCGAGACAAGCGCTTCCAGCGGCTCGAGTGCTTCCAGACCCGAGCATTTTGTTAACCCAACAGGAATGACACCTATCGCAGCCGAACCCTCCGACGACCCGATGCAACGTATGCTGCAGATGCTTGAAATGCAGCAACGTCAAAACGAGCTCCATCGTCAGCAAGCGGAGGCTCGTCATACCCAATTTGAGAATCGGTTCGAGGCTCAATTCAAGCTGCAGCAGCAGCAGCTGAATACCCTCCAGCAAATCGTACAGTCGGTCGTAGGCAACAACAATAATTCTACGATGACACCTGCCGTCACCCAGCCTGCGGTTCGATCCAACGAAGCTGAACCAGAGGCGCCCGTGCTCTCAACTGCGGCACCGAAAAGTTCTAACTTCGACGTGTCAAAATTCACTAAAAGTTGTCGTACTTCCTTCAACGGTACAGAAGATCCCTCAGTGGCGATCGACTGACTGGAGGAGCTGGAAGATAAGTTCGAGCTTCTGGGTGTCGAGGACTCAAAGAAAGTTGCGTGTGCTCAACTTCTACTTCGAATGAACGCGCACGATTGGTGGGCTGTACAGAAGCGGGCTATTCGACGTGAAGACGAGACGGCGGCGATCTCATGGGCGACATTCAAAAAGGTGTTTGAGACTGAATATCTTTCTGCAGCCGTGCGACAGAAAAAAGAAGACGAGTTTATGCACTTAAGGCAAGAAAATATGACGGTACGACAATATGAGCCAAATTCAACAAACTGGCCAAGTTTGCTGGAGACTTCCTACCTACCACTGCAAGTCGAGCTCGAAGATTTGAAGTGGGTCTACGTTCCACTATCCGCGCTCATGTTTCGGTGGGTGAATACAAAACTATGGGCGAGGCACTCAACCACGCCATCCGTCTGGAGTCCGAGTATCCTCCTACTACTACCGGTGCTGTTCACTTTAATAACAAATGCCATAGTAATGCGGGAGGCAACAACGCACATAAGCATCAAAATTGCGGCAACGAAGGTGACAACCAGACGAAGGATCGAGCAGTCTGCACTTTCTGCCATAAAGTGGGGCACTTGATCAACGAGTGCCGATCGAAGAACGGTGCGTGCCTCGCATGCGTCCGAAAAGACCATATCTTACGTGACTGTCCGGAGAAGTCAAACCAGCGCCCCCACCAATACCAACAAAACCGAGGCCAAGCACCTCGGGCTCCACCAACCGCACAACAGAATGGCCAAGACCGTCGCCCCAATGCTCAGGGCCGCGTCTACGCCATGACTCGCACGAAGCGTTCGCATCTGATACAGTCGTGACAGGTATACTGTAATTCAATAATAAACCTGCTCGTGTATTGTTTGATTCAGGTGCCACGCATAGTTTTATATCGACGGACTTTGCCGTCGAGCACAAATTCTCTTTGACACCACTGGGCCTCGATCTCACGGTTAACGTACCATCGGGCATGCCACTACTTGTAAATTTAGTCTGCAGAAACGGAATCATCTATATAGGTGGTCAAAAGGTCAGTCTCGATGTGATAGTTCTAACTATTAAGGACTACGATATCATTCTGGGGATGGATTGGCTCGGTCCGTGTAACACAACCATAGACTGCGCTGAAAAGAATGTCACATTTCGTATACCTGGAGTGCCTGAATTTTGCTACTCGTGTGGTGAGGCGTCGTCGACCTGCATGGTGATCTTCGCAATATCTGTTCGACGGATGTTGCATTCCGGGTGCGAAGGCTATCTAGCTTCCGTTCGAGACATGCGACAGGATGGTGCAAACGCGGGTCAGACCGACGTTGTGGCAGAATTCCCCGATGTGTTCCCGGACGAGCTGCCCAGCATGCCGCTCCATCGAGAGATTGAGTTCACTATTGATACCTTTCCCGACACTCGACCGATCTCGAAAGCCCCATATAGAATGGCCCCTGCAGAGCTTAAAGTACTCAAGGTACAATTACAAGAATTGCTCGACAAGGGATTCATCCGACCCAGTGTCTCGCCATGGGGAGCGCCCATGCTGTTTGTCAAGAAGAAGGATGGCTCTATGCGTCTTTGTATCGACTATCGCGAGCTGAATAAAGCAACTGTCCGGAACAAATACCTCCGGCCCCGCATAGACGATCTGTTTGATCAGCTTCAAGGAGCCACGATGTTCTCTAAAATTGATCTGCGTTCGGGTTACCATCAACTCAAGATCAAGCCGGACGATGTGCCGAAGTCTGCCTTTCGCACTCGATAGGGCCATTACGAGTTCCTGGTAATGTCGTTCGGCCTAACGAACGCCCCTGCTGCTTTCATGGATTTAATGAATCGGGTGTTCTGACCATTCCTCGACAAATTCGTAGTAGTCTTCATCGACGACATACTCGTCTACTCGAAGAGCAAGCAGCAACACACTGAGCATCTACGGACCGTGCTTCAGACCCTTCGAGAGAATCTGTTATACGCGAAGCAAAGCAAATGTGAATTTTGGTTGAGTAGCATCGCATTCCTCGGACACATCATTTCAGCTGAAGGTATTGCGGTCGACCAGAAGAAAGTTGAAGCCGTCGTCGATTGGAAGCGGCCAACGTCCGTCAGCGAGATTCGAAGTTTTCTTGGCTTAGCGGAATACTATCGACGCTTCATGAAAGACTTCGTGAAGATCGCATCGCCCCTGACTCGCCTCACCCAGAAAGGAGTCGCATTTGACTGGTCAGACGACTGCGAAGCTTTATTCCAAAAATTAAAGCAACGGCTCGTCTCGGCCCCGATACTCGTACTTCCAGAAGGGACTGAGGGTTTCCAGATATTCAGCGACACGTCCGGTCAAGGCTTAGGGTGTGTGCTGATGCAGCGAAACAAGGTGATATCTTTTGCTTCCAGACAGCTAAAGCCGCACGAGAAGAATTATCCCACGTACGACTTGGAGTTAGCGGCGATTGTGTTTGCGTTAAAATTGTAGCATCACTACCTCTATGGTGCGGCGTGCACGATCTACACTGATCACAAGAGCCTCAAGTATCTATTCACGCAGAGAAAACTGAACTTGCGGTAGAGGCGCTGGCTTGAACTGACAAGGATTACGACTTGACTATCGACTATACGTCGGGAAAGGGAAATGTTGTGGCGGACGCTCTGAGTCGGAAGTACATAGCTTCGCTATCCATCGACCGCAGCCTGCTATGCGACCTAGAAGAGATAGGCATTGAACTCCGAGTTCGATTCCGGAATGTGCAGTTGGCAAAGTTGCAGTTAGAGCCGAGCTTCTTGAAAAGATCAAGACCGCTCAGAAGGACGATCCATACCTGAAGAAAATGTAAGATCTAATCTCGACGGGCAGGACGACCGACTTTGCGGAAGACGAGACCGGCATGCTTCGATTGAGGGATAGGCTACGCGTTCCGGATGATTCAGAACTTAGAAAGAAGATATTGTCGGAGGCGCACTACGCAAAGTACACCTTGCATTCCGGCAGTACGAAGATGTACAAGGACCTCCGCACAAACTTCTGGTGGCACGGGATGAAAAGAGATGTGGCACTTTTCGTATCGCAATGCATGGCCTATCAGCAGGTGAAAGCTGAGCACCAGAGACCGGGCGGGAAGATGCAGAATCTGGCGATTCCGGAATGGAAGTGGCAGCACGTGTGCATAGATTTTATTGTTGGTCTGCCGAAGACGTCGCGGAGAAATGATGCCATCTGGGTCATCGTCGATCGATTAACCAAGTCAGCGCACTTTATTGCCATCAAAGTTACTTGGAGCGTTGATCGCCTGGCGCAGATATATCTTGATGAGATAGTACGGCTGCACGGAGTTCCAGTATCCATCGTCTCTGATCGGGATTCACGGTTCATGTCACAATTCTGGAGTAGCCTTCAGTCGACGTTGGGTACCAAGTTGCAGTTCAGCTCGGCTTACCATCCTCAGACCGACGGCCAAACGGAGCACGTCAATCAGATTCTTGAAGACATGCTACGACTCTACGCAATTGACTTCAAATCAAGCTGGAATAATCATCTACCTCTTGCTGAATTCGCATACAACAACAGCTATCAATCCAGCATTCAAATGGCGCCGTATGAAGCCTTGTACGGACGCAAGTGCCGATCACCCATTTGCTGGGACGAAGTCGAAGAGCGGCAGATTCTCGGCCCGGAACTGGTGGAACAGACCGTGCAGAAAATTCGGCTCATTCGGGAAAGACTAAAGACTGCGCAGAGTCGTCAGAAAAGCTATACGGACGTTCATCGTCGATCCCTCGAGTTTCAAGAAGGCGATCACGTATTTCTCAAAGTGTCGCCTATGCGGGGAGTTACTCGGTTCGGCGCAAGGGGGAAGTTGAGTCCGAGATTCGTTAGGCCGTTCGAAATACTTGAACGGGTCGCCCCAGTGGCCTATAAAATTGCCTTACGCTGACGCTTGAAGGTGTACACAATGTCTTCCATGTCTTTCAACTGCGGAAGTACGTGCATGACCCGAGCCATGTGGTAGATTTTGGCCAGCTGGAGCTAAAGTCCGACTTATTCTACGTTGAAGAGCCAGTTCAAATCATAGAACACAATGATAAGCTGCTACGCAATCGAGCGATCCCTCTCGTCCGCGTCCTCTGGAGGAACCATTCGGTCGAAGAGTCGACGTAGGAGCTTGAATCAGAAATGAAGGAGAAATTTCCTTCATTGTTCTCGTAGAGGTAGGTTCTATCTTTAAGTTTCGAGGACGAAACTTTTTATTAGTCGGTTATGGTGTAGTGTCCCGTCCCTACATCGTGCCCCATTTTTGTCCACGGGATGCGCGAGAAAGGAACACTATCGCTATCGATTCGGTCGGGACCGATAGGTCGGAATTGGCCGGGTCGATCAAACGGGAACGGTTGAATTAAGATCCATTCCACGTTATGGAATGGCTTCTTCGGAACCAAGTCCTATATTCAGCGGGTTGTGCCTCGAGGATTGGCTCTGCGGCTGAGTCGGGAGAGACCTCTCGTTGCTCTGATTTTCATGCCGCACTTGATTTGGCTTTGGCTTTGGTTTTCGTGATGCATTTTCGTGAATGTTTTTCGAATGAGTTTTCGTGACTTACATTTTTGAGCTTCGCATTCATATCAAAATTTCTTGAATTATACAGTGTTCTAATCAGTTGCTTATGCGATTGCAGGTGATCGCGTAGGCGACGTCAGCACAGCCAACCGGTCGCTCGCTTGAAGCAAGGCTAAGGCGAGTGGCTGACCTCCTTCACCTCGTCCCTCTACTTCAAAACTCAATATGTGAAGTAAAATAAATGCTAGTCATAATAGTGTAGAATCAAAGAAATCGTAGTACGATTCTTCATGAAACACTTTTTATCAACTGCTGGTATTGGAAATAGAATACATGTTCCTTATGTAAATCCACTTAGCCTATGCAAAGCAACGAATGAATCGATTAACGTTTATCGCAACGATACGGCTAAGTAAGCAAAACGGTCATTGGATAACTTATCGACAAGGTGTAGTTTCCTCGAACGGTTACCTAGGCCAAGGGACCGATTCGGCCTGGGAGGAACGTGTTTATAGCAAGCGCCAGCCCTTCATCGGCATGAGTTAGGCAGGAACTTTCGCACAGGGCTCGCTACCCGACGCGAAAGGGTCGCCGTCTAACCCAGCTATAGTCCGTGATGGCTTGACATTGCCAGTGACCTTCACACCCTTTTTTCACTGCTTAACAAGTGCACGGGACACGGGATGAATGTGATAGATGCTTAATGTTATACAATTTCATATGCTTGCCTCAAAACATGTTAACATGCAAATCGAGCAGGATGGTTAGAAAGATCATTGAAATAGCTAGCTAACATGTTTACGAAACTTCTTGAATCAAATACAGAGCTTGGATTTAATTAGTCATTCGCCAGTAAATGTGTTCGTGCTGATCCTCGCTCTTTGCAGGTCCCGCGAACCAGAAAGGACATGCCAGCTAGCTCGGCGGCGTTCGTGATTTTGAAGCTTCGACCGTGCGTCGAAGACTTTCTCGGCGACTCCCCTTTAGAAGGCTCTCGATAGTCCAAGAAAGATGACTCAACGTTCCTCCCATCCAGGTCACTGGAGTACTTTGTGTATATTGAGGGATGTGTGTAATGTATGGAACGGCTATCTCATCGGCACTCTTTTGTAATCGAGTCATGTTGTAGCCCGTACGACAGTCTTGTGTCGGAGTCTGTAAAAGATGTTCATTATCAATAAAGATCAAGTTTCCTTTACTTACTGTGTGAATCAATTTGTCTGCGTACTCTCTTAGATCTCGTGTCTCGGATCACTTTATGACTATGCCTTATGCGAGCGCAAATTAGGTTCGCACGGCATCACGCCCGGGGGACGACTATCGATTCGACGGAATTGGGACATGACAAAAGTACTTTGATGCAGTAGTTTGGTATGATCTGCAGACTAGATTCAGTAATCTTAAGCATATGGGAAGGACAGTCGATGGATATGCAGCCGAGTTTTTGAGGCTTAGTCGGTTTGCTCCCACCTTGGTGGCGACCGAATTGGACCGAGCGCAGCGATTCCAACATGGACTCCACCAAGAGATTATTCTAGCAATAGAGCAGTTTGAGCACTAAATATTTGCTGATGTTTTGCGAGCAGCTAGGAGGCATGAATATACCTTCCAGAGGATAGTAGATCGAACTGGAGGACGGAAGAGGCCTCATGGTCAGTTGTCTCAGTCATCAGCACCATGAAGGAACCCTAGAGGGGGGGTGAATAGGGTTATGCTAACTAATCAAGCACTTATCATAAGCTAATGGACAATTTAAAAATATAAGTGCAAGAGAAGAAGCAAAATAATACCGACACCCGTTGTATCCTGGTATCCTCCCAAGGGGCACTCCAGTCCCGGAACTCTCTCCGGATTTAATCCATTATTATCGCAAATAGTACAACGTGTGTTTTTATACGAAAGCTTACCAACTTCTTACACAAGAGCTTTTGTCCGAAGGTCTCTCCGACTTCAACCGAGAGTTTGGATCTGAAGACTCTCCAACTTCAATAGAGAGTTTGGATTTGAAGACTCTCCAACTTCAACCGAGAGTTTGGATCCGAAGACTCTCCAACTTCAACCTTTCATAATAGGTTTTGATCTCCTTATACAATAATATAAAGATCTCACTTTTCAACTCAATAACTATAACACAATTTGTGGATAGCAAATGAAAGCTTTGTAGAGTTGTTTGTGGATAGGCTTTGGTGGTTTAGAAATTTTTAGGCTCAAAGCATCAACCTTGAATGAAGGGGTTCAAGGCTATTTATAACCAAAGCATTGAAAAGAGCTCAAAGGAAACTTTTCAGTCAGCGATCGGTATACCGTCGGTAAGAACCGGTATACCGTCGGAATACCGGTCTGAAATTCCAACAGCTATAAATATAACCGTTTGGATCGTTAAATATTCAAAATTCGACCATTGGATTTTCAATGTTACTAAATCGGTATACCGTCGGTATAGATCGGTATTCCGTCGGTATGTCGATATTGTGGACAAAAATTTTCTGTGAACCAAAATTGGTATACCGTCGGTATGCCGATTTTTATTCGAAAATTATCCTGGGCTAATTTTCACCCTAGCTTTCGATTTTGCCATCCATTTTTTGTGTTTACAGTTATTCCTAAGACTCATTACAGACTCTAGATATATTTTAGCAGGTGCAGACTTCTTCAGAGTCTTGAAATGACGATGGCATCGCATGGCTTCTTTCCTTGATAGATGTTGGCTTCTTCCTTGACGGCAGTTGTCCAAAGATATCCAGTTTGTAAAAACTGAATACCTTTTGGGGGCTTCACGCTCGAACCCCCACGGGGTGCGCTGTCCCCTCGACCCCCATCCACTGACCAGGCAGCGGAACCCCCGAGTGCGTTGTCACCCCCCGATCCCACAGAGTCCTTTCGTCCTTGCTTCGAACTCTGTGAGACCGTTCGTCCTCGCTAGGGCGTGATTTTATGCAAGCCTAAGTTGCGTTTGCACATGGCCAAGACCTATAAAAGACAAGATAGACAAGGTTGAAAATACGCAGCAGAACATATAGCAGATAATTGAAACAGCAGTGGATATTTTGCAGATATATGAATTAAAAGCAATGGTAACAAAAACAATTCTCTTTATTGATTTCATTTGAACAGATTATTAGCTCTCATTTCTCTATAATACAATGCTTACATTCTATCAGAAATATTACAAATTACAATGATCCAATTCCCATACATTACATTCTTTTATATACAAAACCAACTCTTGCAACATATGTCCATCTCTTGGCATCTCTTCTGATTTCTGGCTCCTGGAGATGAGGCTCGGGCTATCGCTTTGGACTATCCTTCTCGATGCGTCTTGCACCTGCATGCAGACTGATAATGGATCAGTATATCAGCATACTGGTGAATTGTGAACAAAGGGCTACATTTGTCTGAAACGATCACTGTTCATTTAGTGAGAAAATATTTCTTGTGATGTGATCTTGCTACTTTTTACCTATGTTCATTTCATGCATACAGAGTCAGTTTACATCTCTTTTGAAAACATTTTTGAAAAGCCAGTTTATTTTATTTGATCTCAAGCATACAAGGGGACCATTCATTTCAAGCACGACGACTATTTATCTTGTGTGCAGTGCGCAGCGTATTTCATGAGCCATAATCATTCTCAGGGACAGAAGCATTAGCATTCTTTTCTTTTATTTAAGACATTCTAAGGGTCAGATTACAAGCATGATTATCACATCTTTTCTTTGATCGGGACATAGCTATTCTTTGCAACAAGTTATTCTCTTTAAGTAAATCATGATCAAAAAACTTAAGCAACATATGTATCACATTTTAGTGATTCTTACCATAGCCGACAGTCCATCCTTGCACAAGACAAGAATTTGCATAAACATAATATAACCAACATTCTTATTTCATGTTCGTCTCTGCATCGTTAGCTCTTAGCAACACTTATTATAGACACATGCAGACTCGATTGGCAACTGTGACACGTGGGTTCAACTCTGCACCAATCAATATCTCTCTATACAATGGTCCATGGGTATTCCCATTATTAGCCATCGTGACACTTGGGTTCAGCTCATCGCTAGTGGACAGGATGCAACACTCGAGATATATGATGGTCCATGGGTATTTCCATTATTAACCGACGGCATGCCTATAACTCCTATTTTTGGTTATACGTATTTTCAGTGTACGTATACGAAATTCTGGACTTTGTAAGGCGACCCATATTTTGACTTGTCTTTCTTAGCCTTGCTTTGGTTTAATTTTGACTTGGTTTAACTTGGTTTAGTTTGGTTTGGTTTAGTTGGTTTGAGATGAGATGATTTTGTATAAAACCCAACTCCTCTCTCTCTCTCCTCCATTATTTTCATGTTCTTCATCTTCTTCCTCTTCATTTTCTCCTCCAACCTAAGGCAAGTACATTTTGCCAAATTTTGGACAAATGTTATTTTGTTTGTTCTAAACTCTTCCTTACATGATTATAAACCTCTTTAGAACTTGGAGTTTTTGATTTTCATGGGTGGATTTTTGTAGATCTAAGTTTGTGCCATTTTCGATTTTCTTGGATTTTGATCTGTCAAACTTGTTTTCGAAAACTAATTGTTCCATGTGGTAGACAATTTGATTCTACACAATTTTGACCTTTGAAAAGTTAGATTTTGACTTATTTTTAGGAAGTTATAGCCAAAGCAAGTTTTGGACATCTTCTATGTTCATCTGTCCTGGTTCTGGCAGGGACGATGAATAGTGCCAGTCCGTATGGATGCATAGTGATGTCCGTATAGTGCTAGTCCGCATAGATGCATAGTGCTGGCCCAATAGTGCCAGTCCGTATAGCTGCATAGTGCCAGTCTGCATAGACGCATAGTGCCAGTCGACATGGATGTCTAGTGCCTGGCCGCATAGTGCCAGTCCGCATTGATGCATAGTACTGGCCGCATAGTGCCAGTCCACATGGATGCATAGTGCTGGTCGCATAATGCCAATCTGTATAGATGCATAGTGCTGGCCGCATAGTGCCAGTCCGCATAGCTGTATAGTGCTGGCCGCATAGTGCTAGTCCGCATAGCTGCATAGTGCTTGGCCGCATAGTGCCAGTCCGCATAGATGCATAGTGCCAATTTGGCTGATTTTGGCTGTTTTATGTCCTATTTGGCTGATTTGTGGCCAGAATTTCTCGCAACTCCCAACATAAAAGTTGTAGATCTTTGTCTTGGCTTCAAGAATCTTCTTATTTTACTTTAACTGGAGTTCATATGCGGTTGATAACTTCAATCATAGTTTTAATCTTTTTGGCATATTTTCTGTACTTGATGTTTTGAGGTTTTCTTCGACTGTAATAAATTCTTATCATAATTAGATGATTTTTGTACAGATAGAAAATTATTATACACCCTTTGTACACCTAACACTAGCACAGATTCAATTATTATTTTTATGCCAAGTAGTTACTTTATTTATTCCCTCTTCCATGCCATGATACCCCTTTTTGGATAAGTTCTTACTTACATGTTATATCTGTTGCCATTTTTCTTCTTTGCTTAGCATGATTGTGGCCCGTCGGGGTGCACTCATAATTTAGGTCTTTTTTTTGCTTTACATGATACTGACCCGTCGTGGTACACGTCTCTTCTCTACCTATACTAGATAGTGACCGATTGTGGTGCACTCTGGTACATGTCTTTCTTTGTTTACATGATGGTGACACGTCGTGGTGCACTCTTAAACATGTCTTTACATGCTAACATGATAGTGGCCCGTCGTGGCGCACTCTTAACAAGCAACCTTAACATGATAACTCTTGATAGTGGTCTATTGTGGCGCACTCTTGACATGAAAAGTAAACCTAACATGACATGTATAATCAAGATGCTGTTGCGACGGCTATTCTTCTTGCTAATACAACTCTTTTGGACACTGTAGTTGAATGTATTGTGTATGCGTGCACAAATATCTCATCTTGCATCATGTCTAGGACATGGATTCCTGATTACCATGATCAGGGATTCATATTGAATCTGACTAGGTTAATGACTAGATTGATCAAATAGTTCATACAGAGAGATTTTTCAGTCACAGGCGATCCCGTTATCTGGGCGCTTTAATTCGACTTGTAGCCTGCCATCGAGTAGGGCACATTTTTAGCACACTATCATGTGTGGCACCCCAAGTCACCATGGGATACATTTATCTCCTGGGCGATGTATCCACCTAATACAACTCTCAACCTGCGGAATGATAACTGGATAGCTGCAGGGCTTGTGATTGTGAGAATATCTCGTTGCATCTTGTTAGTAACTAGGCTTGTGATAACTCTAGTTAGCTAATGTATCAAGCCGTACTCATTGCTTGGCCGAGTTTGATGGATGGAGTCAATCCAGTCCAGTCCAGTTTTATCTAGGCAGTGTCCGTATATTTATTTTAGTATATTATTGTTTATGCCTTACTTTTGTCGATAAATGATCGGAGGCTGAGTTCTGTTCAGGAGAAGGGTTACAACCCCGGTCCTTGTTTGGTTTACGGGTTGTAACTTGACTTCCAGGATAGTTCCTAAGTCATCCTACCATTGTCATTCTATATGGTTCCCACATATTCACATGTTCAGTTATCTCACGAGCTTTACGTGATCCCTATCTAAGTCAACTTGCTCTCATGACCCGGCTGGCTCACATGCTTACATGATCAATTGATTTTATATATTTTCAATCTTTCGTTACTAAACATGACTACATTGTACATTACGTCACATGATGCTTTACTTATTGTCTTTTCTATTCTCGGGATTAGTGCATTGGTAGTGCACGAGTCTCTACATTTACTTATTGCTTTCCCTAACCATTGCTTTGTTAGCTATTGCTGGTTTTAGTCCATAGTTTGGCTTTCTTTGTGGTACTTGCTATTTGGGGTCTGACCCTACTGGTTTTGTTTGGCCAGATCTGATAGAGGAGCCCAGAGGATCTTTCGTACCATCTATTTGATGGTGACTATCCGGAGCACCAGAGTACCTGAGTGGATTTCTTGTTTTATTCTCCCACTTGATATGTATATTATTCTTTTGTGGCGTTTAGCCTCCGAGCACGTGTTTAGCTCATGTTTTGGTTCTTGATATTTAGTCTACGGGCCAAAACATGATGTGCGTATTCTAGACTATAGCTAGAGCTTATCATGTATGACTATTACTCTTGCTTGTTCTCTATCTTGGTACGACTAGCTTCATGATCATCCATGTATAAATAGTTTGGGACGCTTTACTAGTGTATGTCTGATGATCATAGTTCTTGTTCTTTGTATAATTGCCTGTGATTGAGATACCTAGGAATGCTTGACCTAGGATCGACTGTTGGCTTGTAGAAGTAACCTCCATGTCTTGACAGGTTATACGTGATTTCAGAGTACTGGTGTACTTTGGTATTACGTAGCTGGCCTTATCCGTCCCCACTTGCCAATATTTTGGTTTTGGGGCGTGACATAGGTTTTAGTGGTGCCCCCATACAGGTCTGATTTATCAGATATGTGGGGGTTACTAATGTTTAGTTATCTCAATCACAATTATCATTTATTGATATCTATTGTATTATTCTCTATCTCTGATCCTTTGACCTGATATCTGCCTTGATCGTTGTATTATTCCCTCGAGTTGATCCTTGTGTTCTTCAACTTTTAGGGATACTGTTTCTAATCCTTCCGGATCATCCCGCTGTGCCCGTACATTCAGCAGTCTGAGCGGAGGTAGTTCCAGATCAGCCCGATGTACTTGAACTCATAGGGATTATCAAAGAAATGATATAGTCACAACAATGACGAGATCTTGTTCTCCAGCAGCAGTATCGGGCAGAACAAGACTGTACCTATTGTGGCAAGTTAGGGCATTCTAGATCAGTTTGTTGGACGACCAATAGGCGATGCTTCCGCTGTGGAGCAGAGGACCATTCAATTAGCACTTGCCCCTATCCGACATCTCGAGGACGACCAGCTACACCAGATATACCACTACAGTCCTTTCAGTCACCTCAGTCATCACCTCCAATAGTGGACGAGCAGTTAGGGCCAATACTAGATGTTCAACCATTGGCACAATATCCACCGCTATCGCGAGCTCAGAGGGTCAGGCAGCTCAGAGCGCGATTGAATGCACAGTACCAGGAGCAGCTCTAGTATTTGCATGAGGATAATACCTTGGGAATCTCAGGAACCATCTTCATGGTCTTCTTTCAGTTATGACCTTTGGATCTGGCTTTCAGTACCAGGCCAGGTAGTGGCAGTATATCTTGGGCTCGTGTCAGTAACTTTGTATTCTATCTATATGTAGAGTACAATGGTCGACTTGACTTATTTGATGAGTGAAGGCGAGCTTCTCATCCTACTCTTCTGTCCTTATAGTCGAGACATGTGATAAATATCAGGTATCTCGACTACGACGATATGTCCTGGGTAGTGTCATGTCTTAGACTAAGTTATTAGTACCGACTTTCTTTGAGACTTGACCTTTATCCATTTTGGGAGTCAGCGTAGGCCAGCGAGGACGTTGGTCCATACTCAACTGACTCAGGAGGCATATTTATTCATATTCCTCCATCCCTTCTTGATTGTGCTTGTGTTATTGCTTACGCATTTATTTAGATTACTATTGCCTTCATTTATTACTTACGCATTTATTTATATTATTGTTGCCTTCAACTGACTCAGGAGGCATATTTATTCATAGGCCAGCGAGGTTGTTTGTTATGAGAGGAAAGATGTATAGTCAATGTCTGAGAAGAAGAGGGACGAGTAGTACGTCCTTTGACGGGGATCATGAGAACATCTTTTGAAGTATGTTTCTGATCTTCCTCACTATCCATTGCCAATACAACTTTCATGAACTCTTTCTTGTACATCCGAGAGTCCGTAAAATATGCTTCAATGCCCTTGAAAGAATTTAAGTCGGCTACTTCCTTTTGGACTTCTCCATTGACATCTATATACTTGAAGCGTTGATGTAAAGTGGATGGTACAATGTTATGCTCATGTAGAAAGGGTCTTCCCATCAAAGCATTGTAAGAGCCGTGATTATCGATTACGTAGATGTCACGCCCCAGAACCAGAATACTGGAGAGTGGGGGCGGATACAGCCAGCTACGTATATTGAAGTGCAACCTACCTCGCTATACGGTCACAGCTGTCTAGATACATGAGGGTTTAAGTACAAGCCATCAGTCTCTTATGGTCATGAACAAGCCTATTGTCTCAATCTCAAGCAAGTAATAGTAGTTACAAGATGTCAGAGCACCAAATATACAATACTAAGACGTTCCATACATTACATATTTGGACGATCATGAAGCTAGTCATACAAAATATGAAGACTAGCAAGAGTTTCAGTCATACATGATCAATCCTAGGATTTGTTAATCATGCTACAGCCCGTAGGCAGTTAGTAAGTAAAGTACAATCGAGCTAACACGTGCTCGTCGGCTAAACGTCTCACAAGAATACTTTTACAATAGAGTAGAATAGCAAAAAATAAAACCCACTCGTTGCCAGGGTTACGCCTGGTAGTCACCATCTGGCTGGAAGGTAGGAAGATCCTCTGGAGCTGCTCCGGTATCTGGCCATGCAAAACCAGCTGGGTCAGATCCCAGAAAGTGCAAGTGACACAAAGGAGGCTTCACTTAAGAACTAAAAACCAGCATATCAGAACACAAAATAAGAAGATGAATAAGACATGGAATCTAAATAGGGCTATAAATGTCAAGAAAATAAGAAATTATTTCGATCAGTTATTAATAAGGTAATCATAAACAATCATGTTCTGAAGTAGATAGGTACTGGAACAAGACAAGACTTAGACTGGTTAGACTTCATTTATCATTCACGGCCAAGCAATAAAGACGGCTTGATACTTTAACTAACTAGGGTTATCACAGGCCTAGTTACTAGCAAGATGCAATGAGATTGTTCCACAGCCACAAGCCCTGCAAACCATCCAGGCTATACGGACACAATCAGGGGTTGAGTTCATGTGGGTACATCATCCAAGAAATGTATGTACCCTTAAGTAGCTTGAAAGGTGCAACACATGACAGTGTGCTGGAAATGTGCCCTACTCGACGGCAGGCTACAGATCCCATGATGGGGCACCCAGATAAAGGGATTGCCTGTAGCTGGGAAATCTCTTCATGACTACTGGATTAATCTAGTTATTAGCCTTAGTCAGTTTAAGTAGGTACCCTTGACCGTGGTACTCAGGGATCCATGCCCTAGATATGATGCAAGACAGTACTGGTTCATATGTACAAACACAATCGCCCACGGTGTCCAGGTCATTCATTCTTGTCATGTCATGCTAGCCATCGTAACAGCATTCAATAGTTCCCATTATGCTTACTTGTCATGTCATGTCATGTCATGTCATGTCATGTCATGTCATGTCATGTCAAGTCATGTCATGTCATGTCATGTCATGTCATGTCATGTCAAGTCATGTTATGTCATGTTATGTCAATTACTTGTTATACCATGCCGTGTACAACCATCACTCCCATCGTACTATCCAAATCCGTGATTATAACAAAAGTGCAAGAACATAATCAAGGCATCGGAGTACGCCAAAGGGCTCAAGACTCTACGCTAGCGAACCTCTATGCTAGGCCAAGGGGCCCCGGGCAAGATAGCTCTACGCGAGCAAGGCTACGCGCGAGTAAGACTCTACGCGAGCAAGCCCCCTACGCGAGTGAGCACACCACGCTAGCAGGACTCTACGCGAGCGAGACTCGAGCGAGTTCTACGCTAGCGGGTGTAGCCCCTGCGTAGAGTTCGAATGAACTCGGCGTAGAATAGACTACGCTGGCACGCAATGCGTGAGAGTAAAGGGAGACACTACGCAGGCACGTTAAAATATGTACGTAAAAAGGTAACACTACGCAGGTACGTTAAAACGTGTGCATAAAAGGCTCGTCTTCCTCAAGGTCGAGACATGCAGCCATGGGTCTCAAGACTCAAGGAACCCCATTCGGCCAAGACTCGATGAAAGCCAACTTGCGTAAAATCAAAACTTCTACTACATGGAACTCTCACTCTCCAGAAACAACCAAGTTTGAAGATCAAAATCATGAAGATTCGAAAATGCCACAACTTAGATCTACATGAAATGAACCATGGAAATTAAAAATGCCAAGTACTAAAGTATCTTAGAATCTCGTGAGGAAGACAATGGAACAACAAAATTTGAGTTCCTCCATGAAGCAAGTTGCACTTGCCTAAGCCCTCGGTCGGTGGAGAGAGTTAATAGAGGAAGAAGAAGAGTAAATGAAGAAGGGAAAGAGGAGAGAGAAGGGTTGGTGGGTTAATAGAGGAGGGATGGTGGTAGGTACGGGTTTGCATACTAACCCAAACCGAGCCCAACCAAGCCGAACCCAACCAAACCCGATGCATGCCAAGGCCAAGATAAACCACACAACCATGAAATGCTAATTAACCCATGCCGAATGTGAAACCCAAGACTAGCCAGTCAGGACAAGTCGAAATACGGGTTCGAGATACGTACACGCATACCAAAATACGTATAACAAAATTCGAGGGTGACAAATCTACCCACCTTAAAAGAATTCCCTTCTCAGAATTTAATCAAGAGGCTAGAGAAGTTGAGCAAGCTATACTAATCACAAGCAAGTTATAACTAGGCAATGAATCAAGAAATCATTCATGCAAGCAAGGAATTAAAGCATAAGACATAAGAAAGATATTATACCTTATGAGTCAAACAGGTCAGGATATCGTGATCGAATATCATCCTCACGCTCCCACGTTGACTCACCTAATGAGTGATGACCCCAAGCAACACAGACTAACTTGATAGTCTTGTTCTTGAGTATCTTCTCTCTTCGGTCCAATGTGGATACGGGTCTCTCCTCATACGAAAGGTTGGTACCAACAACCAATTCTGAATGATCAAGGACATGACTCGGATTCGAGATATACCATCGTAATTGGGATACATAGAAGACATTATGTACCTCACGTGACGACAGCGGAAGAGCGAGACGATAGGACACATCACCTACTCGCTCCAGAATATCAAACGGCCCTGTATACCTAGGACTGAGCTTTTTCCGCACGCCAAAACAAATGACGCCACGGGTAGGCGAGATCCTAAGAAATACATGGTCGCCGACAGAAAATTTATGGGAACACCGATGAGAATCGTTCCAATGATGCTGGCGATCTTGTGCAACTCGAAGATGATCTCTGACTTGCCTGACCACCTCAATAGTCCGCGTAACCATCTCTGGACCAAGCATCTGCCTCTTGACTATATCATCCCATGCTAACGGGGATCTGCACTTTCTGCCGTATAAGGCCTCAAAGGGTGCCATCTAGATACTGGCCTAAAAACTATTGTTGTAGGAGAACTCCACAAGATGCAGGTGATCTTCCCACGAACCACCGAAGTCGAGTGTACATGACCGTAACATATATTCAAGAGTCTGGTTCGTACGTTCTGACTGACCATCTGTCTGCGGATGATAAGCTGAACTGAACTTGAGACGAGTCCCCAAACTTTTCTGAAGACTCTGCCAAAAGTATGATGTGAATCTTGAATCTTTGTCGGATACAATACTGACTGGTACTCCATGCAATCTGACTATCTGCCTGAGGTACATCTTCGCAAGCTGATCTGTCGACTGGCCAACCCTGAAAGGAAGAAAATGAGCTACCTTGGTGAGTCTGTCGACTATAACCCAGATAGCATCTCTCTCAGCTGGGGATCTAGGTAATCCAGTTACAAAATCTATGGTAATGTGCTCCCATTTCCATTCTGGGATCGGTAAAGGTTGAAGAAGTCCAGTCGGTCTCTGATGTTCAGCATTAACTTGTTGGCAAACTAAACATCGAGAGACAAACCGGGCTATCTTCCTCTTCATGCCATGCCACCAAAATTGCTGCCAGATATCACGATACATCTTCGTACTGCCCGGATGAATAGAATACTGAGAACTGTGAGCCTCTGCCATGATCTCATGTCTGATATCACCACTAGGTACACAAAGACGCCTCCCATGTCGAAGTGTACCATCCTCATGGATAAATAACTCTGGTCTTCGCCCTGCCATACATTCTGCCCTAAGTCACAGAAGCTTAGAATCTACGGACTGAGACAATTTGATCCTCTCAACTATACTGGACTGAACTTGCATATTGGCCATCAATGCCACATTGGTAGGAAGGACAACTTATATACCCGTCTTCTGAAGATCTGCTAACAACTCCGGTTGTGTTGTTAGAAAATAAACTCTGGCCCTCATGTTCAATGCATCTGCAACAATATTGGCCTTCCCAGGATGATACTGCAAGTTGATGTCATAATCCTCAAGTAGCTCTAGCCATCTCCTCTGACGCATGTTAGGATCCTTCTGAGTGAACACATACTTCAGGCACTTGTGGTCGGTGAAAATCTCTACCCTATCTCCATACAAATAATGCCTCCACAGCTTAAGTGCAAACACTACTGCCGCCAGCTCCAAGTTGTGGGTTGGATAATTCCTCTCATGATCACAAAGTTGTCGTGACGCATAAGCTATTACCTTCCCATGCTGCATCAAAACACATCCTAAATCTCTGCCTGAAGTATCACAATATACTGAGAATCCCCCGGTCCCATCTGGAAGCGTGAGAATGGGTGTTGTCATCAAGCCTCTCTTCAACTCCTCAAAAGAATCCTGACACTCTGCTGTCCAAGCAAACTGCACATCTTTGTGGGTCAACTGGGTTATAGGTGCTGAAATCCATGCAAAGTCTGAAACAAATCGCAGGTAGTAGCCGGCCAAGCCAAGAAAACTGCAAACTTCTGCAACTGTGCTGGGTACTGGCCACGTCTCAATAGCCATGATCTTCTGGGGATCCACTTCTACTCCACCTCTGGTGATGATATGACCTAAGTATAAAATGTGATCGAGCCAGAACTAGCATTTACTGAACTTTGCATACAACTGGTATTCTCGGAGGATCCGGATGACAACTCTGAGATGCTGCTCATGCTCCGCTTCGCTCTTGCTGTAGACCAGGATGTCGTCTATGAACACAATCACAAACTGATCCAAATATGGCAAAAAAATACGATTCATAAGGTCCATAAATACAGCCGGCGCATTGGTTGCTCCAAAGGGCATAACAAGGAACTTCTGATGCCCATACCTGGACCTAAATGTCGTCTTCGGAATGTCCTGCTCTCTGACTCTGATCTGGTGGTATCCTCACCGCAAGTCAATCTTTGAAAATACGGACGCCCCTTTGAGTTGATCAAACAAGTCATCTATCCTCGGGAGAGGATATCTGTTCTTGATTGTTAATGAGTTTAAGGTACGATAGTCAACACATAATCTGGACGTACCATCCTTCTTTTTCACAAGAAGCATCGGGGCTCCCCAAGGCGATCCACTAGCACGGAAGAATCCCTTTGTCCTGAGTTCGTCAATCATCTTATACAAGATCTCCAATTCTAACGGTGCCATCCGGTAGACTCTCTCTGACACTGGAGCAGATCCGGGAATCAAATCTATGGTGAACTCGATCTTTCTCTCTGGAGGCATACCTGGAAGCTCCTCAGGGAAAACATTGGAAAACTCTTCTACAACTCTGGGAAACTAAACTGCTGCTGCTACTGCCATCCGCAATGCTGGGGAGGAATGTTATATACCGCCTCGGAAAAATAAAAACTCTGGCTCACCAGGAATGCTAAAAATAATCTTGGCGATATGGTAATCTATTCTAGCATACTAGTCCCTCAACCAATCTATCCCTAAGACCACATCATAATCGGCCATCAGGAATTCTATCAACCTAGCGGGAAACTCTCTACCGCTAACTATGATCCGACACGAGAAAAATACTCTATCTACCCCCATAAGTCCGTTACCAGTAAGTATATGAGCCTTACTGATAATGACTTGGGCTCCAGTCCTATCCGTATCGCAAATCGTGCAGACATAAATGAATACGATGCACTAGAATCAAATAGAGCTGATGCGGGGAGGGAGTTGACGAGAATAGTACCTGCCACCACCTCACCTGATGCTAACTCCTCCTCTACGGTCAAAGCCATCACTTGACCTTGCCCTCTGGGTGTCGGTCCCCTCTACTGGAAACCTCTCTGGTGATTCTGGACCTGAGCTTGGACTGGTCATACTGCTGGGGATTCTGTTGCTGAAATGCTTGGGCCTGAGGTGGCAAGGGCCTCGAAAACGGGTACTGTTGCTGCTGCAGAACTGGTACTGGAGCTGGCCCCCTAACCGAGGGACTAGAAAAGGTCGAAGAAGATGAACTCCCCCTATTCGGGCAGTTCCCAACCCTCTGGTCCGGTATCCCATAAACCAAGCACAAACCCTGTGCTCTGTGACACTCTGACACCACATGCCCTGGCTTCCCACAATAAGTGCAAGTCATTACGGAAGACAGCGTCTGCTGCTGCTATTTGGGATATGCCGGGATCAAATATTGAGTCGACGTAACGGAAGCTGCCCGCCTCGGAGCTCCAATGGTCAAAGCCCTAGCTGCCGGGGCTGGTGCTGAAGACTGGTTCATCTGGCCGTGAGACCTCTTCCGACTTCCGGTCTGGTCCACAATCCTCTGGAAGGTATACTCATGCCTCTTCGCTGCTCTCAATACTGCATCGAAAGTGTGGTGCTCAAACTGCTCTACTGCCAGTAAAATCTCCAAGTTGAGTCCCTGCTGGAACCGCTGAACTCTGTCTAACTCGGTCGCCACCAAGGTGGGAGCAAACCGACTAAGTCTAAAAAACTCGGTCGCATACCAATCGACCGTCCAGCCTGTCACGACCCGCACCCTAGAGTAAGGGCACGAGAAGTAGGTACGTCCAGCCTACGTCGTAGTGTCGACGGTAGAACGCTGTCCTAGGTCACAACATCTAACAATATAATGCAAAGCAGTTTATACTCTCCGAATGGGGGTGACATAGCAGAATGTAAACTCAATCACATCTAAGGTAGAGCATAATGGAAGATAGATAAAACATAAAATCAAAAGAGATACAGCCGATAGAAGTATAAGTGTCTAAGATACACAAACCCAGAAATACATCTCAAAGCTCAAATACAGTAATCCATAAATACAGCTCAAGACAACTGAAAATAAGCTATAAGCAAAACCCTAGCTATCTATACACCTCTACTGTGTCTCCTCTAGGCTAGCAGGCAACCTCCAGGCTATCTGTAAAATTTATCAACAGGTTCAGTCAGGACAGGAGCGAGCACAATATATCTCAACAACAGTTCATAGCAGGTTAGAAAATATAAACATGCAGTAGAGTAAGATACATGATCTGAAAGAAATACAGTATACAAACAGAGAGAGAACTGTAATAGAAATATCTACTATAAATAGAGAACTAATAGTGGCTAGTGATGTAGAGTACAGGATAGCACATGTGAACAGAACAGATTAGTACATGATCTACACTAAGGAGTTCCACATGATCTACACTACTATGGAATTTGTTCACATGACTACTAGCACTCCTCCGTTCTCCAATCAATACACAAGGATCTAAGCAGGTTATGTTATTATACAAGCTATCACATGAGGGCCCATGAAAGGGTGCACATGATAGTATACATGAAGGCTCCATGAACATGAGAGTACATGATTCACAGGAGTGTACATGTATGGTGAAAGCACAGGAGTACATGATGAAAGTGAAATGCACATGACACAATGTACCCGATGCTCCCGAGGAGGATAACATCGCATGAAGAGATCCATATAGTACTAATCCGTGATAATGTCGTGACAGCATCAAGTAAGATAATCTAAAGCAGGAATATAATTCTAAGCAGGATATAAAATGATCAGAGAATGTACTCGCCTGATAACCTGAACAGCTGATAAGTATAGGGGGTCCAACTGAAGCCACAGAGTCCTATTTAAAGCAACACAGGTTACAAGGTGTTCAAGTTATAATAAATGAATCTCTACAAGCAATCTATATTATCCTAGGTTCTTCTAAGTCAAATCAACTCTAGGTCAACTCCGGTCAACAATCTAGTCAAACTAGGTCAAGTGTTGACTTACAGTTGACTTTTGGTCAACTGGTCAACTCTGGTCAAACTGGGTCAATTCTAGTCTAATTATTAAAGATATAAAGTGTACTTCGTTATTCGTACGTCGAAACTTACGACACGTAAATCGAGATGAGATGATCAACGGTAAAGTTGATAATCTTATTATAGTTATCCACGTGTCCATCTTGTCAATTTCAGCGATGTGAGATCACTGAAATTGACTTATCTCAGTTTCGTTGTACTAATCCCGAAATACGAACATTATAAGAATTAATTATTAATAAATTATAAAAAGGTTAAACTCAAAAAAATTATCAACAAACATTGTCGGATGATGAAATAAACATCGCCAACGTGTCCAGAATGGTCAAATTAGCTAGGGTAGCCGACCCATCGGTCCAATTTGAACACAAAGGCAAAAAGGTAATTTCGGGTCAAAAACTGTATCCGTGTCGGAGCCATTTTGCACCGAAAAATGTGCAAAAAAATAAGTCTACAAAATATAACAATTTATATGTCCACGTAACCAGAATGTCGATATGAACCCAACGGTATATCCGGAATTGGATTCCGTTGACCCGATCTCAATTTGGTCCGTTGACCAGAACTTGGAATTCCAATTTGCACGGAAATACGTGCCGGAGCCAATGTTCTCAAAACTCAGCAAACTACATGTCAACGAGTCCAGAATGACGATACGAACTCAACGGTATATCCGAAATTGGATTCCGATGAGCCGATCCCAAAATGACCTGTTGACCCGGATATTGGTATCCGACTTGCACCGAAATACGTGTCGGATCCAATGTCCACCAAAACCTTGCAAATTATATGCTAACGAGTCCAGAATGACGATACGAACTCAACGATATATCCGGAATTGAATTTCGATGAGCCGGCGGCAAAAAGTCTCGTTGACCCGGACTGTGGGACCCACTTTTGTACCGAAATACGTGCCGGGGCTCACGTCCTCCAAATCTAACAAATTTTATATGAAAACATGCCAGAACGATGCCACGAGTCTATTGGTGGTGTCAGAAATGAAATCTGGAGTCCCGTGTTCAAAAATGGAATTTTATAAGTTGAAAATTATGAATTCGGACGGCCAACTTTGGCGTCGAATTCAACCAATCAAACAAGCTCACAATGAAATGAAACTGGAGAGGTAGTAAGAGGGTTATACCAGCTTCGCACAGGAACTGGTAGCACGCCAAATGGAGCTGCGGTGGAGGAGATACAAGCTGACGAAGTTGACTCAGCAAAACTGTCCAAAATTAATACAATTTAAACGGTCAACTTGGTAGCCGGTTTTGAGGCATCAAACGATAAAATCAACGGATGAAAATTGACATGAGTGAAGGTGGATATACCGAGATTGTGACGGAGTAAAGAAATCGCCAATCCAACGGTCGGATTTCCGAAAAAATATGCGTGAAGTCGCTGTGACGGGACGCCAAAACGGACTTGGTTTCCCGCGCGTCACGACGGGAATTCGTGCGAAATGCACGAATCGCCTATACGTCGCGCCGGAGAAGAAGCGGAGGACCCAGGGGGGTCGCCGAAGTTCGTCCACCATGGGGGCACGGCCACGTCGGCGCGTGGCCGACGGCGGCGCTGTACGCGCGGCCACAGGCCGCTCCGGCCGGCCATGGCGGCTGTTGCAGCTGCTGCCACGCAGCTGTTGGGGGCTGCACGCCTGGCCTGGCCCGGCGGATGCACGGCGAGGCGGCACGCAGCCTGGTACGGTGGTGCGGAGGATGGCTCGGTGGAGGGTGATCGGATGTGGTGGTGGTGGTGGTGGACGAAGTGGTGGAGTGGTTGTGTTGATGTCGAAGAAGAAGAGGAAGAGAAGAAGAGGAGACTGGTGATCGGCCAAGGTGGTGGCCGGCTGCGCTCGGCCACGATGGAGGTCCGGCCATGGGAGGGCTTGGGTGATGAAGGAGTTTGAATGGGGATGGTGGATGTGTGTAATAATTTAGGAAGAGAGAGAGTAATAAATTAATGTGAGATAAAGTAGAGAGAGAAAGGAATTTTCTAAAAGCTAGGGCCGGCCAAAGGGTTATGGGAGTGAGTGTTTTGCCATGTAGGAATAGAGGGTTGGGATTGATAGAGAGAATCCAAAGGCTAGGATTAATTGGGAATTGGATTTATTTTTTGGATTTAAATTAATAGAATTTACACAATATTTGAAGTAAAAAACTAGGTATTCAATATTATTTTTGGACAAGGAAAAATGAGGGCGTCATGAGAGTGGCAAACATGAAGCTGGGGTTGGGTTCAGTGGAGCCGGGTTGGATCAAAATCGGACATGACAAAATAAACAAATTTAAATAGGTGTTGATGATCATGAGTAAATAAGTAGCATATGGGGATTCCAATAAATAGGACACAAGTGTCATGCGGGTAGTAGACTCAATGTGGGCCATGTCCATATTTGGGGCTGACAAGTTTTGGTCGACAGGGTACCCACAAATCAAGTCGGAAAATGAATGTGACATCGTGGGGTGAAATAAAATCGGATCACGTGTCAGGAAAGTTGTATAAACAAAATGGAGCACAAAATGATGTGCCTGAGTGGGACACGAAGGTCCTGGGTGAAGAGCGTCTCGAGTAGATCATGTATGATGAGTTGGTTTCAAGAAAATAACTGGTCTTGTGCTCCCAATTCAAAAGTCACGGTAACGTGCTAAAAATGATCAAAGAAAAGAGTGGGAAAATTAATTAATAATCAAATGGCCTAAATCGACCCGAAGTTCTGCGAAGTAAAAAGAGTACAAGGGAACAAGTTTGGATGGGACATTATATACCATCATGAAGGTAATCATGTCCGCTACAAAACTCGTGAAGAAGATTTCCAGAGTTGAACATTCCTGACACTCCAAATATCAAAGGCACGAAAAAGTACACTTAAGGATAAATAACAGAATAATTTATTTATTGAAACTAAATCAATCAGAAAATAAAATAAAAAAAATCAACCCGAAATTCAGGGTGCTCACATCCTACCCACCTTATAAAAATTTTGTCCTCGAAATTAAAATGTTCATACTCCTTCTAGGTCAAACCCCCACAATCAAGTCCCAGAACTTAAACAAATCATACCATCAAAAAGGACGGCATCCAGGGTCATGGCATACGGTGGCAGTGACGTCTCATCTAGGTATACTAGTCATGCTAACCAAAACGGTCATAGGGTATCAAAACACACAAGCAATCTTGGGTGCTAAACTAGAAAGATACATAATAACAAATCATCAAAACTGTAAGGCAGTCTACCATCCTACATAAAAATGGTACTATTCAAAAATAAAATAAAGATAACCACCAATTTTCTATTAAGGGATACTATTCAAGAAAAATATCACAATCAAAAGAAAAAAAAATGAAAGTCAATTGCATTGAAATCCAATCACAATATATTTATATATATAGCGTTAGAGAGGGAAAAGCTAGCATTATGTAAATGTTATGTGGTTTGTGTGTGTATGGTGTATATAGACATGTTCATGTGGTTAGATAGTAGGCATGTGTGTATGTAAAATATACATGAAAGTATAGGAGGATTTGGTTTTCAAAACAACGGCTATCAAATTACACTACTCATGGCATATTGGTTAAACAATCTACAATACACAACCTATTTACTCATAACATGCATGGCTAACCATATACATATATAAAGAGGTAGAGATTTAGTTATGTATCTATATACATTATAACATGTACGCATAAACTCTATATATACCTATATAGATATATGAACATAACATAGAGGAGAAGGGGTTACGTTTACATGGCAGTGTATACTAAGTTAGGGTGTGTGTGTCCTTGTACAAGGTTATAGCTTTAGTATTGAAAGGTTAAACCCAGTTTTAGTTCAGCATTTACATACAAGAATCTGAAATAAGCTAACATTTAAACTAATGTAATATTAACATAATGCAGTTTCAGATTTTTAGGGATTTGAAACATCACAACTAACTCAATGCTTCCAATACATCCTAACATGATAGAGAAGAAACCCTAACATACTATCCATACATTTAGCTATGCATACAGTTCAATATTACATATTAAATCTGAAATTGAACTAAATATTGGAAATCAATGTGAAATGTTAACATGTATTCAGTTTTAGGATTTGGAGAAATTCGAACATCAACCAACCCAATGTTTATCACAACCTAACATATAAGAATATGAAACCTAAATTTATGTCCCTATATACAACAATGTATATAGGTTAAAATATTACATTTAAAAATAGCAATTTAAACTAAACATTTGGCATCCAGTATTAAGGGTTAATATGCACACAGTCTTAGATTTGACAATTTCAAACACAAAACTCAACTAAAAAAATTTCTTTTTTTGAATTAAAACCCTATGTATAACATACATGTGCAGTGATGTAAACATAACTAATAACATAAAATTTATATTTAAATTACGAGTTTAAGCTGGAAAAAAGCAGAGAACCAGAAATATTGGGGTTTTGAAAATTTAAACATCAACGACATATTAATATGTATTTAGATAGGTTGGTAATCAAAGCGTAGCATGCATACGTGTCAGACAAGTGTTTGTGTCCACTATATCTAAATTCTCATGTCCCAATATAAAATTAAATTCCATATCAAGACCAATATTTAGATTCCTATCAAGATATCAAAGTAGGTGATTGATGTAATCAAGACAGTTTTATTATTATTATTTAATACAAGAATAATAGCAAGAAGGAAAGAACAATGAAATCTGTTCTGCATATTTGTTTAAAAGAAGGAACCATTTTTAAACCAGAGCTATAATATCAAATCCAAGATAAGGTCTAGCAAAATCATCGATTCATTATTTTAAGAAGAAATTCATAGTAAGAGGTTACACAAAGGTTTATAATACAGCTAAAGCTAATCCTACTCCTAAGTTAAATAATGAGAAGCAAAACAAACAAACAAATTTTTTTTTTAACTAATACAAGTAGTAATGGCAAGAAGAAAATAATGATAAAATCCTTTCTTGCTCAATCTGTTAAAAAAAGGGACCATTTGAGATCAGAGCTATACAAACAAGTTTAAGATAAGGCCTAAGACAATTCGTCAATTCATTACATTAGGAAGGAATTATATCCAATAAAGTTATACAAGGGATTATATCAACAATTAAAACTATTTTTTTTTACTCCTAAGTTAAGTGATGAAGAAATAATTTTTTTAAGGCTGAAATACAAGGTAGAGATGATTTTTTTAAAAAAAACTTTAGAGATATAATCTGATAATCATATGCGACTTTCTGAAATTATGTTGTCAGAATTCTGTCACGCCAATAAGCATAACTGCAATAAACGATAGAGTCCATAATAAGGCATACACCCTATAATCATGTTATCTAGAATTCTTACCACGCCACCCGGTATGGCTGCAAGAAAATCAAGATTTTATAACTAAGATAGTATAGCTATATCAGGCTCTACGTCCTTGTCATGCTAGCAAATATGACTGCAATAAATTCTAAATTCTATAATAAAGTAGACTTTTACCTTTCTCGATGTCCTTATCAAGTATGTTATCAGGTTATACCTTAATTCCAAAAAAAATGTATATATACATATAAATACAAACTCAAATTCAACAACTAACATCAAGATTCAAAATTCAACAATAATCCATCAAAAATTATATAAATACAGACTCAAATTCATCCACTAATATCAAGATTCAAAATTTAACAACAATCCATCAAAAATCATATAAATACAGACTCAAATTCAACCACTAACAACAAGATTCAAAATTCAAAAATAATCCATCAAAATCAAGTTCAATAACAGGAAGTAAAGGTAAACCAAATCAGGGGAAAAATAGATTTCAAATCGAAGTTAAAATAAGATTCTCAAGGGTCGTCCTAGGAATCTCTCAAGGAGGCCTAACTGTGATTGAGTACCTTCAAAAATATATCCTAATCCTACTGCAGGCTGTAGTGGTACTCTAGTTCGAATACCACTACACTTCTAGTCTCGACCTGCATGGGCCACCACTAAAAACGTGTCACGACCCGCACCCTAGAGTAAGGGCACGAGAAGTGGGTACGTCCAGCCTACGCCGCAGTGTCGGCGGTAGAATGTTGTCCTAGGTCACAACATCTAACAATATAATGCTAAGCAGTTTATACTCCCCGAATGGGGGTGACATAGCAGAATGTAAACTCAATCACATCTAAGGTAGAGCATAATGGAAGATAGATAAAACATAAAATCAAAAGAGATACATCCGATAGAAGTCTAAGTGTCTAAGATACACAAACCCAGAAATACATCTCAAAGCTCAAATACAGTAATCCATAAATACAGCTCAAGACAACTGAAAATAAGCTATAAGCAAAACCCTAGCTATCTATACACCTCTACTGTGTCTCCTCTAGGCTAGCAGGCAACCTCCAGGCTATCTGTAAAATTTATCAACAGGTCCAGTCAGGACAGGAGCGAGCACAATACATCTCAACAGTTCATAGCAGGTTAGAAAATATAAACATGAAGTAGAGTAAGATACAGGATCTGAAAGAAATACAGTATGCAAACAGAGAGAGAACTGTAATAGAAATATCTACTATAAATAGAGAACTAATAGTGGCTAGTGATGTAGAGTACAGGATAGCACATGTGAATAGAATAGATTAGTACATGATCTACACTAAGGAGTTTCACATGATCTACACTACTATAGAATTTGTTCACATGACTACTAGCACTCCCCCGTTCCCCAATCAATACACAAGGATCTAAGCAGGTTATGTTATTATAACAGCTATCACATGAGGGCCCATAAAAGGGTGCACATGATAGTATACATGAAGGCTCCGTGAACATGAGAGTACATGATTCACAGGAGTGTACATGTATGGTAAAAGCACATCAGTACATGATGAAAGTGAAACGCATATGACACAATGTACCCGATGCTCCCGAGGGGGATAATATCGCATGAAGAGATCCATATAGTACTAATCCGTGATAATGTCGTGACAGTATCAAGTAAGGTAATCTAAAGCAGGAATATAATTCTAAGCAGGATATAAAATGATCAGAGAATGTACTCGCCTGATAACCTGAACAGCTGATAAGTATAGGGGGTCCAACTGAAGCCACAGAGTCCTATTTAAAGCAACACAGGTTACAAGGTGTTCAAGTTGTAATAAATGAATCTCTACAAGCAATCTATATTATCCTAGGTTCTTCTAAGTCAAATCAACTCTAGGTCAACTCCGGTCAACAATCTAGTCAAACTAGGTCAAGTGTTGACTTACAGTTGACTTTTGGTCAACTGGTCAACTCTGGTCAAACTGGGTCAATTCTAGTCTAATTATTAAAGATATAAAGTGTACTTCGTTATTCGTACGTCGAAACTTACGACACGCAAATCGAGATGAGATGATCAACGGTAAAGTTGATAAACTTATTATAGTTATCCACGTGTCCATCTTGTCAATTTTAGCGATGTGAGATAACTGGAATTGACTTATCTCAGTTTCGTTGTACTAATCCCGAAATACGAACATTATAAGAATTAATTATTAATAAATTATAAAAAGATTAAACTCAGAAAAATTATCAACAAACATTGTCGGATGATGAAATAAACATTGCCAACGTGTCCAGAATGGTCAAATTAGCTAGGATAGCCTACCCATCGGTCCAATTTGAACACAAGGGAAAAAGGTAATTTCGGGTCAAAAACGGTATCCGTGTCGGAGCCGTTTTGTACCGAAAAATGTGCAAAAAAATAAGTCTACAAAATATAACAATTTATATGTCCACGTAACCAGAATGTCGATACGAACCCAACGGTATATTCGGAATTGGATTCCGTTGACCCGATCTCAATTTGGTCCGTTGACCAGAACTTAGAATTCCGATTTGCACGAAAATGCGTGCCGGAGCTAATGTTCTCAAAAATCAACAAACTATATGTCAACGAGTCCATAATGACGATATGAACTCAACGGTATATCCAGAATTGGATTCCGATGAGCCGATCTCAAAATGACCTGTTGACCTGGATATTGGTATCCGACTTGCACCGAAATACGTACCGGATCCAATGTCCACCAAAACCTAGCAAATTATATGTCAACGAGTCCAGAATGACGATACAAACTCAACGGTATATCCGAAATTGGATTCCCATGAGCCGACGTCAAAAAGTCCCGTTGACCCGGACTGTGGGACCCACTTTTGTACCGAAATGCGTGTCGGGGCCCACGTCCTCCAAATCTAACAAATTTTATATGAAAACATGCCAGAACGACACCACGAGTCTACTGGTGGTGTCAGAAATGAAATCTGGAGTCCCGTGTTCAAAAATGGAATTTTACAAGTTGGAAATTATGAATTCGGACGGCCAACTTTGGCGTCAAATTCAACCAATCAAACAAGCTCACAATAAAACGAAATTGGAGGGGTAGTAAGAGGGTTATACCAGATTTGCACAGGAACTGGTAGCACGCCAAATGGAGCTGCGGTGGAGGAGACACAAGCTGACGAAGTTGACTCCGCGAAACTGTCTAAAATTAATATAATTTAAATGGTCAACTTGGTGGCCGGTTTTGAGGCATCAAACGATAAAATCAACGGATGAAAATTGACAGGAGTGAAGGTGGATATACCGAGATTGTGACAGAGCGAAGAAATCGCTGATCCAACGGTCGAATTTCTGAAAAAATGTGTGCGAAGTTGCTGCGACGGGGCGCCAAAACGAACTTGGTTTCGCGCGCGTCACGGCGGGAATTCGTACGAAATGCACTAATCGCCTATACGTCACGCCGGAGAAGAAGCGGCGGACACATGGGGGGTTGTCGGAGTTCGTCCACCGTGGGGGCACAGCCACGTCGGCGCGTGGTCGACGGCGGCGCTGTACGCGCGGCCACAGGCCGCTCGAGCCGGCTATGGCGGCTGTTGCAGCTGCTGCCACGCTGCTGTTGGGGGCTGCGCGCCTGGCCTGGCCTGGCGGATGCGCGGCCTGGCAGCGGGCGACCTGGTGCGGCGGCACGGAGGATGGCTCGGTGGAGGGTGATCGGAAGTGGTGGTGGTGGTGGACGAAGTGGTAGAGTGGTTGTGTTGATGTCGAAGAAGAAAAGGAGGAGAAGAAGAGGAGACTGGTGGCCGGCCGCGCTCGGCCACGGCGGAGGTCCGGCCATGGGAGGGCTCGGGTGATGAAGGAGTTTGAATGGGGATGGTGGCTGTGTGTAATAATTTAGAAAGAGAGAGAGAGTAATAAATTAATGTGAGATAAAGTAGAGAGAGAAAGGAATTTTCTAAAAGCTAGGGCCGACCAAAGGGTTATGGGAGTGAGTGTTTTGCCATGTAGGAATAGAGGGTTGGGATTGATAGAGAGAATCCAAAGGCTAGGATTAATTGGGAATTGGATTTATTTTTAGGATTTAAATCAATAGAATTTACACTCAATATTTGAAGTAAAAAACTAGGTATTGAATATTATTTTTGGACAAAGAAAAATGAGGGCATCATGAGAGTGGAAAACATGAAGCTGGGGTTGGGTTCAGTGGAGCCGGGTTGGATCAAAATAGGACATGACGAAATAAACGAATTTAAATAGGTGTTGATGATCATGAGTAAATAAGTAGCATATGAGGATTCCAATAAATGGGACACAAGTGTCATGCGGGTAGTAGACTCAATGTGGGCCATGTCCATATTTGGGGCTGACAAGTTTTGGTCGACAGGGTACCCACAAATCAAGTCGGAAAATGAATGTGACACCGTGGGATGAAATAAAATTGGGTCACGTGTTAGGAAAGTTGTGTGAACAAAATGGAGCACAAAATAATGCGTCTGAGTAGGACACGATGGTCATGGGTGAAGAGCGTCTCGAGTAGATCATGCATGATGAGTTGGTTTCAAGAAAATAACTGGTCTTGTGCTCCCAATTCAAAAGTTACAGTAACGTGCTAAAAAAGATCAAGGAAAAGAGTGAAAAAATTAATTAATAATCAAATGGTCTAAATCGATCCGAAGTTCTGCGAAGCAAAAAGAGTACAAGGGAACAAGTTTGGATGGGATATTATATACCATCATGAAGGTAATCATGTCCGCTACAAAACTCGTGAAGAAGATTTCCAGAGTTGAACATTCCTGACACTCCAAATATCAAAGGTACGGGAAAGTACACTTAAGGATAAATAACAGAATTATTTATTTATTGAAACTAAATCAATCAGGAAATAAAATAAAAATAAAAAAAATCAACCCGAAATTCAGGGTGCTCACACTGTCCATCTGCTTCAAATTAGTGAACCTCGTCTGTAGATCATACCGAGCTACAACATCAAAGTACTTGGTCTGAAATCTCTCACGGAATACTATCCAGGCAATAGGTGCCACTAATCCAACGGCCTGCGCCGTCCACCAGCTGTGGGCTAGATCCAATAACTGCAGGCGTACCACGGCCACCTTCTCGTCTTCTGGGGTCCTGGCTGCTTCTAGAATAACCTCAGTGTCCTGCAGCCAAGCGTCTACAGCAATAGCATCTTCGCTACTATCGAAGAAGGGAGGGTTCAAGCGCTTGAAGCTGTTGGCCGCACTGTTACCTGGATGACCACCTCTGCTCAGAGCATCTTGTACTGTCTGGTGCAATGCATTACCCCGACGATCCTGTGATGCAAGCAACTCCCTGATGAGTCCAACCAAGACTTCATCATCCTGCCTTGCAGGCTGGGCTGGCTATACTGGGGGTTCTGGACCTCCGGGAAGCATGACTCGGGAAGCTGCTACGGAGTGCTGAGCTTGATCCTCTTGTTACGGGAGAACTCGTTGAGCTCATTCCGGCTGACTGGCAGGACTATGACCAATATCGCTGAAGAAGACGACACATGGAACAATAAGGAAGGACCAGGACAGATCAAAGATAAAAGCATGTAACCAGGTCAAGATTCTGGAATTTAGAGGATACGAGCAGATATAAAGGGCGAGTGCTGATTGAGACATCTATTCGGTAAACCCTCACATATCTTAATTCACAAGACCTGCATGGGCCACCACTTAAACTGTGTCACACCCCAGAACCAGAATACTGGAGAGTGGAGACGGACACAGCCAACTACGTATATTGAAGTACAATTCACCTCGCTATACGGTCACGGCTGTCTAGATACATGAGGGTTTAACTACAAGCCATCAGTCTCTTATGGTCATGAACAAGCCTACTGTCTCAATCTCAAGCAAGTAATAGCAGTTACAAGATGTCAGAGCACCAAATACACAATAGTAAGGTATCCCATACATTACATATTTAGATGATCATGAAGCTAGTCATACAAATTATGAAGACTAGCAAGAGTTTCAGTCATACATGATCAATCCTAGGATTTGTTAATCATGCTACAGCCCGTAGGCAGTCAGTAAGTAAAGTGCAATCGAGCTAACACGTGCTCGTCGGCTAAATGCCTCACAAAAATACTTTTACAATAGAGTGGGAGAGCCAAAAATAAAACCCACTCATTGCCAGGGTTACGTGTGGTGGTCACCATCTGGCTGGAAGGTAGGAAGATCCTCTGGAGCTGCTTCGGTATCTGGCCCTGCAAAACCAGCTGGGTCAGATTCCAGAAAGAGCAAGTGCCACAAAGGAGGCTTCACTTAAGAACTAAAAACCAGCATATCAGAAAACAAAATAAGAAGATAAATAAGACAGAATCTAAATAGGGCAATAAATGTCAAAAAAATAAGAAATTATTTCGATCAGTTATTGATAAGGTAATCATAAATAATCATGTTCCGAAGTAGCCAGGTACTGGAACAAGACAAGACTTAGACTGGTTACACATCATTCATCATTCACGGCCAAGCAATAAGGACGGCTTGATACTTTAACTAACTAGGGTTATCACAGGCCTAGTTACTAGCAAGATGCAATAAGATTGTTCCACAGCCACAAGCCCTGCAGACCATCCAGGCTATTCGAATGCAATCAGGGGTTGAGTTTATGTGGGTACATCATCCAAGAAATGTATGTATCCTTAAGTAGCTTGAAGGGTGCAACACATGACAGTGTGCTGAAAATGTTCCCTACTCGACGGCAGGCAACAGATCCCATGATGGGGCGACCAGATAACGGGATTGCCTGTAGCTAGAAAATCTCTTCATGACTACTGGATTAATCTCGTTATTAGCCTTAGTCAGTTTAAGTAGGTACCCCTGACCGTGGTACTCAGGAATCCATGCCCTAGACATAATGCAAGACAGTACTGGTTCATTTATACAAACACAATCGTCCACGGTGTCCAGGTCATTCATTCTTGTCATGTCATGCTAGCCATCGCAATATCATTTAATAGTTTCCATCATGCTTACTTGTCATGTCATGTCATGTCATGTCATGTCAAGTCATGTCATCTTATGTCATATCAAGTCATGTCATGTTATGTCAATTACTTGTCATACCATGCCGTGTACAACCATCACTCCAATCGTACTATCCAAATCCGTGATTATAACAAAAGTGTACGAACATAATCAAGGCATCGGAGTACGCCAAAGGGCTCAAGACTCTACGCTAGCGAACCTATACGCTAGGTCAAGGGGCCCCGGGCAAGACAGCTCTACACGAGCAAGGCTACGCGTGAGTAAGGCTCTACGCGAGCAAGCCCCCTATGCGAGTGAGCACACCACGCTAGCAGGACTCTACGCGAGCGAGACTCGAGCGAGGCTCTACGCTAGCGGGTGTAGCCCCTGCATAGAGTTCGAATGAACTCGGCGAAGAGTAGACTACGCTAGCACGTAATGCGTGAGCGTAAAGGGTGACACTACGCAGGTATGTTAAAACGTGTGCGTAAAAGGGTAACACTACGCAGGAACGTTAAAACGTGTGCGTAAAAGGCTCGTCTTTCTCAAGGTCGAGACATGTAGCCATGGGTATCAAGACTCAAGGAACCCCATTCGGCCAAGACTCGATGGAAGCTAACTTACGTAAAATCGAAACTTCTACTACATGGAACTCTCACTCTCCGGAAACAACCAAGTTTGAATATCAAAATCATGAAGATTCGAAAATGCCATAACTTAGATCTACATGAAATGAACTATGGAAATTAAAAATGCCAAGTACTAAAGTGTCTTAGAATCTCGTGAGGAAGATAATGGAACAACAAAATTTGAGTTCCTCCATGAAGTAAGTTGCTCTTGCCTAAGCCCTCGGTAGGTGGAGAGAGTTAATGGAGGAAGAAGAAGAGTGTCACAACCCGCACCCGATTTTTGGACGCGAGCTCGTGAGCAAGCCAGCTTCGTATCGAGCGGACTCCAGCCCAACTCGAGTACGTATAAGCTGTCCAGAGTAGGGTATCATGTCTAATCTAAACTATATCTCAATCCACAGGAATTATATAAACAAGAATGAACAAGTATGGGTTATGGTCTGCAGTCCGTTAGGATATTGTTCGATTAGACTCCAAGAATGATATGAGTTTAAAAATAAACAGAGTATATCATGGTATGGTCTATAAAGCATGAGAGGATAATAAAAAAATATCACAAGCAAATACCTTTGTCCCTGCATGTGTAATCACTACCATCATGAGCCGTTAACTAAACTTCATGCAGTCGCTAAACCTGAAGAGATCATCAGGTCCTCAGAGGACTAGCAAGATATATAAAATATGCCTATCTAACAGTTTAATCATACAATAATATAAAAATAGGAACTAGACATGAGACTGACAAATGGCTACTGACAGGTAACTACGAACACGGATACGGGAACAACTATGCATAAATGAACTGCTGGAAGAACAAGTAAACAAGAGATCAATGGAATACCAACCCTCGACCCTGTCACGCCGCGATCCGAAAAATTGCTCGTCCTCGCTAGATTTTACCCGAATCATCATCTTCACTCGGGCGTGATGCCGCACGAGCCTGGATTTGCGCTCGTGCAAGGCAAGATAACAGTTCACATAGTGATTATCTCAAATTCGTAACATAAGCAGCGGAAGAAAATAAAGTATAACACAAGAATCTCTTTTATTCATAATGAACTGAAGATTACAAAGGCTCGGAATAGCCCAACATATATGCCAATTGGCTGCAACGCTCATGATTTCTCTAGCTCACAAAGGATTTTATGGTTCCATACATTATGCCTCTTTATAGCCACCAAGTAGTCTTCGGTCGAACATCTCCATGTCGCAAGTTCGAACGCCTATACGGAAGCTCCTCTTGAATGCCAAGGACTCCATGCCTCGGCACGTCCAAGCCAAGCTCCGCCCCATGTTGAGCATACCTGAACCTGCACATAAACTAGTAGGGGATTAGTGCTTTCGTCCTCGCTTCGCACTGATCAAGATCCGCTCGCACCCAAACCAAACACTTAATCATTTTAGTGAAACATGCAACTTAATTTGTGCTCTTTCTATTTAGCCTCAGGATCAGTTTCACGGCAATATTCGATATAGCAACTTAGCATAATTGTGTCCTATATCGTGTTCCTGCAGTAGATACAGTTAGCCATAATATGAACATAACATAGTATTTCGTGTTCATCTCCATTCCCCTTGCCTAGCCTGCCATGGTTAGAATACATAAGCGATCATACGATTCGCGCAACCAACCAATCATAACCGTAAATATATGCATAAGGGTGGCAGGCCCTGCGCCTGCACCCAACTCTCATCTCAGCCCACCGGCCCTATCTATATGAAGGTCACGGTGTTTCGCACCGTAATGGACTTGGCATCTCTTATGTGTAAGCCTACGATCGCTTCGATACGGGTTGCTAGCCCAGTATCCGAAGGATCCCAAACTTACGGATATCATAGCTTATCACAGCACTGGATTGTCGCAATCCGTCCGAATGTTGTATACCATAAATACCACACATAATTTCCTCCTAGGCCGAACGGTCCCGGTGCCCCGGTCGTAACCGTCCGAGGGAAGTCGCACCCGTGCACGGGCCATCCGAGTCCATTGACCATGCAATACGTGCCATAGCAAACACACATAACATTCCTCCGTTGCATAAATATAGTCTCTATCCATAAACGGTTTCCCGTGCCATAAACATATTCGCATCTCATAACATAATCCACCATCCATATGGGGAGCTCCGTCGGCGTTATACCCCAACACATCTATATTGATGCACGATGCCCAACGGCTTAGTCATCTCATACTCATATTCAACGCGTACCATTCGTAAGTCATTCTTATAGCCTAGTTCCGTAGTTACTTAGTCTTTTCGTAGCATAAGTGCCCGAGGGCACGCTCAGCACCGTAATCCATGTTCTATGCCTAGTGTTCAATATTCTCGAAGCCGTGCACATGATGCACATCTCATTATCGTCTTTTAATGTTCTACCATCATTGTCCTACCGTGACTCGTACACTTGATGCACGTCGCTTCAATTGTTCGATTGTTTAATGTTCTATCTTAGTGTTCAACGCATATTTAGATCTTTCGTCGCCGAGCCACGCTCGCTAACTCGATAACATCTTACGCATACCATAACATATTTTATTAGACGTGAAGGAATAGGGAGAGAGAGTCAAGAACCCGCCCACCTTAAGACGATACGCCTTGTCGTCTCGTCGATTGAAGCGTCTCACTTCCATAACTCGATCGCATAGCTAACTCCCGGACTTAGCCATTCCTTTGAACTACTCGGTTGATTTGGCCCATCGTGCCCATGCCACAATCCGTTGCAAGGCCACTATTTGGTTTCGCAGATACTTCATTGCATAAGGCAAAATGCCGACCTCTTATCGTCCAGCGTAAAAGCATAGCCTGCACACCAGATCAACTAAGGTCAGCACTTGCTCAACGGGACTTATCCTTTGCATCGATTCGATTCATAGATTCCAACCGACTCAAAGCTTGCCTTTGGCCAACGTAACTCTTGTATCGATTCGCATCGATACTTCATCGGGTCAACGCAACTCTTCGAGTCAACGACTCATCGTAATGCACCGAGCGGAGCGGGGCATTACATAATATACCACTCAAAATCAGGTTCGTCCTCGAACCGAAACCAACACTTAATCCAAGTGTCTCGCCAGATCGCTTCACGATCTCGTGCTACTATCGTTGGAATTATACAACTTAGTTTGGATCATACACATATTTTAGGCGTCCCACCAATATATGTATTTCAGCTAAGCTCAGTTGTAGGATATCGGGACAACTAACAAACTCGCTTAAATCTGCAAGCACCAATCATTTCGTACTCGACTTTGTCATATCTTAACGCCTATTCCCAAATACTTCTCGTACGTATCATCCCATAACATGTGATCCTCTTCCATACATCTCTGCACATAACTTGATTCAAACCCGTAACTTCGATCTCATAAGTTTCTTCGACAGCCACCTAACACTCGAATTGTATCGAGTCATTGCGCATCCGATCACAATAATTCTCTGCAATGCCTATTCGTCCAACCGTTTGCCTATCTCTCACGTAACCCAAGTCTTTCATCCAATCATTCATAACGTTTGGCCTTAACGACATGGACTACGTCCACATGTCACACATTTCTTTGCCTACAATTCGTGCTAGGACTCGCACACAACTATCCATATATAATTCATATTCTTTTGCTCTATTCATACGTTACGTCTGGGGCTACCCCCGCTAGGTAACTTATCCAGACATCGTGCTTAATTTCTCCCGACACAAGAGGTCAACTTGAGTCTACGATGCTCAAAGGCAACAATCTTTTCGACCCAAGGTCTCTTCGATACGTTCATCTCCAATTCTCGACCGAGTACGAACCCTTTACTCAATTCTCAAATCAATCCCGACCCGTTCGTTTCGTAATATTGATGGTGCGCTCAACACACATAGCCTAGCCGTTACTCAAACCGATCTACGACACAACTCTTAGGGTCATTCTATTATTCGTCGCTCTCGCACATTGCAGAATCCTTGCAATTGCCTTACCGTATCACTATACTAGGCACGTTCCTTATCATATACTCGATCATCGAGTAACCAAGTCTATCTGCGTATCCATTCGATCGATCGTAATCTTTCTAACCATATCGATCTAGTCGAAGGCTATTCGCTAACTTCCGAAACACAATACTCACTCGCTTAGACTTATCCTCAACATGCACTACATCATTCCTCCTCCTCGATAAAATTTCTTACGCGACTTCTTCAGGGTCATCCTATGGGACTTCAACATTCATTTGATTTGGCGGTCAAGTCTTCTAGGGTCATCTGCCTCGAAACTACGCTCGATAATTGAAGATCATCAACGAGGGACAGTTACAACGAACCATGCTATGTCCTATCGTGGAGCCAAATCAATTCCCGACCATCCTTATACGACTTTACCCAATCCGACATACTTTACTCATCCATAATTTCTCTACTCTCGTGCAACTGATGCGCCGTTACTACTCGAATCACTTAGGCACTACCGTTAACAATATCGCCACCGAGCAATATTTGTTCGCCTCCGTACGAGTCTATCCACTCACGGCCAATATCTGACACACTTCTAGGCTTATCGCACAATCCTCAATTCCACCTTCGCATCAAACCACGAGTCCATATCAAATTTGCCACGCCTTGTAAGTTTGATCATCCCCGCTGGATGAATCACCATACCAGCACTCACGTAAAATGATCGTTCTAATTTGACGTGATGCATGTGCGAGGCTAGTGTTGCGCTCGCTCAAGACAAGAATGTCAACATAGTGGTGATCCGCGAAGCAATCCAGACACTTTCGTTTTCATCCAAGCAATATTCATCCACTCTCAATTCTCCGAAGCACTCCTACCGTTATCATCTCAATTGCCATAACTTAACTTGCATCTTATTCATCCAACAACAATGCTGAACATAATTTTCGTTCATTCGATCAGAGTATCCCCGAGTTATTGCATATCGTCTTTGATACGCCTCAATACCATCGTCGATATGCATAACTTGAACATCTTCCTCTCTCATAAGTTCCAACTCGTTGCAATCATTGCCATTTTTCGAATTTGAATATGAATCAATTCTCACGTACCAAAATCCATTCTGTTGTAACTAACTACCATCATCGAGACACGATTTCCAATTCACATTTTCATTCTCAAATCCCTAACTCGCACTTTCAAATCGTGCTACCAACTTATCGTACTTAACTCGAATTCGTTCGAACAATTCCTTCGTACTTAACACGTTTCCTGAATAAGTCTTCGTACCAACTCAATATAATTTTGATCGACCCAATTATTTCCTCAACGCAATATTCCTTCGCTATGCTCAGCCTATCGTTCGACTTACACTTAACGAATGCTCGTCCGACGTATCATCCATAGGTATGACTTCATGCAAAATTGCTCAACTCAGTTCATCGAAGGATACTTACATCGACTTCTATCGAGTCATTACTACTCGAGTCCCGGTACTACTTCGTCCGTTGAGGATAAACATATCGTAACAACATAATCGTCTCGACGAAATCTATCGCAAGTCACCAAACGGCTTAACATAGCTATCGCTAAGTGGTATTCCATATACCACTCAGGATCGAGCCTATCGTTATCGATACAATACTTCGCTACACTTGCTCGCACAAGTGGTAGTGCATATACCACTCGAAATCGAGTCATTACTCGATATCACATTCCACACAGGTCCGACATCTATTTCTTAATTCACTATCTCGTATGGCAATCCTTTCGATCCCAGCTCTAGCGTTAGCTCATGTTTGACAAACATTTAATCTAATCGTACCTTGGCGATCGTATCGATCGCACACGCAACATTCGCTTATTCAAAGCTCAACGCGACATACGACCAACATAAACGTTCGCCTACCCAACTCGACTTAGCGACCAACCCGATTCGTACTATCACATCCGCGATCTTCCAATCTCACTCGTTGCAACTCGTACAACAACTCATTCTCGATACTTAAGGTCTTTAGTCGATCTCGCACAACATATCGTTATCCATTCGCATAGCCATACAACACGCATCATACCATATCGACTCGTTGCACTGATGCAACGAACGATTCATGACTTGCTGCACTCCGTGCGACCAACAACACATAACCATTCGCATAGCCACATAATACGCATCGCCTCACATATCGACCCGTTGCACTTTGTGCAACCAACGACACATATCTCCTCGCACTTCGTGCGACCAACAACACATATTTCCTCGCACTTTGTGCGACCAACAATCCATAACTTCTCGTACTTCGTACGATCAACAATACGTATATCATTGCACTTCGTGCAACCAACATCACCATATTCGTTGTACTTCGTGCGGCCAACATTCCATAACTCGTTGCACTTCGTGCAACCAACATCCCATAACTCGTTGCACTTCGTGCAACCAACACTCCCCGATGGCACCCAGAGATAGCATGATGGTCATGACATACTTGTGGCAGACGTACTCACTTAATATAGACTTATTGTATAGAACATCCAATATAGCGTCGAGCAGATCCATGAGCCATGCGGTTGCGGAAAACAACTTAGAGTTAACTGAATTCGACAGCGAAGGAACTGAGGGTCAAAGAGATTCATGCACGGTCCAAAGGATGGAACCGTTCTTATACCAACTTGTCACGCCCCGATCCGGAAAATCGCTCGTCCTCGCTAGATTTTACCCGAATCATCGTCCTCGCTGGGGCGTGATGCCGTACGAGCCTGGATTTGCGCTCATGTAAGGCAAGATAACAGTTCACATAGTGATTATCTCAAATTCGTAACATAAGTAGCGGAAGAAAACAAAGTATAACACAAGAATATCTTTTATTCATAATGAACTGAAGATTACAAAGGCTCGGAATAGCCCAACATATATGCCAATTGGCTGCAACGCTCATGATCTCTCTAGATCACAAAGGATTTCATGGTTCCATACATTATGCCTCTTTATAGCCACCAAGTAGTCTTCGGCCGAACATCTCCATGTCGCAAGTCTGAACGCCTATGCGAAAGCTCCTCTTGAACGCCAAGGACTCCATGCCTCGGCACGTCCAAGCCAAGCTCCACCCCATGTTGAGCATACCTGAACCTGCACATAAACTAGTGGGGGATTAGTGCTTTCGTCCTCGCTTCGCACTTGTCAAGACCCGCTCGCACCCAAACCAAACACTTAATCATTTTAGTGAAACATGCAACTTAATTTGTGCTCTTTCTATTTAGCCTTAGGATCAGTTTTATGGCAATATTCGATATAGCAACTTAGCATAATTGTGTCCTATATCGTGTTCCTGCAGTAGATACAGTTAGCCATAATATGAACATAACATAGTATTTAGTGCTCATCTCCATTCCCCTTGCCTAGCCTGCCACGGTTAGAATACATAAGCGATCATACGATTCGTGCAACCAACCAATCATAACCGTAAATATATGCATAAGGGTGGCAGGCCCTGCGCCTGCACCCAACTCTCATCTCAGCCCACCGGCCCTATCTATATGAAGGTCACGGTGTTTCGTACCGTAATGGACTTGGCATCTCTTATGTGTAAGCCTACGATCGCTTCGATACGGGTTACTAGCCCAGTATCCGAAGGATCCCAAACTTACGGATATCATAGCTTATCACAGCACTGGACGGTCACAATCCGTCCGAATGTTGTGCACCATAAATACCACACATAATTCCCTCCTAGGCCGAACGGTCCCGGTGCCCCGGTCGTAACCGTCCGAGGGAAGCCGCACCCGTGCACGGGCCATCCGAGTCCATTGACCATGCAATACGCGCCATAGTAAACACACATAACATTCCTGCGTTGCATAAACATAGTCTCGATCCATAAACGGTTTCTCGTGCCATAAACATATTCGCGTCTCATAACATAATCCACCATCCATATGGGGAGCTCCGTCGGTGTTATGCCCCAACACATCCATATTGATGCACGACGCCCAACGGCTTAGTCATCTCGTACTCATATTCAACGCGTACCATTCATAAGTCATTCTCATAGCCTAGTTCCGTAGTTACTTAGTCTTTTCGTAGCATAAGTGCCCGAGGGCACACTCAGTGCCGTAATCTATGTTCTACGCCTAGTGTTCAATATTCTCGGAGCCGTGCACATGATGCACATCTCAATATTGTCTTTCAATGTTCTACCATCATTGCCCTACCGCAACTCGTACACTTGATGTACGTCGCTTCAATTATTCGATTGTTCAATGTTCTATCTTAGTGTTCAACGCATATTTAGATCTTTTGTCGCCGAGCCACGCTCGCTAACTCGATAACATCTTACGCATACCATAACATATTTTATTAGATGTAAAGGAATAGGGAGAGAGAGTCAAGAACCTGTCCACCTTAAGACAATACGCCTTGCCGTCTCGCCGATTGAAGCGTCTCGCTTCCATAAATCGATCGCATAGCTAACTCTCGGACTTAGCCATTCCTTTGAACTACTCGGTTGATTTGGCCCATCGTGCCCATGCCACAATCCGTTGCAAGGCCACTATTTGGTTTCGCGGATACTTTATTGCATAAGGCAAAATGACGACCTCTTATCGTCCAGCATAAAAGCATAGCCTACACACCAGATCAACTAAGGTCAGCACTTGCTCAACGGGACTTATCCTTTGTATCGATTCGATTCATAGATTCCAACCGACTCAAAGCTTACCTTTGGCCAACGTAACTCTTGCATCGATTCGCATCGATACTTCATCGGGTCAACGCAACTCTTCGAGTCAATGACTCATCATAATGCACCGAGCGGAATGGGGCATTACAGCCCCGACGTGGACTCGCAGGTCAGTTTCAAGACAAGTCACCCTCGCCCCGTATGTGGACTCGCAGGTGCAAACGAACAACCCTCGCCCCGTGTGTGGACTCGCAGGTTGTGGGAACTATACAGGAATAGCAGTTCAATTACACATACTTGTGGACACGACTCAGTCAAGATACATGTGATGATATGATATGACCCAATCACGATACACGAGAGAACTAATCCAATATGAACTACAAGGCTAACCATGAACAAGGACTATATCTATACTAGCATGCATGATATACAAATCACATGTAAATAACCAACTAGTAAAACTATATAATAATAGAAATATGCATGTAAATAAACTGTAGAGGGAGGTAAGGTATACTTGCCTGGTGATAGCACGAAGAGCCAATAATAAACCGTCAACCGGTAAGCCAGATAAGTCTAAATCTTACAACTGTCTTCGAAAGCTGAAACAAACATTGCCAACATTCTTAGAATAGTCAAATTAGCTAGAATTGTCTATCCTTAAGTCCAATTCTGTACACAGGAGCAAAACGGTAATTTTGGGCCAAAACGATGTCAGCCGTTGGACCCGCTTTGTACCGAAATATGTGCCAAAGTTAATGGCCTCTAAAATCATCAAACTATATGTCAACAGGTCTGGTTTTCTGATACGAACCCAAGCGTATGTCCAAAGTTGGATTCCGGCGAACCGTGCACAAAATCGCCCGTTGAATCGGACCGTAGGGCCCGCAAAACGGCGATCCAATCAACTATCTCAGAATTGGACCAAACTTGGCATACAAGACCAGAAAAATGATATGGTCATGTTGTCGTAAGTTTCGTCTCGATCTGACGAACTTGCACAAAGTAATTGAGGAATTTGTACGAAGGTCGATACGGTGAATTTCGACGGATACGTATCAAATTCGTCGTGCATACGCGACCAATTTAAATTATGTCAAAGCCCACACGTCCACAATATCCGTATGCGCCTTTCGTGCTTACGGTGCGTGACCACATCGCCCGGATTGGCGAGACACACGTCGTATCGAAGGGTTTTTTAATAGTTATACAGTTTTTAAAACAAATTATTCCTGATTTTCAAGCACGAATAACTTTCTGTACAAATGATAATAATTACTTCTTCAGGAAGCTTTCTAATCTCGTATGTGTTACCTATCATTATTTCAAATGGGTTTCGAAAATTCCAACTATTCGGTTCAGAATTAGTCTTCCAAAGTAGGAGTTCTGAGTCGTTTTTGGTTCTGTTTCGGACAGGAATTTTCCCAACATTGGGTCAAGTTCCTGATCGAAACAATGGGCCACAAATAAATCCTCTTGAAGGGATAGGAAGACGGTCAGGTTGTCTGTACATAGGAATTTACGGTTTCAAAATCGGTTGAATAATCGAGAAGAACATGGACGGCGAAGTGGCATACCTGAGTCGGGGTGCTGCTATGTTATGGTTCGGCTACGCCGGCCTGTGGCGGCTCTGTCGTCGGTCGACGGCTGCCCACGGCGGTGCGAGCGTGATGTCAGGGTCGTCAGGGTTGGGAGAAAGGATGGCGACGAGTTTTTGTTAGGGTTTTGGGGAAAACTCATCTCGATCTCTCCTTCTCTACTCTCTATATATGCGGTTATCTACTGCTGTGTTTACACAGGGGTCGGGGCCTGAGCTCGTGGGGAGCTCGGCTGGGCCTGGCCCGAATGGCTGTGGGTGTTTTTTTTATTAGGTTTGTTTTCTTTTTATTTCCTTTTTCTTTTCTTTTTTCTTTTTCTATTAGCCATTAATACATGTATATATATATATATATATATATATATATATATATATATATATATATATATATATATTTTAATACATATATATTTTTTTTTAATACATGTATATATATATATATATATATATATATATATATATATATATATATATATATATATATATATATATATATATATATATATGTATGTATATATACATGTATATATATATATATATATATATATATATATATATATATATATATATATATATATACATACAAATATATATATATTTATATATATATATATATATATATATATATATATATATATATATATATATATATATATATATATATATATATATATATATATATACATATATATGTGTACATACTACTTTATACGTTTACATACATACGCACACATTACCATATATATTTATATATACACACAAATACATATGTATATTTATATATAAATACACATAAACACATATATAATATATATATATATATATATATATATATATATATATATATATATACATACATACACTTTTTTGCATATATAACATATATTTATATGACAATCCTCCTAAAATCCAAATAACCTCAATACTATTTATTTCCTAGTGTGGGGCCTACCTACATAGATATGAACACATATACAATAATATATATTTGGCAATAAAATAAACATAACCAATAATAGTAAAGTAATATTGTTTAATAATAACATCAACAATATTAATATTAATAATAATCCTAATAACACTGAAATTAAACCAATAATATATCGCGGTGAACTCATCAACCACCCCATTTATTTGGCTCCAAAAATTCGTACAATATTCTAAACGCTATTTAATATTAATAATACCTATATATTCTACCCATAACAAATATTTAGAAATTAATTGCCAATTCCTAAAAATATATACAAAATATTTGAATTTACCAAACATGTCTACAAGGCCGTATTTGGTCCCACTACACGCCTACATGGGCTGGGATTTGACTTGGGCCCAATCTGGACAGGTTCGGTACAACCGGGATCCCTAAAACTCAATAATATAATTTAATAATATGTAAAATCTTCGGTAAGGGTTAAGTCGCAACTTGGCCTGGTTTTTCTAGTTAGTACACACTTATGGCTCAGCCTTCCCTACCAGGGCTAATACACTAGTCAAAGCACGTCATTGCACTATCCGTGCCACGATTTCTAATCACCTTGTACTCTAATTCTTAACAATGACTAAAATCATCTACCGTAATAATTAACTAAATAATAATTTATAAAATCCTAAAAATCCCCATTTAAATCAAATAAATAATAGAAAAAAATAATTCAAAAATTTTCGGGAAGGGAAGCTACAAATCTACCCACCTTAAAATAATTTCGTCCTCGAAATTACAATTCATGCCTATTCCTTAAAATTCAAAGTCTACTGTTACCTTAATCTCCTCAATTTTAATTCCTCAAAAATAGTTTATATCCTTGTCCTAATCATTTTGTAACTACAAAGCCTCGAGGACTTCTACCCACCTTTGGTCACACTACTCCTCAAAATTCGGTCACTAAAATCTTATAACCTTCGAACTAGTAGCTAATAATTCTACCGACAGATATCTAGGCATATGACAACTATAATCCTTCATATCTATAAACAACTAAAACTCAATAATCACGCAATATTATACTATAATCTAAGAATTTCTGATGAATTCTAGACAGCACGATCATTCGTCACCCCGAAATAGGAAGTGACGAGAGTCAAGGGTACGAAAAACAAGGAAGTATAATCGAGAGCAATTATGGAGTTTTCAAGGATGTATAGAATTTCTAGGAGAATTTCCAAGGCAGAGTGGATTGAGATTTCTAAGGGTTTAGTCAAATTCGCAGGCTCGTATCAGTACAGTTACGTAACCGATACGATATGCTCTGACCTACATGGGCCACCACAAAAACTTGTCACAACCCGTACCCGATTTTTGGGCGTGAGCTCGTGAGCAAGCCAGCTACGTATCGAGTGAGCTCCAGCCCGACTCGAGTACGTATAAGCTGTCCAGAGTAGGGTATCATGTCTAATCTAAACTATATCTCAATCCACAGGAATCATATAAACAAGAATAAACAAGTATGGGTCATAGTCTGCAGCCTATTAGCATATTGTTCGATTAGACTCCAAGAATGATATGAGTCTATAAATAAGCAGAGTATACCATGGTATGGTATATAAAGCATGAGAGGATAATAAAGAAATATCACAAGAAAATATCTGTGTCCCTGTATGTGTAATCACTACCATCATGAGCCGTTAACTAAACTCCATGCAGTCGCTAAACCTGAAGAGATCATCAGGTCCTCAGAGGACTAGAAAGATACATAAAATATGTCTATCTAACAGTTTAATCATACAATAATATAAAAATAGGAACTAGACATGCGACTGACAAGTGGCTACTGACAGGTAACTATGAACACGGATATGGGAACAACTATGCATAAATGAACTGCTGGAAGAACAAGTAAACAAGAGATCAATGGAATACCAACCCTCGCCCCGACCTGGACTCGCAGGTCAGTTTCAAGACAAGTCACCCTCGCCCCGTGTGTGGACTCGCAGGTGCAAACGAACAACCCTCGCCCCATGTGTGGACTCGCAGGTTGTGGGAACTATACAGGAATAGCAGTTCAATTACACATACTTGTAGACACGACTCAGTCAAGATACAGGTGATGATACGACACGACCCAATCATGATACACGAGAGAACCAATCCAATATGAACTACAAGGCTAACCATGAACAAGGACTATATCTATACTAGCATGCACGATATACAAATCATATATAAATAACCAACTAGGAAAACTATATAATAATAAAAATATGCATGTAAATAAACTGTAGAGGAAGGGAATGTATACTTGCCTGGTGGTAGCACGAAGAGCCAATAATAAACCGTCAACCGGTAAGCCAGATAAGTCCAAATCTCACAACTGTCTCCGAAAGTTGAAACAAACATTGTCAACATTCTCAGAATAGTCAAATTAGCTAGAATTACTTGTCCTTAAGTCCAATTCTGGACACAGGGAATTTTGGGCCAAAATGATGTCCGTTGTTGGATCCGCTATACACCGAAAAGCATGCCAGAGTCAATGGTCTATAAAATCGTTAAACTATATGTCAACAGGTCCAGTTTTCTGATACGAACCCAATCGTATGTCCAAATTTGGATTCCGGCGGGCCGTGCACAAAATCGACCGTTGAATCGGACCGCCGCAAAACGGCAGTCCGATCAACTATCTCAGAATTGGACCAAACTTGGCATACATTACCAAAATATGATACGGCCCTGTTGACGTAAGTTTCGTCTCGATCTGACAAACATGCACAAAGTAATTAGAGAATTTGTACGAAGGCCAATACGATGAATATCGACGGATACGTATCAAATTCGTCGCGCACACGCGACCAATTTAAATTTCGGCAAAGGCCACACGTCCGTAATATCCGTACGCACCTTTCGATGCTTACGGTACGCGACCACATCGCCCGGATTGGCGGGACGCACGTCGTATCGAAGGATTTTTTAATAGTTATACAGTTTTTAAAACAAATTATTCCTGATTTTCAAGCACGAATAACTTTCTGCACAAATGATAATAATTACTTCTATCGAAAGCGTTCTAATCTCATATGTGTTACCTATCATTGTTTCAAATGGGTTTCGAAAATTCCAAGTATTCGGTTCGGAATTAGTCTTCCAAAGTAGGGGTTCTGAGTCATTTTTGGTTCTGTTTCGGACAGGAATTTTCCCAACTTTGGGTCGAGTTCCTGATCGAAACAATAGGCCACAAATAAATCCTCTTGAAGGGATAGGAAGTTTGTTAGGTTATCTATACATAGGAATTTACGGTTTCGAAATCGGTTGAATAATCGAGAAGAACATGGACGGCGAAGTGGCATACCTGAGTCGGGGTGCTGCTGTGTTGTGGTTCGACTTCGCCGGCCTGTGGCGGCTCTGTCGTCGGCCGATGGCTGTCCACGGCGGCGCGAGCGTGATGTCAGGGTCGCCAGGGTTGGGAGGAAGGGTGGCGACGAGTTTTTGTTAGGGTTTTGGGGAAAACTCTTCTCGATCTCTCCTTCTCTGCTCTCTATATATGCGGTTATCTACTGTTGTGTTTACACAGGGGTCGGGGCCTGAGCTCGTGGGGAGCTCGGCTGGGCCTGGCCCAAATGGCTGTGGGTGTTTATTTTATTAGGTTAGTTTTCTTTTTATTTCCTTTTTCTTTTCTTTTTTCTTTTTCTATTAGCCATTAATACATGTATATTTTTTTTTTTTTACATGTATATGTATATATATATATATTTTATATATATATATATATATATATATATATATATATATATATATATATATATATATATATATATATATATATATATATATATATATATATATATATATACACATAAATGTGTACATACTACTTTATACGTTTATATACATACGCACATATTACCATATATATTTATATATACACACAAATACATATGTATATTTATATATAAATACACATAAACACATATATATAATATATATACATACACAGTTTTGCATATATAATATATATTTATATGACAATCCTCCAAAAATTCAAATAACCTCAATACTATTTATTTCCTAGTGTAGGGCCTACCTACATAGATATGAACACATATACAATAATATATATTTGGTAATAAAATAAACATAACCAATAATAGTAAAGTAATATTGTTTAATAATAACATCAACAATATTAATAATAATAATAATAATCCTAATAACACTGAAATTAAATCGATAATATATCGTGGTGAACTCATCAACCACCCCATTTATTTGGCTCCAAAAATTCGTACAATATTCTAAACGCTATTTAATATTAATAATATCTATATTCTACCCATAACAAATATTTAAAAATTAATTGCCAATTCCTAAAAATATATACGAAATATTTGTATTTACCAAACATGTCTACAAGGCCGTATTTGGTCCCACTACAAGCCTACATGGGCTGGGATTTGACTTGGGCCCAATCTGGACAGGTTCGGTACAACAGGGTTCCCTAAAACTCAATAATATAATTTAATAATAAATAAAATCTTTCGTAAGGGTTAAGTCACAACTTGGCCTAGTTTTCCTAGTTAGGATACACTTATGGCTCGGTCTTCTCTACCAGGACTAATACACTAGTTAAAGCACGTCATTGCACTATCCGTACCACGATTTCTAATCATCTTGTACTCTAATTCTTAACCATGACTAAAATCATCTACCGTAATAATTAACTAAATAATCATTTATAAAATCCTAAAAATCCCTATTTAAATCAAATAAATAATAGAAAAAAAATAATTCAAAAATTTCCGGGAAGGGAAGCTACAAAGAGTAAATGAAGAAGGAAAAAAGGAGATAGAAGGGTTGGTGGGTTAATAAAGGAGGGATGGTGGTAGGTAGGGGGTTGCATACTAACCCAAACCGAGCCCAACCAAGCTGAACCCAACCAAACCCGATGCATGCCAAGGCCAAGATACACCACACAACCATGAAATGCTAACTAATCCATGCCGAATGCGAAACCCAAGACTAGCCAGTCAGGACAAGTCAAAATATGGGTTCGAGATACGTACACGCATACAAAATATGTATAACAAAATCTGAGGGTGACAGTAGAAAGTAACCTTCGTACGAAGATTTCCTATTTAAACTTTCAGGCGAATCTTTCCTAAAGGTTTACTTCTTCCAGAATTGAATCCCAAGATTGTCGTAATGGTTGTTGAAAGATTGTGTACAGGAATCTTCAATGCATCTAGTAGAGTCTTTGGTATAATGCTAAGTGCAGACCCAGGATCGATCAAAATACAATCAACCTTCATGGAATGAACATATCCCGTGAAGTACATGGGTCGATCATGACGATTATCTTCCAACAACATATCATCTTGTGTAAAAGGGATGTTTAGCATCAGTTCCATCACACTATGACAATGAAGGCATGTTATAGGCTCATCCTCTGGCTTCTTGAGAAGTGCTAGACAAGTATCAGCTTGCATCAAAGCTTCACTCAACGTTTCTCTAGTCTCCTTCGAAAGATGGAGTAGCTCAAAAATTGATAATCTTGCTGGGGTATTAGCCAGCTGAGCCATTATATCAAAGTTATACAGTTTTTCAAGTCCCAAAGTTGAAGTCCTCTTCAATACTTTATCAAAACAGACAGGCTGTTTTCCTTTGTCGACTGTCGTCAGTTTGGGAAGAGTTGGCTCTATTAGAGGTGATGAAGCTGATGGACCATTGACAGCAGGAGAAGATAGTGTTTGAGGAGCCTACAGAGTTGGAGCAGGGTTTTCTTGACCTTCTGAATAGTCTCTTCGGTAAGGTTTTCCAGACCTGGTACCAGTTAAGACTTCTTCTTCGGATACAGGCTCAAAGGACACCACATTGCAATTCTTTGCCTGGATCTAGTTTCTGGAAGGTTTCTTTTGGCAAGATGGAGAGTTTGTCCAATAACCCAAACCAACCCGAGATCGGTTGTGAGAAAGATATAGGGAGAGAGGTACAAGAGATCCTTTTCCATGGTTCAGACCAGATGCCTTTTGTAGGTCATATCCTATTTTTGTCATGAGTTCACGAGACTGTGGACTATACAGATGGAAAGCTGGTTGATATTTGGCTTCTGATTTTGACAATATTGTCTCAGCAGGGGAAGAAGAAGAAGGATTATCTGCTGTCGAGATGAAGGTAGCAATTAGAGGTGGAAGACAATGTTCACCAAATAAAATTATGTGACATGATTTATTTTTAGTGGCCTTCTTAGACTTGGTGGAAGAAGATGGTGTTTCAAAGTCCGCCACTAAATCAGGATGGATCCATATAATTTTCCCTCTATCAGTAGACAGAGGAACAAGACCATCAGTTCGTGCAGGTGGAAGATTAACAATCTTGAGAGTGGTTCTCGGGATGGAGATGACATCGTCCTTATCAGCCCCTGTTTTTCAAATTTTGGTTTAATTAGTGTTAATTAGATGTTAATGACCTATTTAGCTTTAAAATAATTTATTATAATTATTGGGAATTTTTCTAGAATATTTAAATAACTTTAAATGAGTTTTAATTACTAAAAATATAAGTTTGCAATTTTATAAAATGTTTTAATTGAGTTTTGCAATTATTTAGATTGTTTAATTACTATTTGTAATTTCCTAAATGTTTTATACAAATTTATTTTTGCATATAAACTGAGCAGGAGGGGTTTTACAAATTTAATTTTGCATTAGTTAATGGGGAGGACCAAACTGTTATTTCCTAAATTCTAGGGACCTAACTGCTAAACCCTCATCACCCCCCCTCCCGTTCGGGCCAACTGCCCCCGACGACCACGACCGACGACTGCCACCGCACGGCCGACCTAAACCCTAACACCGACCTCTCACCCCTATAAATAACCCCTCCCAGGCCTAAACCCTAACCCTACTTCGTTTCCGACCACCACGACCACCGTCTCCCCCACTTCTTCTTCATCGTAACCCTAACTCCGGCCACCCCCCTAGCGCCACCCCCACAGCAACCATCACCACCTCCGACCACCACCACCGAGTCCGCCCTATCGAGACAAGTGCAGCGCCGCCCCAGCGCCACATCCACGATGCCCCAGTCGCCGTCCAGCCCCCTCCACGACCCCTAGCTTGTCGGACACGAAGGTAACAACCCCAAATTTGTGTCGTGCGTGTCCCAAACTCATGTATGACGTTCGCCTGGAC
>JANAVB010002000.1:9073645-9126145 GCA_029216955.1 Iris pallida | reverse complement strand
TCAAACAGAATAATAGTAGGGTGTTTGTATTTAGGAGGAAATTGGACCTCTTTCCATTCTATGGGATAGGGATGTTTGATCCCAAGCTTCTATAGGCCATCCTTCTGTTTGAAAGCTTCAAATTGAGTTCATAAAAGTTTTACGGCCTCATTGGTATCTCTCGTTGATTGCGGAGTAGTGGATTGATTTGATATGTTAGGAGGGGGTAACGCATGATAAGTACCACCCCGACACCAGATTGACTTGGAATAGCCTGCGTAGGAATGGAAGCGGTGTGAGGAGATTGTACACCCAGATCAACATTGATGGGAGCTGATGTTGTTACAGGTTCCTGAGTAGGAATCAGATTTGCGACTGGTGGAACTGTATGTTGTGCCATAATCACAGCATGCATGCCTGTCATTATCTCAGCCATGTTCTTCAAACTAGCTCCAAAGCAGCAATTCTCTACTCTTGACTAGAAGAACTGGAAGTATCTTGATCTTCTGTGACGGCATAAACAGTCACTTCTCTAGCCCTCGAAGACGAGCTAGTAGAAAGGATGGTCCTTTCAGAACTTTTACTGTCAGCATCAAAGTCACATAAAAAACTACCCCCAGAATAAGTGATAGGGATATCTTTTTGACTAAAGGAATCTTGGTTAGAATCAAGAAGACTCCTTTGACCGATTATTTCTCGGCTTCTTGATTTAGTATATTGGTATACTCCTTCATCAGATTCATAAATCCGATCTAAATACTATAGGCTAGGATTGTGGGATGCATTACGTCTTGGACGTTTTCTACCCCCAGTGCTTCGAGATGCCATGTTGACAGAAGCATAGAGTAGTTCATCTTCGTCCATTATGATAGTTTCAGGAGTCTGAACATAGTTCAAACGGTCAAAGACAGACCGCTTGGCTGACTGACAGTAACATTTGATGACAACTTCATGGTGGTGATTACAATGATGCTGTAGGTCCACTACTGGACGGGATGGATTTGTAACTTTCCGCTTTTGTATTAAGAGTTCACGGAGGTCACTAACAGAACGGGAAGAAGTTACAGGAATGTAGTCCTTGATGATATTCGGGACATGGTTCATGTTCTTGAGGTGTCTCGTACCTTGAGTGTACAAGGACGTGCTAAGCTGGTTAGCATAAGTCACAGGATCTTTCACATCAGCATTCTTCCTCTGGTTCAAGTTAGCAACTGGTGCAAGTTGTCCTTGGTACATTTTGTGTTTTCCCGAAGTTGACCCTGATTGGCACCTGCTGATATAGGTGCGTAAGTCTGACAGAGGAGCTACTTGTGCATCTACTTGAGATACTAGTGCATCTACTTGAGATACTACTAGTTTGTCTTACCGGATCTTGAGATACATAAGGTTGGCAGATCCTTTCCTGACCTCTTTGGAGTAGGCCCTTTTATGTGGAAAGTTTATTCTGAATAGAACCTCTTCCTGACAGAGATTTGGTTGTCTCTGTTAAGGAGATTAGAATTCCTATCTGAATTAGCAGTACTTTCCACCCAGTCAACGACTCTAGCAGAATAAGGAAAAGCTAAAGAGCGTTTCCTTGATTTAGTAATTTCTCACTAAACTTCTGGTTTGGTGGCAAAGAGGGAGCCACTAAATAGTGTTTCTCTTTATGTTACGCTAGTACAGAAATATGTGCAGGTTGTACTAGAGCATGAATAGGCATAGGTTGTGCCAGAGCATGAACATGTACAAGTTGTGCAGAAGCAAGAACAGGTGCAGGTTGTGCCAGGAAAGAAAAGACCAAAGGATGTTTTTCCTTGTTTTGGACAGCAGTGTGTCGAGACAAAGTCTCCTTCGATTTCAGAATCGAAGAAGTGGAGGAATTATCCACAAGACTGTTTCCCTTAGGTTGCGCCAAGGCAGTGATGGGCGTAAGTTGCGCAGAAGTAAGAACAGGTGCAGGTTGCGCCAGGAAAGAAAAGGCCAATGGGCACTTTTCCTTGTTTTGGACAGCAGTGTGTCGAGACAAAAATTTCCTTCGATTTCAGAATCGGAGAAGTGGAGGGATTAGCCAAAAGACTGTCTCCCTTAGATTACGCCAAGGCAGTGACGGGCGCAAGTTGCACAGAGGCAGCAGGTTGTGCCATCGAGGACTTAGAAATCCAGATAGAGCATGTCTTGCTCTTAAGAGGGGCAGTAGTGCGCTTGGCACCCCCAGCGTTGATCATGGCCTCGTAGGCTGTCTGGTCGACTTGAACGACCAGGGTCTTCTGCGTCTTGTCGATTGACGCGGTATCAAATTGAGTTGTCACTTTCTCGTCGGAGGAGAAAGTCGTCCCCAGCAAAGTCGCCATTTTGTTTGCAAAAACAAAGTCTTATTAAAAAATTAGAAAATACAAGAGTACAATTAATTTCTGAAAAAGTATAACTATAGAAATCTAATCAGAAGATGATCACTTTATCCCTTGGACGATGTGATGTCGAAGACACGAGCCTTTGGAGGATACAACAACACTTTAGCAGGAGATTATGATCATTCTTGATGCTTTGTGATTGATTTAAAACTCTATTTATAGAGTTCTTAAAATAACTGTTTAGCAGTTATTCTGGGTTGTGCGCATTTCAGGTTGTGCTCCTCCTGTTCACTTGCACGAAATGCTGCACTAACTGCTGTAGATGCGTGGCATCGTTTGATTGAGATGCGTGTGTTCGTGGGCAGTACAGTCGGCACATTCTGCGAAGTTAGTGGCTTGCGTGCCACGTCACTCTGTTCTGAATACTGTATTAATTTTGCTATTAAAATTAAATGAGAAGTTGGATAATAAATTCAGGATAAAATACATATAACATTGTAAAACAATTCCAAAATTTCATAAATTAAAGTAGCAACTAATCAATATCATTCTCAGTTATTTGGTAATCAACACTTGGAATAACACTAATATAGTCTGTAATAATATACTTAATACAAAATTTTAACATCAAATAAGTAGAATTTTATCTATGTGGTGCATCCTTAAATCTCCTAAATGTCAAACCATATTAAACTCTTGTCTAATTGGAGAAGTGTTCAAACTAATTAGATACATGTTTTAATATTTTCTAAATTTGCTCTAAAAATTGAAGGCATTCTTGTACAATTAAATTGACAATATGACAAGCACATCTTACATTAAAAAATATTTCTTTTATTATAGACAAAAATTAAGATTTTAAAATGTTGAGTAAAGAAATATTATTTGTAGCATTGTCAAAATAAATAGAAGAAAAATTATTATGAATATCATATTCACGTAAAACTTGTAATATGGCTCCAATTGCATATCCAGTATGCAAAAATTCCAACGATCTTAGATAAAGAATTCATTTTTTGTAAATTTTATTTCACATCCAAATAATGTGACTTGATACAAACAAAAGGATAATTTTGTTTACTAGTCCATATATCAGAAGTTAGTTGATTTAGATACTTTAATAAAACAAGAATCTAGTATACTAATTACATAGTCATAGTATAATTCACTCTCTAAATATAAAAGATTGTTCCAAATACAAAAGGTTGTTCATCATAAGTAATATATTTCGTAAATTAGTTTTCTTACGAGCAGCAGAATAAGTATATTTTTCTATTGAAGATCTTTGAAGACCAGTGCTTAATTGTGTTTGTTTAGCATTAACTGTGTTCTTGCCATAACAACTTTCATAATGGCTCTTCAAAGTTTTCGTGACATCATTTTTTATTAAAAAGATTTTTTTTGCATTCCTTGCATTGTGCATCTCTAGGCATTGGTTCTTGGTCTTTGGATCTAATACTTATTTTTTCTCATTATTGATGACAAATACTTTAGTAAAAAATTCCATAACATCGATTTTCTTCTCCTAGTTGAAACTTCTAACTTCTAGAGGTAACATTTGTGTTGATGGCATTTCATTTTCTAGAGGGTTATTAGCATAATAATTATCACTAAAATTATTAACATAATCGTAACACTATTCTAGAATACTTTGATATGGATGGTTAGAACTAGTAGCATCAATTATCATACATACTAATTTTAAAATAAATTATAATTTAAAAAATTAATCAAATTTCAATATCAAAATTAACTTATTTTATAATAATAATAAATATTTAAACCTCATTTTGATTTTCTTCAAAGTCGGGTGTAGAATTGTTGCAGTTTGGTGGTGGTCGACAAGTTGATGTTAGATATTTTATTGTACCATGTCGATTTATGAGATGAAGAACATAAATTAAATTGCGGAAGCGTACCTGAATCCATTGCTAGACTTGATGGATCTTGAAACGAACGTCTCTTTATTGGGTTCGATCTTCCAACTTGCTACGACCCTTAATGACAAAGAAGAATCCGAATCCTTTGTCCCTCTCTTTCTGTTGATGGGGATGCAGAAGAGAAAAAGAGAAAATTTCTCTTTGGTGGCCGTATAAGTTGGGGACCATAACCCTAATGAACACATATATTTATATGTTTTGACATTTCTAATTTGGCCCCTCATCAAATTAGAATTATCTCTGGTATCTACACATTAATTCCATGACAATTATACCCTTAAGCCAATTTCCAAATAGACCACTTTAATTTGGCTTAATTATTTAGATAGCCCAAACACAATTAATTTTACATGTGTGGCCCCTTAATTATTGAATAATTCTAACAATCTCCCACTGGGCCACATATGTAACCTTATAATTGTGTTAACCTTAGTGAGCTCATAAATTGCTATCTTAATCCTTAGGGTATATCCGGACAATCTTGTCCATTAACCATATCAACATAGGATCAAAGCGGCATTCGTCACATATAGCGTAACTAAACCATCAATGGTCACATATACCAATATAGCTAAACGACATAGATCAATCATGGATGCGTAACATGGAAATTATACACAATGTGATCAATACATGTCTATTTCCAACTGGTCCTCCTTAACTTTAGTGAGATCAAATACTTTAACATAATGAAAACAGAATGAACTGAATTTTCATATATCTGATCAGATAAATATCCAAAATACTTTAATACATAAATGTGTCCAAAATCAAATAGCACCCAAATACATAAAATACAAACTCCCACTATATTGCCATATTCTTAATTAACACCCGTATGAGTAGTATGCTCATGAAAGACCCTGGGTGATAATGCTTTTGTGAGCGGATCCGCTAACATGGAGTTTGTCCTAATGTGCTATATGGACACTATAACCATTCTGAATTCTTTCCTTCACAACTAGAAACTTTATGTCAATATCCTTTGACTTATACAAGTTTTTGTTGTTATTGGAATACAGTACTGCTGATTTATTGTTACACATTAATTTCACGTGGTCTTTCAACACCGTACTGTAGGCACAGCCTTGTGACAATTTTGCAACCATATTCCCTGAATAGATATCCCACAACATGTTATAACTTTACTTTCATGGTGGAAGAAATTATGAGTGCATGTTTGACACTCATTCAAAATATACCTCCATTAGTCAGCATAACCTGATGTGGATCTCCTGCTGTGTAGGCATCCAACAAAATCGGAGTCAGAATACTTTATGATCTCCAGAATTATCCGATCTCCTACAAAGAGCATATAATTTCTTGTTCTCTATTAATTACTTAAGTAGTTTGGCTGCTATCCAATGATCCATCCATATTTGCTTAAATATCTGCCTAACATCCTAATATGTACGCAATATCCTGACGCGTACATACTTGAGCATACATTAGACTCCCTACAAGTGATCAAGAAGGAAAAATCTATTATATTTTCTTAATTTTAAGGCTAACCTTAGGGCGCTTGATTGAAACCGAATTTGTCTCCTTTAACGAGAGGTGTCACCTGGTTTGCATTGAATACTTTAATCAATATATAAAACCAGAAAATTATTCCTACTCCCACTGAACTTGTGATACACACAATCTTCAACAGTGTTTATCTCAAAACCAAACGAGATAATCACTTGGTAAAACTTTAAGTACCTTCGACGAGAATCCTGCTTGAGTCCATGAATAGATTTTGTCAATATGCAAACCATATTATTTGGGTCTTTCGACACAAAGTTTTCTGCATGCACCATAAATTGTTTCGTCGATGTTACCATTGAGTAACACAATTTTACATCCATTTAATGTAACTCAAGATCAAAATGTGCAATAAGTGTTGTGATTGTTTTAAAAGAGTCTTTCAAAGATACCGAAGAGAAAGTCTCTTTAAAATCAATCATTGACTTTTGAGTAAAGTCACTAGCTGCAAGACATACTTTATACCTCTCCACATTATCCTTTCGAATCTTTCTTGGTTTTTGTAACACCCAGTTTTCTAAAATTGGGGTATTTTTAAAAAATTATTATTTTTATTATTTATTAATGGTGTTTTAGTCATGATATGATTTTTGGTGATTTTAGTTAATTTAAAACTATTTTCTAAGTCACGACTTATGACTTTGTGATTTTACTAGTATAACCCTAGTATAAACCCTAGAGATTTCATAACCTAGAGACTAACCATGACCATGTAAGCCTAACCATGTGATTAGGATATCAAATTACCACTTTTTAGTCAAAAGGATATTTTGGTAATTTATTAGAAATTTATTTGGATTTATGTGATTTATTATTATTTAATTAGTTGATTAGTGCCATGATTAGTCCCTAACCTAGTTTACCCTAATCTAGAGATTAGTCACTAACCTAGGAGACTAAGTAGAGGATGTTAGTTTTATGTGTGAATATCTAGGTTTGATAATATCTAGATATTTTACTTTTAGATATTTTAGAAACCTAGAAATATCTATTCCCTTAGTCAAAGACTTAGGGGCTAAGTTTTGCTAGGTGGATAAACCCTAAATATCTACCCCCTACCACCCCCCCCCCCCCCCCCCCCCATGACCAGCCAACCCTACCCCCATCCTATATAATCACATCCCCCTTCATTCATGCCTCCTTTCATTACACTTAAAACCTAGTTTTTTCCTCTACCTTCACACCCTCACCATTTAGCCATTTTAGCTCCAAATTGAGCCAAACTTCTTGCATTGGAACCCCCTACCATTGAGGATGCTAAGGGGAGCTAGCTAGCTAGGTTGCATAGCATTTTGGGCACCATCAAGTGAAGAGGACACCTGTAAGCCCCTGATTTTCAAATTCATTTTTTTAATTAGTGTTAATTAGATTTTAATGTCATTTATAGCCTTAAATAATTATTAGGAATTTTAGGAATTTTTCTAGAATTTTTAAATGATTTTAAATGAGTTTTAAAATACAAAAATATCTATATGTAATTTTCTAAATTGTTTTAATATCATTTTGTAAATTTTAGAATTGTTCTAATATAGATTTGCAATTGTTTCAAATGTTTTAAATAGTTTCTGCAATATTTAAATCTTTGTAAATATCGATTTGTAAATTTTATTTGCAAATTATCCTAAGTAAGGACCTAACCCTAATTTCCTAAAACCCTAGGGACCTAAATGTAAACTACCCTCTCTCCCCAGCCCGATCACCGCCTTCCCCCTAATTTTTCGGCGACCCTAACCGAAACCCTAACCCTAATCCGACACCCCACCGCCTTGGCTCCCCTATAAAGGACCCCCTCCCCTCCTTCGACCAACCACCACCACTACGACATAACCCCGACCACCGTAGCCCCCGTCTTCCCCACTTAAACTCGCCTGAACCCTAGTTCCGACGACACCTCGCCGCCATCTCCACAGCAGTCGCCACCGCCCCCAACCACCGCCCCCAACCACCGCCAGTCGAAGCGCCTCGCTGAGACGAACCCAGCGCCACCCACGCGCCACCCGCCACGACGTCTCCTCCGCCCAGTCGCCGCCACGAAAGCACGCTCGACTTGGACACGTACGTGTCTCTTTGCTCCTTGTCCTACTGTGTCTCGATTTCACGTATATGACACGCCAGCACCCGAAGACTCTATTGGTGAGTGTGGACACGGCAAACTCGTGTCATGCTGTAATAATCACCGGACACTTGACTCCTGTGTCCCTAACTGTCAGGAACACAGTGCCGATATTATATTTTTTTATTGTTTAATCTAACCTAAACCTAATAAAACTAACCTAAACTTTACCTATCACTGAGCTCAGGCTGACCCCTGGCCAGCCCGACCCGATTAAACATCCCCCCCCCCCCTTCCTGAGGACAGGGTTCGAGCCCCCTCTTCTTTCTGTTTCCTTTTCTTTTCTTTTCTGTTTTCTTTTCTTTTTTGTTTGTATTTATATATATATATATATTATATATATATATATATATATATTATATGTATTATATATATATATCTATATATATATTATATATATATATATATATATTGTATTTTACAGTATTATATATAGTATATATTTTATAGTTAGTAAAATTCTATATACATATGTTAATATATATATTTTCTACGTATATATTATATATATTATACACTATATTTAAGTGTTTTCTTATGTATATATATAGATTTTGTGAATATATATATACTCTATAAATTAAGTATTTTTCCTTATATATCTATATACTTTGGCATAGGTATGTATATATTCTTTTGTACAAATTAGCTTATTAAAATAATAATATTTATTTACACTATCACCAAATTATATTTTTATTGTATTTAAATTACTGCAACCATTTGGTGTCCAAGCCTAGCATGGATTTGGGCTCAAATGTGTTTTTCACACATTCAAGACCTGTACAAGTCATATTGGACTTGATTCATGGCCTTGGGTCCTGTATTTGAACTTTGGTTCAAATTATATACTGGACAAAATACGCAGATAATTAATTATTGTGTGCAAAGCTGTTTTTGATTTTCTAAAAATACTTAAAGTATGCTAAAATTATGGAAAAATAGTATTAGATACTATGTTAAGTTAGCTAATTAGTATAATTTTTGTAGTATTTAATTTACTGTTTTGCCACTAGTTTGGCACATGAAACCAAAACTCATTTTCTGTATACTTAGGAAACTGATTTTATAAAATATTTGTACTGGTTAATAAATTCCAGGAAAATTATAATAAATTTCTATAGTTAGCAAGGATCGTTTTGGTACTTTGTTTTATACAAAATTAGGCTTTTTGCCTATCTCTAAAATTGTTAAACATAATGATCTTTTGATTTATTATTGATTAATTACGACTTATAGCTTTTTGTGTTATTTGGAGTTTTAGTCGTGTTAAACCCCATCCCCTCACTAGTGTAAAGACCCTAGAAAGTAGTTAACATAGTGTGTCACCCCACATTGGTCTCCTATGCCAAGTCATCATTTTGGCTAGGTGCCCAGTCACAAGTCGTGTCGCACCAATTAGTGTCCTAGTGTTTTAGCTTAGTGTAAAACTAAGTTATTATATTTTACTTCTACAGCGACGAGTTACTGGACATCCATAGCATTGTTATCGTAGCTTGTTTTGTTTTGCTTTGCTAGAGGCAAGTACTTTCTACGAACTTTACATATTGTCACATAAATGAACTGCAAACCCCACCATGTTATATGCTGATCCTTGGGATAGCAAGTTAGATCTCTACATATTGTACTTCCAGTTACTACCATGCTTAGAACAGTCTTGATGTATCTCTCACATGATTAGAATATGGGTTATAGGGAAACTGATAGTAGTGTACGTGATCACGACCCCCCTATAGTAGCGAGCTTGGTCGTATTTTATATGCATACCTTGCCGCAGGTAAATATCCCGCATTTTCTGTACGGATGTACACCTATGCTTGTCTACTTGTACGTATGTACATTTCATTATGTGCCACAGTGCATTGTACATCTATTGACCGATCACGTACCTGCTACAGTTTTAAACATTACATATACATCTGTCTCTATGACATATGTGTCCTTGTCATGATAGACTATGTGATGCCATGCTTTCCAGTTATTCCTCACATGTTCATTCTCATGTTCATTTCCATGTTTCATATGCTAGTTTGCTAGATTTAGTACTTGCTCCCGTCCTGACAGGATAACGTTGTAGGTGTCCTTACTGAGGAGGAGTTACTCTGCGACTCATATTATGGGATTACTGCCGAGGACCCGGCTCTGCTTTACGAGGATGTTCCTGCAGGGAACCTCGCCTAGTTGTCTTTTGTTTACTTAGACTTTTGAGAGTAGACATGTATTAGACTATATCATTTTGTAACTGGACATGTATCCAGTTTTACATTTCAGTTTACTTGTACTTGGATATTTTACTATATACGACGACTTTTGTGTTTGGAGCATTTATGATTCTTCTTCACTTATAGAACTGTTAGCACATTTAGTCTTATCCTGTTGTCTTTAGAACAGCTTACTATGTTTTATCTCAACGTAGGCTGGACATGACTCGGCCTGGCCCAACAATTTGGGTAGCGGGTCGTGGCATGTTTTTAGTGGTGGCCCATGCAGGTCCTGACTAAACTGTTTGGTTACGTTATTGTACCAAGCATGCATGCAATTAGGAACTTAAGGTAATTAGACAACATTAGGAAGACGCTTAGAACACTTAGAGGAATGCTAGGATTGCAACATAGGAAATACATCACATGTTTGCTATTATAATTAGATTTTCTTGCATATGATTGCTTACTTTAAACAAGTCCTTATAAGTCTTTTTTATGTAATTTAGATGGTGCTTACTCGCTCGTCCCAGTATGTTACCCCCGAGAATGGGGCCCTCCATATCCAGTCAACTGACCGGTTGACTGATACACCTCCACCTACCACATTCCCCCACACCACCGATCCACAGACCCAGATACCACCTTCCACATCCCAGGCCCGGCAGGACCCGATACTTCCACCACCCCCTATCACTATACCCACCCAGCTGCTCACACTGATCCAGGGGTTCCTAACAACCCATCAGGAGCAAACCACCCTACTCCGCCAGAGCATGGAGCGTTCTGAGGGACGTCCCGTGGTCCCACCACATGTAGAGCCACGGCAGAGAGAGCGGGGACGGTCAAGGACTTCATGGGTCTGAATCCCAAGGAGTTCTCAGGGACTGAGGGCATAGTAGTAGCTGATGACTGGCTAGATTCTGTAGAGAGGAAGCTTCTGGGAGTTAGGATGCCGGATGACCTTCAGGTCGAGGCAGCAGGATTTCTGCTGATAGACTTAGCCGGAGTCTGGTTCAGGAATGAGCCGTTGTTCGCGAGAGGTAGAGCCACCTGGGACCAGTTCAAGACCCAGTTCAAGAAAAAATTCTTCTCGACCACTGCTAGAGTAGCCATGGGGCTACGATTCCAGAACATCCAGCAGGGGAACCGTTCTGTTGATGACTATGCGGGAGAGTTTAGCCGCCTAAGCCGTTTTGCTCCTAGTCTGGTTGCTGATCCAGAGGAGATGACCCGTAGGTTTTGCCATGGTCTAGTTCCATACATTGGCATCCTTATAGTGGCAAACGGTACGACTGACTACTACCAGAGCCTAGAGTTAGCCCGGAGTATCGAGGAGCGTCTTCTGTCATGCAAGAGGCCGGCTTCTGTACATCATGAGGGACCGTCCAAGCGTCAGGCTTTCCAGCAGAGAGCGCCGACGCCACCCCAGCAGACTTACCGTCCCCCTACACCACATCATCAGACCCCGCCAGTTAGAGCCCCGGGACCCCGACAGCAGCAGCAGAAGGGAGCCATATGTTCTTTCTGCGGAAGACCAGGGCACGACATCTCCATCTGTAGGAAGAGGTTGAAGCAGTGCTTGATTTGTGGGTCTGCCAACCATCAGATTCGGGACTGCCCAGCGTCCAAGGGACCTAGAGGACCGCTTCCGACTCAGCAGCAGAGGTTCGGGCAGCATCTGCAGCAGCAGAAGGGACCTCAGGGGAGGGTTTTTAGTCTAGCCATTGAGCCAGAGCCGGAGCAGGTTTCGGAGCCGGATTACTTAGCTGACGTCATCACAGGTCATGTTTATTTGCATACTTTTCTAGCTGTATGTTTGTTTGATTCTGGTGCATCTTATAGCTTCCTATTATTAGAGTTTATGCATAAACATCATCTAGTAGCTACACCTACTGCGGAGATTAGTAGAGTGATAACGGGAGGAGGACCAGTGCCTATTAGATCTACCTATAGATGTTCTATTTTTATAGCCGGGAGAGAGTTCAGAGGGCGATTCTTTGTGATGCCACTCCCCGGTTATGATATCATATTGGGGATAGACTGGCTTAGCTATGCCCATGCATCTATAGATTGCTATGAGGGTAGTATTTTGTTCAGTCCCCCAGGCACAGCACCATTCAGTGTCAGGAGGACAGGGCCAGAGATCAGCCTAGAGCCGAACTGTTGTGCTACAGTCGGGGATGCAGCACTTCCACACCCTATCATTAGAGAGTTTATGGATGTATTCCCAGAGGATCTTCCAGGACTTTCGCCTGACAGAGATGTGGAGTTCACTATAGATCTAGTGCCGGGTTAATCACCAGTATCCCGGGCTTGCTACAGAGTGAATCCCAAGGAGGCCATAGAGATGAAAGAGCAGATTGATGACCTATTGAAAAAGGGTTTCATTCGATCTAGTGCTTCTCCATGGGGAGCACCAGTGCTCTTTGTGCCTAAGAAGGATGGTACAGTCCGGTTGTGTATTGACTATCGGGCCTTGAATGCCATCACCATCAAGAACAAATATCCTCTGTCCAGGATAGATGATTTGTTCGACCAATTGAGCGGGGCGAAGGTGTTTTCCAGGATAGACTTGAGATCCGGGTACCACCAGGTGAAGGTTAGGCCAGCAGACATCCAGAAGACGGCGTTCAACACGAAGTACGGACAGTACGAGTTTCTGGTGATGCCATTTGGTCTCACAAATGCGCCAGCTGTCTTTACGAACTTGATGAATAAGACATTTCACCAGTATCTGGATAAGTTCGTCGTAGTGTTTATCGACGACATCCTGATATACTCGAAGACGCCAGAGGAGCATGCAGAGCACTTGCGGATAGTTTTAGGGATTCTGAGGCAGGAGAGATTGTTTGCCAAATTACCGAAGTGCGAGTTCTTTTTAGACCGAGTAGAGTTTCTCGGCCATGTAGTCACTGGAGATAGAATCTCGGTGGATCCCAGGAAGATTGCTGCAGTTGAGACGTGGAAGGCTCCGACGTCAGTTTCAGAGATCAGGAGTTTTCTGGGTTTAGCAGGCTATTACAGAAAGTTCGTCCAGGACTTTGCTAGGATAGCTGAACCCATGACAAAGCTGACGCGGAAGGATGCAGAGTACATCTGGTCAGAGGACTGCCAGGCGGCATTTGAGGAGCTGAAGAGGAGGCTGACGACCGCTCCAGTTCTGACTTTACCTTCAGGTTTTGGAGGTTTCACCATTTACAGTGATGCTTCTGGGAAGGGGCTAGGATGTGTCCTACAGCAGCATGGGAAAGTGATTGCTTATGCATCTAGGCAATTGCGGACTCATGAGAGGAATTATCCTACCCATGACCTAGAGTTAGCTGCGGTGATCTTTGTACTCAAGTTATGGAAACATTACTTATACGGAGAGCGTGTGGAAATCTTTACTGACCACAAAAGCTTGAAGTATGTGTTCACGCAGAAAGAGCTGAACATGAGGCAAAGACGATGGTTGAAGTTGATGAAGGACTTCGACATCGATTTACAGTATCACCCCGGAAAGACAAATGTGGTGGCGGATGTGCTGAGCAGGCATCCGATGGCATGGTATCTGATGATTGATCGACATTTGCGGGAGGATCTGGAGAAGCTCGGTATCGAGCTAGTTCGGCCAGGATCAGTGATACAGATGATGGCGCTTGACATTCGGTCAGGTTTGATGGAGCAGATCCGGGAGGCACAGTCTACAGATGAGAGCCTTCGCAGACTTCGACCCCAGGCATTAGCTGGATTGCTGGATGACTTCACTATAGCAGAGGATGGATCCTTGAGGCACGGCAGCCGATTGTGCGTGCCGAAGGGAGAGCTAGTAGAGGCAGTCTTGCAGGAGGCGCACCGATCGAGATATTCTATTCACCCTGGTGCTAACAAGATGTACCGTGACTTGCGGGAACATCTTTGGTGGCACGGGATGAAGAGGGATGTATCGCGTTTATCTCGAGATGTCTGGTTTGCCAGCAAGTCAAGGCGGAGCGCCAGAGGCCAGCTGGTTTGTTGCAGCCGTTACCCATTCCTGAGTGGAAGTGGAAACATATTACGATGGACTTCGTTTCAGGGCTTCCTCATTCCCAAGGAGGGAAGGATGCCATCTGGGTCATCGTAGACAGGCTGACGAAGTGTGCGCACTTCATACCCTTCAAGGTGGGGCTTTCCACCGAGAAGTTGGCAGAGCTATACATGCAGCAGATAGTTCACCTACACGGAGTGCCGGTAAGCATCGTGTCAGACAGAGACAGTAGATTTACATCCCACTACTGGAGGAGCTTGCAGGAGGAGTTGGGCAGTAGGCTCAAGTTCAGTACGGCGTACCATCCACAGACAGATGGGCAGTCCGAGAGGACGATACAGACACTGGAGGATATGCTGAGGACTTGCGTGCTGGACTTCGGAGGATCATGGGAGAGCCATCTGCACTTGGTAGAGTTTTCATACAACAACAGCTACCAGGCCAGTATTGGTATGTCTCCTTTCGAGGCGCTTTATGGACGACGGTGCCGAACACCGCTCTTTTGGGATGATGTCGGAGACAGAGTTATGCTTGGGCCAGAGATGATCACGGATGCAGCAGAGAAAGTCGGGATGATCAGAGACAGGCTCAGAGTAGCTCAGGACAGGCAGAAACACTGGGCTGATGCTAGTCGCAGGCCGATGGAGTTCGCAGACGGTGATATGGTGCTAGTGAAGATATCACCTACTCGAGGGACGATCCGGTTCGGACGAGGAGGGAAGCTGAGCCCCAGATACATCGGGCCATTCGAGGTACTTGGCAGGATCGGAGAGGTGGCTTACAGGGTTGCACTTCCACCCAACCTAGCAGGAGTTCACGACGTCTTTCACGTATCTCAGCTGAGGAGATATGTTCCAGACCCCAGTCATGTGCTAGATCATTCAGAGTTGGAGGTCGGACTGAGCCTTACAGTTTCTGAGCAGCCAGTGGAGATATTAGACCGAAGAGAGAAGAGGCTGAGGAACAAGGTTATACCCCTAGTACGAGTAGCTTGGAGCCGTCACTCCCCAGGTGAATCTACTTGGGAGAGGGAGTCGAACATGAGGGAAAGATACCCTTACTTGTTCGATCCAACCGCTGCGAGGGAACCACCTGTTCCCGCTTGATACCCTAGAGGTTAGTTTCGATCGCAGCCTTAGTCATTTTGTTGCATTGCTTGCTATGTTAGAATATTGTCGGGTCTTCAATCCTTGTAAATTTCGAGGACGAAATTTTTCAAGGAGGGAAGACTTGTAAGCCCCTGATTTTCAAATTCATTTTTTAATTAGTGTTAATTAGATTTTAATGTCATTTATAGCCTTAAATAATTATTAGGAATTTTTAGGAATTTTTCTAGAATTTTTAAATAATTTTAAATGAGTTTTAAAATACAAAAATATCTATATGTAATTTTCTAAATTATTTTAATATCATTTTGTAAATTTTAGAATTGTTCTAATATAGATTTGCAATTGTTTCAAATATTTTAAATAGTTTCTGCAATATTTAAATCTTTGTAAATATCGATTTGCAAATTTTATTTGCAAATTATCCTAAGTAAGGACCTAACCCTAATTTCCTAAAACCCTAGGGACCTGAATGTAAACTACCCTCTCTCCCCAGCCCGATCACCGCCTTCCCCCTAATTTTCCGGCGACCCTAACCGAAACCCTAACCCTAATCCGACACCCCACCGCCTTGGCTCCCCTATAAAAGGACCCCCTCCCCTCCTTCGACCAACCACCACCACTACGACATAACCCCGACCACCGTAGCCCCCGTCTTCCCCACTTAAACTCGTCTGAACCCTAGTTCCGACGATACCTCACCGCCATCTCCACAGCAGTCGCCACCGCCCCCAACCACCGCCAGTCGAAGCGCCTCGCTGAGACGAACCCAGCGCCACCTACGCGCCACCGCCACGACGTCTCCTCCGCCCAGTCGCCGCCACGAAAGCACGCTCGACTTGGACACGTACGTGTCTCTTTGACTCCTGTGTCCTACTGTGTCTCGATTTCACGTATATGACACGCCAGCACCCGAAAACTCTATTGGTGAGTGTGGACACGGCAAACTCGTGTCATGCGTGTCATAATCAACCCGGACACTTAGACTCCTGTGTCCCTAACTGTCAGGACACAGGGCCGATATTTATATTTTTTTTTATTGTTAATCTAACCTAAACCTAATAAAACTAACCTAAACTCTAACCCTATCACTGAGCTCGGGCTGACCCCCTGGCCAGCCCGACCCGATTAAACATCCCCCCTTCCTGAGGACAGGGTTCGAGCCCCCCTCTTCTTTCTGTTTCCTTTTTCTTTTCTTTTCTGTTTTCTTTTCTTTTTTGTTTTGTATTTATATATATATTTTTTTTTTGTATTTATATATATATATATATATATATATATATATATATATATATATATATATATATATATATATATAAATATATATATATATATATATATATATAATATATACTGTATTTTAACAGTATTTAATATATATGTATATATTTTATAGTTAGTAAATTCTATATACATATGTTAATATATATATTTTCATACGTATATATATTATATATATACACTAAATTATTAAGTGTTTTCTTATGTATATATATATATATATATATATATATATATATTTGTGAATATATATATATACTCTATAAATTAAGTATTTTTCCTTATATATCTATATATACTTTAGCATAGGTATGTATATATTCTTTTGTACAAATTAGCCTTATTAAAATAATAATATTTATTTTACACTATCACCAAATTATATTTTTATTGTATTTAAATTACTGCAACCATTTGGTGTCCAAGCCTAGCATGGGTATTTGGGCTCAAATGTGTTTTCACACATTCAAGACCTGTACAAGTCATATTGGACTTGATTCATGGCCTTGGGTCCTGTATTTGAACTTTGGTTCAAATTATATACATGGACAAAATACGCAGATAATTAATTACTATGTGCAAAGCTGTTTTTGATTTTCTAAAAATACTTAAAGTATTGCTAAAATTATGGAAAAATAGTATTTAGATACTATATTAAGTTAGCTAATTTAGTATAATTTTTGTAGTATTTAATTTACAGTTTTGCCACTAGTTTGGCACATGAAACCAAAACTCATTTTCTGTATACTTAGGAAAACTGATTTTTATAAAATATTTGTACTGGTTAATAAATTCCAGGAAAATTATAATAAATTTCTATAGTTAGCAAGGATCGTTTTGGTACTTTGTTTTATGCAAAACTAGGCTTTTTGCCTATCTCTAAAATTGTTAGAACATAATAATCTTTTGATTTATTTATTGATTAATTACGACTTATAGCTTTTTGTGTTATTTGGAGTTTTAGTCGTGTTAAACCCCATCCCTCACTAGTGTAAAGACCCTAGAAAGTTAGTTAACATAGTGTGTCACCCCACATTGGTCTCTTATGCCAAGTCATCATTTTGGCTAGGTGCCCAGTCACAAGTCGTGTCGTACCAATTAGTGTCCTAGTGTTTTAGCTTAGTATAAAACTAAGTTATTATATTTTACTTCTACAGCGACAAGTTACTGGACATCCATAGCATTGTTATCGCAGCTTGTTTTGTTTTGCTTTGCTAGAGGTAAGTACTTTCTACGAACTTTACATATTGTCACATAAATGAACTGCAAACCCCACCATATTATATGCTGATCCTTGGGGTAGCAAGTTAGATCTCTACATGTTGTACTTCCAGTTACTACCATGCTTAGAACAGTCTTGATGTATCTCTCACATGATTAGAATATGGGTTATGGGGAAACTGATAGTAGTGTACGTGATCACGACCCCCCTATAGTAGCGAGCTTGGTCGTATTTTATATGCATACCTTGCCGCAGGTAAATATCCCGTATTTTCTGTACGGATGTACACCTATGCTTGTCTACTTATACGTATGTACATTTCATTATGTGCCACAGCGCATTGTACATCTATTGACCGATCACGTACCTGCTACAGTTTTAAACATTACATATACATCTGTCTCTATGACATATGTGTCCTTGCCATGATAGACTATGTGATGCCATGCTTTCCAGTTATTCCTCACATGTTCATTTTCATGTTCATTTCCATGTTTCATATGCTAGTTTGCTAGATTTATACTTGCTCCCGTCCTGACAGGATAACGTTGTAGGTGTCCTTACTGAGGAGGAGTTACTCTGCGACTCATATTATGGGATTGCTGCCGAGGACCCGGCTCTGCTTTACGAGGATGTTCCTGCAGGAAACCTCGCCTAGTTGTCTTTTGTTTACTTAGACTTTTGAGAGTAGACATGTATTAGACTATATCATTTTGTAACTGGACATGTATCCAGTTTTACATTTCAGTTTACTTGTACTTGGATATTTTACTATATACGACGACTTTTGTGTTTGGAGCATTTATGATTCTTCTTCACTTATAGAACTGTTAGCACATTTAGTCTTATCCTGTTGTCTTTAGAACAGCTTACTACGTTTTATCTCAACGTAGGCTGGACATGACTCGGCCTGGCCCAACAATTTGGGTAGCGGGTCGTGACAACCCCCCCCCCCCCCCCCCCCCCCAAAACCTTATTTTTATTGAGTTTTCACTCAATAGGTAAACACTCACAAAACCTATTAAGATTGTGTTTTCTCTCCATGGTTGCATGCATATAGGTATACCCTAGATGTGGGTCAAGTTTGGTAGGATATGGTTTGGGTTTGGTGTCCGTATCGGACACGTGTCTGTGTCTTAATTACAGTGTTTGGTGAAATGTCACTATGGTTTAAAAGTTGTTGTTTTCCAAAACAAATTACATTTTTGGGTAGCCCTAGACATGTAGGACACAACCCTAGTTGACTGAGCACACTTCGAGTCGTGTCCGTGTCCAAAATGGGACACGAACATACTGTTATAAACCACTGTGCACACTGAAAAACCCTACTGTTTGACACTTCGTGTCGTGTCTACACGTGTCGTGGACACGATACAGAAACCTAGACACAAACCTAACCACCCCACCTACCCATTGACACAAGCACAAGGCTCTACCTGTCGCGTGTGGAGCACACGACCCTTCGACACGCGTGCACGAGACTGTGCACGTTGTCCTGCTACCCGACACTGATTGCGGACACGACACAACACGTGGACACGTGCCACTTGGCACGAGGGTAGGGGCACCCTCTGAAAACCTACCCACGAAGTTTTATGCGACCACGTGTCGTATCGGACACGTAGTTAGCTCTGTACTGATTCGTGCACTGTACTAACACGCGCACAGACCCTCTCTGATACGCCTCTCTAACTCGGACACGACACGACCCCGACTCAATTCAGGGTTCTGGACACTTAGAGTAACCCTAGGCGAACCTACACGCGTGTGCACGAGACACGAGGACACGTGTGCTGTGTCCTACACGCGTGTGCATCCCTGCACGACGCTGTAACACTGCACAGTGTCTAAATTTACCCGATTTGGGTTTTTGACACTTGGACACGTTGTGTCATGTCGTGGTGGACACCTAGGGACACCTACGACACGTATACATATGGGGGCACGATTACCAACCACTAGTTTTGGGTATTGGCTAGGTTTTGGTGTCGGATTTGGGTTTACCCCCAATTTTCAGTATTGAACAGTAATTCCTGTTATAATTCAGTATTTATTTTGAGTTTTAAATCGATTTTTGAGTATATATATATATATATTTATATATATATGTATTTGTGTATTTATACATTGTATATGTGAGTGTATGTGTATATGAGTGTGTGTGTCTATGTATAGTATATGTGAGTGTCTATATATGTAGATATGGGTGTGTATATAAATAGGTATATATATGTGTATGTGTGAGTGTCCCCCCTTCTCAGATTTCTGAGATCAACCCCCCTGCTGTGTATTCACACACACCACTGCCACTGTCACACTCTCACTCTTCTTTCCCTCTCTCTCTCTATATATATGTAGTATACATATATATATATATGTGGGTATTATATATATAGTGTATTATAAATATATGTAGGTTACATATATATAGGTACTATATATATATATATATAGAGAGGGATTATATGTGGGTATCATGTAGGTTTGGCTATATAGGGTTATATAGATGTGTATGGGTACATATATATATGTATTAGATTGTGGGTATTATATATATAGTTGGTATATATATGAGAGTATATATATATATGTTATATACATAGTGGGATATATATATATATATATATATATATATATATATATATATATATATATATATATATATATATATATATATATATATACCTATATGTGTTAGTGTCATAGATTCACTAGCCTATGGTTAGTAGCAAGTTAGGATTGACCAATAGGTCTAGTATACCTAGTTTGACTAGATAATTGACCATTGTTGACCATTGTTGACCAAAGTCAACTATAGGTCAAACCATGACCTAATTGACCTAGAAATGACTTAGATGAACATAGAAGGACTATTTGACTAAGGTTTGACTAAACCCTAACTAGATGATTAGGTTGACCATATGGATTATGAGGGTAATCCTATATAGATGAAGATATGTATGGGGTTAAGTGAGATACTTAGAGTTGAGTCATGACTTGAGTTGGAGAATGGGATTAGCTTGATTATAGGATTAAGATTGGTATTGTACTATATATATTTTGTGTGATATACTTGTATAGATGATTGGTTATACCTTAACATTGTGGTATAGTATCTTAGATATCCTAAGACATGTTATCCTATGTTTGGTTTTGAGTTAGCCTTATAGAGTTGACCATTGACCTAATTATCTTATTGACTAGTCTATGATTAACCAAAACCTTAGTTAGACTAAGACTTGACCCTATATGGACCCAAGTAACTAGACTTAACTAGTTTGGCTAGAATATTTGACCAAGAGTTGACTTTAACCAAGATTAGACTTGTTTAACTTTGTTTGATCTTGTATGACTTAGTTTAACTTCTTGTGACCTAGTATGACTTAATTTGACTTAGTTTGACTGTAGTGTTGACCAAGTTTGACTTTGACCTAGATTGGCTTAGAATTCATATAGATTGCATTATAGATTTCATTTACCTTCATTTTGGACATGTCATAACTGTATTACTCTATTTTAGGACATTGTGACCCTGGTACAGACATCTGATATTACATTACTCTTTTCAGAGTATCAGGCGAGTACATTCTCTGATAGTTCTCTCATTTATTTGTCGATTACTGTATTTCAGTTCTAGTTAGTTCTATGTGATTCTCTGTATCAATACGTATGGATATTTCTGGATTCATGTATCGACACATACTTTAGTTACTGGCCTCTATTACTGGAGTCATTGGTATCATTCCGGAATCATTTCTGGAATCATCACGTATTGGCCAGACTCATCTCGATTCTTTTTGTCGATTTTGGATTCACTTGCTGGACGGGGAAATATTGAGTAAGACATGTAGACATACCCCAAATTCGGAATCTCCTACTGGAATCTACCGGAAGCATAGCCATCTCTTGCCCGATCAGTGAGATATGTGCCTGATACCTACAGCCGTTTACATGTCGATCTCGGTATTTTAAAACATACTGTTAGATCATAGTTAGACTCACACTGGGATTATATTAGACTTATATCGTACTGTCTGGACTCGTACATATTATTCTAGTTCAGTTAGCTTTTATTACAATCTTCATTGCCATGATTCTTCTCTTGTTTTAGTTACCTTTCTTTTCTTGTATCTTACTGTTTCTCTATGCCATCATTACCTGTATAAAACTGCCATGCTCATCAATAAAACTGTCTATAACTGCTTTATAGTTCTTTGTCATTTACTTGGGTTTTTCTAGATGAGTTGTACTCGTTCCCGTCCTGATTGGACCTGTTGAAAATATTACAGATGATAATCCTGAGGACACATGCCCTACTTTCCATGGACCTGGCGAGGGATTAGCTACCTTTGGTTCCGACTCTCAGGAGTGATTCAGGAGATTAGCTAGTAGACTATTTTAGCTTTCATGTTTTGGCTTTGTTGTATTAAAGTTAAGATATTGAGTCTGTATTAAGTTGGTTTGAGATATTGGTGTATTATTTTAGTAGTTAGTTGTTGTTGTCTTTAATTCCTTAGGTATAACTTCTGTGTTATCTTTTCGTGTTTAGACTGTGTTTGAGTAGATCATACCCTTGACTTGTCCTCCATTTGGAGCTGATATCTGGACTAGTACTTTTTATATTCACTGCATGAGATTAGTTAGCAACCTAGGACAGCTTACTACCGCCGACACTGCGGCGTAGGCTGGGCGTACCCACTTCTTGTGCCTCTATACAGGGTGCGGGTCGTGACACGTTTTTAGTGGTGGCCCACGCAGGTCGTCGACTAAATTGTTTGGTTACGTTATTGTACCAAGCATGCCTGCAATTAGGAACTTAAGGTAATTAGACAATATTAGGAATGACGCTTAGAACACCTAGAGGAATATTAGGATTGCAATGTAGAAAATACATCACATGCTTGCTATTATAAATAGATTTTCTTGTCTATGATTGTTTTGCTTTAAAGAGTCCTTATAAGTCCTTTTTATTATAATTAGATGGTGCTTACTCGTTCATCCCGGTATGTCTCACCTGAGAATGGCACGCTCCCCATCCAGTCAGCTGACCAGTTGACTGATACACCTCCACCTACCACATTCCCCCACTCCACAGATCCATAAACCCAGATATCTCCACCACCTTCCACATCACAGGCCCAGCAGGACCCAATACTTCCACCACTCCCTATCACTATACTTACCCAGGCTTCCGTCACACTCGACGGGAACCAACTGCTCATTCTGATCCAGGGGTTCCTAGCAACTCATCAGGAGCAGACCACCCTACTCCGTCAGAGCATGGAGCATTTCGAGGAACGTACCATGATCACACCACCTGTAGAGCCGCGACAGAGAGCGGGGACGATCAAGGACTTCATGGGTCTGAACCCCAAGGAGTTCTTAGGGACTGAGGGCATAGTAGTAGCAGATGACTGGTTAGACTCGGTAGAGAGGAAGCTCATTGGAGTTAGGATGCCGGATGACCTCTAGGTCGAGGCAGCAGGATTTCTGCTGATAGATTTGGCCGGAGTTTGGTTCCGGAATGAGCCGTTGTTCGCGAGAGGGAGAGCCACTTGGGATCAGTTCAAGACCCAGTTCAAGAAGAAATTCTTCTCGACCACCGCTAGGGTAGCCATGGGACTACGATTCCAGAACATCTAGCAGGGGACCCGTTCTGTCGACGAGTATACGGCAGAGTTTAGTCGCCTGAGCCGTTTCGCTCCTAGTCTAGTTGCTGACCCTGAGGAGATGACGCGTAGGTTTTGCCATGGTCTAGTTCCAGACATTGGCATTCTTATAGTGGCGAACGGTATGACTGACTACTACCAGAGCTTAGAGTTAGCCCGGAGTATCGAGGACCGTCTTCTGTCTTGCAAGAGGCCGGCTTCTGTACACATTGAGGGACCCTCCAAGCGTCAGGCTTTCCAGCAGAAAGTGCCGACGCTGCACCAGCTGACATATCATCCACCCACACCACATCATTCGACCCCGCCAATTAGAGCCCCGGGACCCCGACAGCAGTAGAGGCCATTTCAGCAGGTGCAGCATCAGTATCGAGATCAGGACCTGAAGACGATCAGTTGTTCATACTGCAGGAAGCAGGGACACATCAGGGAGCAGTGTAGGAAGAGGCTGAAGGTTTGCTATACCTGTGGGTCTGATACCCACCAGAAGATGGATTGTCCTATTGCACCTCCTTATATGGGGGCTAGGCCACCTGTAGCTCAGCACCAGAGGGGTGGAGCTTTTGCGATGACGGTCGAGGAGACCAACGCTGCAGGTGACGGGTTAGCAGGTTTGTCTTTTCTGTCATTCATTTCCCATCTTGTTGTATGATTGCATTAGTACCTGTCAGGATATGCTTGTGATGTGCTAGATAGTATAGTTACCCTGTTCGAGACTGTGGAATCACGACCAGTAGGACTATGATTGCATGTTATCTTTTTTACTTTGATTGACTGGGGGTTTGACCTAGGAGGAGTACGACTATCTTAATTTCGAGGACGAAATTTCTCTAAGGAGGGTAGACTTGTAACACCTAGTTTTCTAAAATTGGGGTATTTTTGAAAAATTATTATTTTTATTATTTATTAATGGTGTTTTAGTCATGATATGATTTTTGGTGATTTTAGTTAATTTAAAACTATTTTCTAAGTCACGACTTATGACTTTGTGATTTTACTAGTATAACCCTAGTGTAAACCCTAGAGATTTCATAACCTAGAGACTAACCATGACCATGTAAGCCTAACCATGTGATTAGGATATCAAATTACCACTTTTTAGTCAAAAGGATATTTTGGTAATTTATTAGAAATTTATTTGGATTTATGTGATTTATTATTATTTAATTAGTTGATTAGTGCCATGATTAGTCCCTAACCTAGTTTACCCTAATCTAGAGATTAGTCACTAACCTAGGAGACTAAGTAGAGGATGTTAGTTTTATGTGTGAATATCTAGGTTTGATAATATCTAGATATTTTACTTTTAGATATTTTAGAAACCTAGAAATATCTATTCCCTTAGTCAAAGACTTAGGGGCTAAGTTTTGCTAGGTGGATAAACCCTAAATATCTACCCCCTACCCCCCCCCCCCCATGACCAGCCAACCCTACCCCCATCCTATATAATCACATCCCCCTTCATTCATGCCTCCTTTCATTACACTTAAAACCTAGTTTTTCCCTCTACCTTCACACCCTCACCATTTAGCCATTTTAGCTCCAAATTGAGCCAAACTTCTTGCATTGGAACCCCCTACCATTGAGGATGCTAAGGGGAGATAGCTAGCTAGGTTGTATAGCATTTTGGGCACCATCAAGTGAAGAGGACACCACCCCCCCCCCCCCTCCCAAAACCTTGTTTTTATTGAGTTTTCACTCAATAGGTAAACACTCACAAAACCTATTAAGATTGTGTTTTCTCTCCATGGTTGCATGCATATAGGTATATCCTAGATGTGGGTCAAGTTTGGTAGGATATGGTTTGGGTTTGTTATCCGTATCGGACACGTGTCTGTGTCTTAATTGTAGTGTTTGGTAAAATGTTACTATAGTTTAAAAGTTATTGTTGTCCAAAACAAATTACATTTTTGGGTAGCCCTAGACATGTAGGACACAACCCTAGTTGACTGAGCACACTTCGAGTCGTGTCCGTGTCCAAAACGGGACACGAACACACTGTTATAAACCACTGTGCACACTGAAAAAACCCCACTATTTGACACTTCGTGTCGTGTCTACACGTATCGTGGACACGATACAGAAACTGAGAAACAAACCTAACCACCCCACCTACCCACTGACACAAGCACAAGGCTCTACGTGCCACGTGTGGAGCACACGATCCTTCGACACGCGTGCACGAGACTGTGCACGCTGTCCTGCTACCCAACACTGATTGCGGACACGACACAACACGTGGACACGTGCTACTTGGCACGAGGGTAGGGGCACCCTCTGACAACCTACCCACAAATTTTCATGCGACCACGTGTCGTATCGGACACGTAGTTAGCTCTGCACTGATTCGTGCACTGTACTAACACGCGCACAGACCCTCTCTGATACGCCTCTCTAACTCGGACACGACACGACCCCGACTCAATTCAGGGTGCTGGACACTTAGAGTAACCGTAGGCGAACCTACACGCGTGTGCACGAGACACGAGGACACGTGTGCTGTGTCCTACACGCGTGTGCATCCCTGCACGACGCTGTGACACTGCACAGTGTCTGAATTTACCCGATTTGGGTTTTTGACACTTGGACACGTTGTGTCGTGTCGTGGTGGACACCTAGGGACACCTACGACATGTATACACATGGGGGCACGATTACCAACCACTAGTTTTGGGTATTGGCTAGGTTTTGGTGTCGGATTTGGGTTTACCCCCAATTTTCAGTATTGAACAGTAATTCCTGTTATAATTCAGTATTTATTTTGAGTTTTAAATCGATTTTTGAGTATATATATATATATATATATATTTGTGTATTTATACATTGTATATGTGAGTGTATGTGTATATGAGTGTGTGTGTCTATGTATAGTATATGTGAGTGTCTATATATGTAGATATGGGTGTGTATATAAATAGGTATATATATGTGTATGTGTGAGTGTCCCCCCTTCTCAGATTTCTGAGATCAACCCCCCCTGCTGTGTATTCACACACACCACTGCCACTGTCACACTCTCACTCTTCTTTTCCTCTCTCTCTCTCTATATATGTAGTATACATATATATATATATGTGGGTATTATATATATAGTGTATTATAAATATATGTAGGTTACATATATATAAGTACTATATATATAGAGGGATTATATGTGGGTATCATGTAGGTTTGGTTATATAGGGTTATATAGATGTGTATGGGTACATATATATATATATATATATATATATATATATATATATATATATATATATATATATATATATATATATATATATATGTATTAGATTGTGGGTATTATATATATAGTTGGTATATATATGAGAGTATATATATATGTTATATACATAGTGGGATATATATATATATATATATATATATATATATATATATATATATATATATATATATATATATATATATATATATATATATGTGTGTGTTAGTGTCCTAGATTCACTAGCCTATGGTTAGTAGCAAGTTAGGATTGACCAATAGGTCTAGTAGACCTAGTTTGACTAGATAATTGACCATTGTTGACCATTGTTGACCAAAGTCAACTATAGGTCAAACCATGACCTAATTGACCTAGAAATGACTTGGATGAACATAGAAGGACTATTGACTAAGGTTTGACTAAACCCTAACTAGATGATTAGGTTGACCATATGGATTATGAGGGTAATCCTATATAGATGAAGATATGTATGGGGTTAAGTGAGATACTTAGAGTTGAGTCATGACTTGAGTTGGAGAATGGAATTAGCTTGATTATAGGATTAAGGTTGGTATTGTACTATATATATTTTGTGTGATATACTTGTATAGATGATTGGTTATACCTTAACATTGTGGTATAGTATCTTAGATATCCTAAGACATGTTAGCCTATGTTTGGTTTTGAGTTAGCCTTATAGAGTTGACCATTGACCTAATTATCTTATTGACTAGTCTATGATTAACCAAAACCTTAGTTAGATTAAGACTTGACCCTATATGGACCCAAGTAACTAGACTTAACTAGTTTGGCTAGAATATTTGACCAAGAGTTAACTTTAACCAAGATTAGACTTGTTTAACTTTGTTTGATCTTGTATGACTTAGTTTAACTTCTTGTGACCTAGTATGACTTAATTTGACTTAGTTTGACTGTAGTATTGACCAAGTTTGACTTTGACCTAGATTGGCTTAGAATTCATATAGATTGCATTGTAGATTTTATTTACCTTCATTTTGGACATGTCATAACTGTATTACTCTATTTTAGGACATTGTGACCCTGGTACAGACATCTGATATTACATTACTCTTTTCAGAGTATTAGGCGAGTACATTCTCTGATAGTTCTCTCATTTATTTGTCGATTACTGTATTTCAGTTCTAGTTAGTTCTATGTGATTCTCTGTATCAATACGTATGGATATTTCTGGATTCATGTATCGACACATACTTTAGTTACTGGCCTCTATTACTGGAGTCATTGGTATCATTCCGGAATCATTTCTGGAATCATCACGTATTGGCCAGACTCATCTCGATTCTTTTTGTCGATTTTGGATTCACTTGCTGGACGGGGAAATATTGAGTAAGACATGTAGACATACCCCAAATCCGGAATCTCCTACTGGAATCTACCGGAAGCATAGCCATCTCTTGCCCGATCAGTGAGAGATGTGCCTGATACCTACAGCCGTTTACATGTCGACCTCGGTATTTTAAACACACTGTTAGATCATAGTTGGACTCACACTGGGATTATATTAGACTTATATCGTACTGTCTGGACTCGTACATATTATTCTAGTTCAGTTAGCTTTTATTACAGTCTTCATTGCCATGATTCTTCTCTTGTTTTAGTTACCTTTCTTTTCTTGTATCTTACTGTTTCTCTATGCCATCATTACCTGTATAAAATTGCCATGCTCATCAATAAAACTGTCTATAACTGCTTTATAGTTCTTTGTCATTTACTTAGGTTTTTCTAGATGAGTTGTACTCGTTCCCGTCCTGATTGGACCTGTTGAAAATATTACAGATGATAATCCTGAGGACACATGCCCTACTTCCCATGGACCTGGCGAGGGATTAGCTACCTTTGGTTCCGACTCTCAGGAGTGATTCAGGAGATTAGCTAGTAGACTACTTTAGCTTTCATGTTTTGGCTTGTTGTATTAAAGTTAAGATATTAAGTCTGTATTAAGTTGGTTTGAGATATTGGTGTATTATTTTAGTAGTTAGTTGTTGTTGTCTTTAATTCCTTAGGTATAACTTTTGTGTTATCTTTTCGTGTTTAGACTGTGTTTGAGTAGATCATACCGTTTACTTGTCCTCCATTCGGAGCTGATATCTGGACAAGTACTTTTTATATTCTCTGCATGAGATTAGTTAGCAACCTAGGACAGCTTACTACCGCCGACACTGCGGCGTAGGCTGGGTGTACCCACTTCTCGTGCCTCTATACAGGGTACGGGTCGTGACAGTTTTAAATGTCCATTTTCAACCAATGAACTTTGTATTTTTTGATAATGTGACAAGTTCCTAAACTTTATCGTCTTGCATAGACTTATACTCCTTATTTATTTTCTCAATCCACTTTTAAGAGTTGGAACTTTCCATGGTCCGACGGAAAATGATTGAATCACCTTCCAATATTCCATAGTTTTCCTCACGTTCCTAGAGAAATATGACAATATTGTCCAAAATTATATTTCTCCTTTCTCTGGTGGACCATGTTAATATTACCGATTCTTGAGGTTGTTGAGTTTGTTCCTTAGGAATAATTACCTTATCTTGAATGGGGTGCCGCTACATTGTCGTTGTTAAGGTATCTCAACAACGACTTATAGAGGTAATTCAACATTGTCTTATTGAGGCCCTAATTCACTTCATGATCATGACAGGTATAGAATCCTGCACATCGTCAAAAGTGATAGTAGAAATCGTAATTGATTCTTTCTCAAAGACAATGATCCTGACTTTATTTTTCCCCCAAACTCAACATCCTCAAAAATATTATACTTCTCGTCTCAAAAAAAAAAAATCTTAGTGTGGGATCATATAATTATTAACCCCTTAATTTGTCAGCATAGCCAATAAAATAGCTGCTTACAATTGAACTTTGGTCTGTATTTTCTTTACACATTAATATAGATAATAAAGTCTACAAAGTCAATGAAATCCAAATCTCATCAGACACAAATCATTCAACTCTATTTCTAGAGATGTGACCTAATCGCTTAAGTCATAATGAGACCAAAAAACATTTATTGTTAATTTTGCATTTAGTACCACATGACTCCACTTGCAAGGTTTTATTATAAGATGCAATAGTTTTAAATGAATATAGGTTATCATAAATCTTAAGGGAACCGTTACCAATAATATTTGGATTTAAAGATAGACTAAACTTATTATTTCCAAATGAACAATGATAACCAGATTGGTCCATTAAGAAAACTGAAACTGAATTTCGTCTAAAAGACGATACAATAAAAGTGTCTATCAAATCCAAATAATAATCGATTTCCTAAATATAACCAAAATGTCATATTGCTTTCACTACCGATTTGCCGTCCCTCATATAGATGTATCTTTCATCATCAATTGGCTTCGGTAGCTCAGACAACCTTGTCTATAAACATTAATGTGGGTAGTAGCACCAGAATCTAACCACCACATTTTTTAACCTCAGAACAGACCAAATTTAGAAATGTATATTTCTTTATACGCCATGCGTGATACTTTGTACATTTCTTCCTTATGTGTCATGTCTTATCACAAAAGAACAACCCTTAGTTTTATATTGTTGTTTCTTTTGACCTGGATCCTTAGCAGCTACTGTATTTATTTTCTTTTTTTCGCCCTTAAAGATTATCTCATTAAACATGAAAATTAAATTTTTATTGGCAGATATTGTAGCAACATTAACTGTAAAGAGAACAAAAATAAATAGACAAACATGCTCTAATTAATAACCAAAGAGTAAAATATAGTCAAACAAATTCAAATAATGGTGAACCCATCTCAAGATACCTAATACATCATTAATATCAAGTTTTTGGACAGTGATATTAACTGCAAGTGGTACTCTTGGTGTAATGATCAAACGTTGACAATAAGTCATGTCAAATAATAAGCCTATCTTTGGATCGGGTTATTATTCACATGTAAACCTTACAATTGTCACACATTTATCACCACAAGTATGTGTGCAATTCGGCCAAGTAATAACCTTTCTTTGGGCCGACTAATACCCGCATGAATATACACACACAAACATCCAACATCCCTCAAAGACTATCTACGCAAGAGAGGTCACTTTGGCGATAACTTGTTTCAATTAGTCTATTTAAAATATTAGACAACTATTGCTAGTCACAAAAGGCACCAAAAATTTGAATGTTGACTAAATTTTACAAAATCGAATCATGTCCAAAACCTTATTTACATGCACGTTTATAAGATTACAATTCAAATAAGATAATCATAAGCATGTGAATCCTTTTGCATGACTTAAACATGAATTTTTATTTGACTAAGATGAACATTATCAACATAATAAAATTCATGTAATAATCTACTTAGGATATGCATCCAAGAAAAAGTCATAGACATTAACTAAAAATGATAACTCCAAAATATATATCCAAACTGAACATATTTTGTCTAAACTGAGCATTATCAACACCTCCTTGATGACAATTAGGAGGTAAATGGCAACCAGGAGTCCATAACGCTCAACTGAGAAAGCTAACAACAATTAGACTTAATAATAATAAAAAATAGAAGTAAATCCGGATGAACCGAGAGTAAAATTCTCTCCTTATATTGACTTTCTTTTTTTTCTTTTTTATCATTGGTAATGCTGACAGGAAAGCAATTCCGAAAGTAGTAAGACTTAATAAAATGCATGCTACTTTTGATTTACTACAAATAGTATTTCTAATAGCTTCAAAGATAGCCATATACATGTTCGATCCAAATATTTTCTATCCATAATGGCTAGACTATAAAGCACCAACAAATAAAATTGATTGTTGTACACATAAAAACCACTCTATATGACAAGAGCTAAGGAAAATTATCTCTGTTGCCATCTCTAATGAATTTTAACTTCAACTAAATTCCGAACTTCTAGATAGTAAAAACAACTTTCTTTCAAATACCAAATTATATATATATATATATATATATATATATATATATATATATATATATATATAAATATATATATATATATATATATTATGCTGCTAATAAGATCCAAGGCGCCAGATTAAGGTTCTGGTCGAAAGGGAGAGCATCAAAAGTGTGTTCCCAATAAATTAAGGTTCCAGCCCGAAAAAGCCAGCATCCAAATCCCACTCTTAACATAAATTTTCTTCATAGGTGACGTTCGGCTAATTAAGACAAAGCTTCTCCTAATTTATTCTTTCGGCTAATTAAGACAAAGCTTCTCCTAATTTATTCTTTCTTTATATAGATCATAAAAAAATTGATCTAACCATTAGAACCCTAAATTAAAATAGATCGAGCGATCTAGGGTTTCCGTACAACAACAAAAATTGATTCTAAAACTTCAAAATCATGAATCAAACAAGGGTGGCTCTGATACCACATGTTAGATATTTTATTGTACCATGTCGATTCATGAGATGAAGAACATAAATTAAATTACGAAAGCGTACCTGAATCCATTGCTAGATTTGATGGATCTTGAAGCGAACGTCTCTTTATTGGGTTCGATCTTCCAACTTGTTGCGGTAATGGCCCGCTCCACCCTATCGGAACGCCGATTCAAACGACAATTACAACGACTTGAACGAGCCGTCGACCCGAAGAGTTGGCATCGACCTAATGAAGAATCGATGCAAGGCTTACATTGGCCGTCAAGAGGAATCCAGACTTAGACTTTCAAAGGCGTGCTCAGAGTATCACTCGACCGATACGAACATCGCTAAGGTGGGTGGCTCCGATGAACCCGTCTTTGCTTAGCCTAGACACATAACAATACGGACACTAATGCTAGAATCGCTAGGCGATAACACCGCGCATGCTAATAAATGACTCAACGCACCTAGCAAAGGGAATAATCCCATCTTGTATGCTTGTATAGAATATAGAAAAGAACATGAAAAATATGAGAACTCTCGCACCGCGCTCCATGCTCGAGCTAAGGCACAAGCGTACGTGCAAGTTCCTTATGCGTTCAACAATAAAACAATAAATGGTTTACAACAATGAAACGAAAGACCATCAACATAGTCGTTCCGAGTAGAGTATAGTAACATTGAAAGACTATGGGACCGATGGGTCGCCAAGGCGACTCCCGCACGGGGAGTTGCAAAAATTTATGAATGAATGAATGAACGAATAAGTGAATGAATGAATCGACGAATGAATAAATGAATATGTGAATGAATCAATAAACGAACGGACAAGTGAAAGAAAGAAAAGAAAGAATGAATAAAAGATAAGAAAGAAAGGAATGGTTAGCGACAGGTATGACGGGCACGTGCAACGGGGCTCGCTACCCGTGCTCCACGGACGCCAACCTGGTCGATAACGCATTATAGCTAAGGGTTAGCCTACGCCTCAGAGACAGTCGTTAAGTTAAAAAGGACAAATAATACGAAATGGTCATGGACAATCCCCTCGTATACGGGAGGTGGGAGATATAAGGGATTTCTGCGGCATGATCAAAGGGAGGATCGTGGCCGGCCTAGGCAGAAATCAAAGGGGGCTTACGGGTTGCCTGGGTGTGGGCTTGGTCACCCGGGAGACGTAAGTGCAGGGTATTTCAAGACACTATCAACGTGTACCAGCCCGCACGCTCTGAATAGTTACGAAATACCAAGGGAAAAAGGGTCCAAAATAGCTTGTGGTGTCAGCGACCGGTACATATAGATTAAGTGGGCTTTGCTGGTGGCAATCCACGTGCAAGTCCTTGCATTGAAATCAAAGTAGTCTAAGTTAACTAAACAAAGCGCCCTCTGAATAGGCTTGAAAACGTAACACACCAAATGATAAAGAGTACTTCGTGCAAAGGAGTTAGAAAATACGCCTACGACGCGCTAGGCCTGAGGCAGGGACACGCCCTTGACATTGAATGCTTACGTAAATCACGATGAGTTATTACATATGAATTATTAACTAACTTGGTTTACTTTAGACAGGGAAGGCCGGACGGTAAGTATGGGTAAGTCGTGCATGTAATTCCATGCGACACTTGTATTCGGCAACACGAGATAGGCTATGAAATATGCCATGTAAATGATCCTAAGGCAAGATTAGAAAGACAATGAATGATAGACGATGCACAAAAGTAAATAGAACGTGTTTGGTAATGATAGCATTGTGGACGAGCTAGCCTTCCCACCAGTGCATAACAATGTACTGATAACCCCACAGTATGCTTGCAGGATACAGGAGACGCCGTCGGGTGCGGAGCTTTCCTCGAACGTGCTAAGACGCGGAGCTATCTCTGGAGCCTTGGAGCGTTACAAGAAGCTGAAGCACCCTATACAGGACATAATGTATCGGAACATCGCCATATATTATTCCATCTTGTAAGCCACTTGGCACGCCTTTTATGTTTCAGAGAGAGAGCTTGAGCAATTTGTAATATCAGCCTAGCGCCGCTTATAAACTTCTTGAAAATTAATAAAGAGTTTGAATTCGTTTCAACTTATTTTCATTTACTTTCCGCTGCATATAGGGACACTCTGTGCGACTCTGTGGCCTAGCTAAAATTGGTCGTTTCTGGGACATGGCCTTGCACGGGCGCAACCTAGGCCCGTGCGGCATCATGCCTTAGCGAGGACGATCGCTCCTGCGGGAGAGGGACGTGACAGATTGGTATCGGAGCACGGCTTTACGTCCTTGGACTTTATTTCGATTTTCTCAGTTTTGAAAGCTCGTCGTTGGAAAAAGAAGTGTACACTCTCTCTCATTGTGCCTTGGAATGTTCCATACAATAAGTCTAATATTTTCAAAAGCTCGTACAAGTACTCGGTTGAACGGGATCGATAGGCGAAGGCCTTTGTGCCAAACCACGACGGACTTGAGTTGAGAGAAAACTAATGCAAGAGTTAGCAAACGCAGTGCATGCTTGAATAACCTTACGCTGACAATAGCGAATGAGTTTGCGAGCGAGACCGATTATCACTCGAACGAGAATAAGTGAGACTTAGAATGTGTGCCAATAGAGACGCTATTTGACCAACGCTAAAGCGAACACAGAAGATGGTTCTTAGACTTTGAGGAATGGGCGAACGCGCGATTGAACACATCGATTGGGAATCGAATGGTCTTTTGAGGATTTGTAGAATAATTTGACTCCGAGTGGTGTATGTGATAGGTTCGAAGAAGAATAAGAGTGAGTGTCAACGACTAATCGAGTGGCTCAAACCCTGAATGGTGTATGGACGTTATAGAAATTGTTCGAGCAAGACTAAAAGATTTGCGGATAGAGCGAGTTTGTCGAAAAGCGATGATATCGCATAAAGCCTTAGAACGAGTAATGTTAAGTTGGTTTTGACTTCGATAGTCTTAAACGAGATATCGTTCGGATGAATTAAGAATGCGTAGTACGAATTACGAAACGAATGGAGGTCTTGGTCGAAGAAATATAGAAGATCGTGCATACGATTTTGAATTTAGTCAAAGGGATTGAAACTTAAGTTGAGGTGAAATACCCATAGACGAGATCGAAGATAGCACGATCGGAAGATAGCGTGCATGGAAAATGTTGATTTGGAGATACGAGAATGACTAAGGATTTGGAATTGATGTTTCTCGATGAAGAGTTAGCACGCGACAATGTGAATTGAGGAAATTAAGTTGCACGACTTGAAATTCGTTGCAAAAGGAAGATCGTCAGGTTATGTACATCATCGATGGTATTGAGGCGTATCAAAGATCGATGTACGATAACTCGGAGGTACTCTGATTCGATGAATGATGATCGTGTTAGAAGTTATTGTTTTGAAGGATACCACGTTGGAGAATTTGGATAGAAATAAATGTTTGGAATGAGGAAGAAAAGTGACTTGATTGTTCGGTGATAACCACAACGACAACGATCTTGTCTTGCGCGAGCGCAACTCCAGCCTCGTACATGCGTCGCGTCAGATTTGGGACGATCATTATGCGTGAGCGATGGCATGGTGATTCATGTCCAGCGGGAATGATCGAACTCGAAATACCTTGACATGGCAATTTTGATTGCTTCGACCTGTGGTTTGAAGCGAAGATAAATTCGAGAATTGTTAGGACTTGTGATTGAAGAATAAGAAAACTTGAGGATTGAGTAGACCCAATCCGCGTATCGAAAACGAGTAAGTCTAGATTCAACGCAAGAGTTACGTCCCGATTAGGACGATTATTCCGCAAAAATGTTGACATGGTGATTCATGTCCGCCGTGGATAATCAGACTTGCGTGAGATCGGGGTGCGACATATTACAAGGTTAGACGACCTTGTGATCGACTACGTGAATTGGATAGGATGGATAGGTGAATTATATCAAACATACTTGAAGAGGTAGACTATGGTAATTGTTAGTACGGACGCACGAGATTGACATGTTAAGGATTTGATTGAGGACAACCTATCGTAGGATGACATTCCTAACGAGCTCGGACTTGGAACGGAGAATATGTTGAGGCGAATAGGGTGAACGCTGCTTGATGTTTAGAAGTTTGAGTAGAGCGAACTTGGGTAGAAAATCCCGTACAAACGAATAAATGGTTTGACCATAGAATTTGGGGCGAGCATCGTGCAACGACCTTGCACGATGAGCCACGGACTTGACTTGTAACTATGACCTGTGAGCTGACCTAGCGGATAGGCAGACGACCCTATGCCGAGTGATTGAACCTGTGCGATTGATATTACAATATCGTCTGGACAGACGATAGACTTGGGGCAACAAGACTTAGAGTAGGACGGGGAACTGGGAGTGTGCGTGAACGACGATGAGATTGGCCCCAAACGAAGGGAATGATAGGAATGAATGATGCGCACGTAAAGTTGGGATAACGAATTGAATCGTTGATAGGAAGATATACTCGATGATGAGCAATACTTGGTCTTGAATCGGACGAAAATTACTTAGACTTGGTCGACCCCGCTAAGAAGAAATCATACTGATTTTGTGGACAAGAACGCTTGAGAAGCGAATCGGGTCATCTCGATGACCGAGATAAACGAAAGTGAGTTTGCCTTAGCCTATGACCCTCGCATTTGACGAATTACAACGTGTCTCGTACGACCATTTCAGTCCCATGACACGGAGAAATAGTAACCAAGACGAAGAAACACTTGAATTGAATAAGTACCATCAACTTTAAAATGAATGAAAAGTTATTCAATAAAATTGACCAAACGTATGCAACACGGGACTCGAAAAGGTATCGAGTGTGGTTCGATGCCATCGAACGATAGAGCCGTTCGATAGAATTTGTCTAAGAAATACGACGACACGAGTTAAAGGAATGGTAGGATGACCTGCACTCAGGAAGTCTCGAGGACGAGACTTGTTTTGAGTGGTGTATTATGTAATGGCCCGCTCCGCCCTATCGGAACGCCGATGCAAACGGTAAGTGCAACGACTCGAACGAGCTGTCGACCCGAAGAGTTGGCATCGACCTAATGAAGAATCGATGCAAGGCTTACATTGGCCGTCAAGAGGAATCCAGACTTAGACTTTCAAAGGCGCGCTCGGAGTATCGTTCGGCCGATGCGAACATTGCTAAGGTGGGTGGCTCCGATGAACCCGTCTTTGCTTAGCCTAGACACATAACAATACGGACACTAATGCTAGAATCGCTAGGCGATAACACCGCGCATGCTAATAAATGACTCAACGCACCTAGCAAAGGGAATAATCTCATCTTGTATGCTTGTATAGAATATGGAAAAGAACATGGAAAATGTGAGAACTCTCGCACCGCGCTCCACGCTCGTGCTAAGGTACAAGCTTACGTGCAAGTCCCTTATGCGTTCAACAATGAAACAATGAATGGTTTACAACAATGAAATGGAAGACTATAAACATAGTCGTTTCGAGTAGAGTATAGCAACATTGAAAGACTATGGGACCGATGGGTCGCCAAGGCGACTCCCGCACGGAAAGTTGCAAAAATGTATGAACGAATGAATGAACGAATAAGTGAATGAATGAATCGACGAATGAATAAATGAATATGTGAATGAATCAATGAACGAACGGACAAGTAAAAGAAAGAAAAAAAGAATGAATAAAAGATAAGAAAGAAAGGAATGGTTAGCGACAGATATGACGGACACGTGCAACGGGGCTCGCTACCCGCGCTCCACGGACGCCAACCTGGTCGATAACGCATTATGGCTAAGGGTTAGCCTACGGCTCGAAGACAGCCGTTAAGTTAAAAAGGACAAATAATACGAAATTGTCGTAGACAATCCCCTCGTATACGGGAGGTGGGAGATATAAGGGATTTCCGCGGCATGATCAAAGGGAGGATCGTGGCCGGCCTAGGCAAAAATCAAATTAGGCTTACGGATTGCCTGGGTGTGGGCTTGGTCACCCGGGGGACGTAAGTGCAGGGTATTTCAAGACACTATCAACGTGTACCAGCCCGCACGCTCTGAATAGTTGCGAAATACCAAGGGAAAAAGGGTCCAAAATGGCTTGTGGTGCCAGCGACCGGTGCATATAGATTAAGTGGGCTTTGCTGGTGGCAATCCACGTGCAAGTCCTTGCATTAAAATCAAAGTAGTCTAAGTTAACTAAACAAAGCGCCCTCTGAACAGGCTTGAAAACGTAACACACCAAATGATAAAGAGTACTTCGTGCAAAGGAGTTAGAAAATACGCCTACGACGCGCTAAGCCTGAGGCAGGGACACGCCCTTGACATTGAATGCTTACATAAATCACGATGAGTTATTACATATGAATTATTGACTAACTTGGTTTACTTTGGACAGGGAAGGCCGGACGATAAGTATGGGTAAGTCGTGCATGTAATTCCATGCGACACTTGTATTCGGCAACACGAAATAGGCTATGAAATATGCCATGTAAATGATCCTAAGGCAAGATTAGAAAGACAATGAATGATAGACGGTGCACAAAATTAAATAGAACGTGTTTGGTAATGATAGCATTGTGGGCGAGCTAGCCTCCCCACCAGTGCATGACAATGTACTGATAACCCTACAGTCTGCTTGCAGAATGCAGGAGACGCCACCAGATGCGGAGCTTTCCTCGAACGTGCTAAGGTGCGGAGCTATCTCTGGAGCCTTGGAGTGTTGCAAGAAGCTGAAGCACCCTATACAGGACATAATGTATCGGAACATCGCCATGTATCATTCCATCTTGTAAGCCACTTGGCACATTTTTTATGTTTCAGAGAGAGAGCTTGAGCGATTTGTAATATCGACCTAGCGCCGCTTGTAAACTTCTTGAAAATCAATAAAGAGTTTGAATTCGCTTCAACTTGTGTTCATTTACTTTCCGCTGCATATGGGGACACTCTGTGCGACTCTGTGGCCTAGCTAAAATTGGCCGTTTCTGGGACATGGCCTTGCACGGGCGCAACCTAGGCCCGTGCGGCATCACGCCTTAGCAAGGACGATCGCTCCTGCGGGAGCGGGGCGTGACAGCTGCGACCCTTAATGACAAAGAAGAATCCGAATCCTTTGTCCCTCTCTTTCTGTTGATGGGGATACAGAAGAGAAAAAGAGAAAATTTCTCTTTGGTGGCCGTATAAGTTGGGGACCATAACCCTAATTAACACATATATTTATATGTTTTGATATTTCTAATTTGGCCCCTCATCAAATTAGAATTATCTCTGGTATCTACACATTAATTCCATGACAATTATACCCTTAAGCCAATTTTCAGATAGACCACTTTAATTTGGCTTAGTTATTTAGATAGCACGAACACAATTAATTTTACATGTGTGGCCCCTTAATTATTGAATAATTCCAACAGTTGAAGCCTCCAAACTTTTCGAGCTCTTCCTATTGTTTTTTGTACTTCAGTCTCCACAAAGTTGCTACTTCATTATATTGCTGGTAAGTATTAGAAGAGAGTGAAGAAATTTTGTTGTGGTAAATTAGGATGAAATAAATTCTATTTATAGAAAATTTTTGGTGCTAAATTACCACCAATACCCTTATAATATAGGTGTTATAGGAGTATTTTGATCATTTTTTTAGCAAAATGACCAAAATATTTCTTAATAACATTCAAAAATGGCTAGAATTTGGGTGTATTTTGATATGGTTTTTGGGAGGATTGATTTACTAAAATACCCCTCCCAACATTATTCTAACAGATATAATGGAGGGTATTTTGGTAAAATATTTTTCAAATATTAATAGAGGTGGGTCCGGGGATAACTGGGTTGGCTGGACCTGGATCGGGCTTGTGACCAGGTCGTCGAACATACCGGTCAGGCCCAGGTCGATTGTGTGTGTGTGTGTGTGTGTGGGGGGGGGGGGGGGGGGGGGGGGGGGAGGGGGGTTCGACCTATACGGACTGTGATTAAGAATCCAGTTCGAATCCATATGCTCTGTGGGTCGTGTCGAGTCAGCACATTGACTGGGTCCAGGTAGGCTCAGCCCAAGTTTGATTGTGCCAGATCAGGGCCTAATTTCGGACCGTCCGATCCATTACATACCTTGAGTCTTACCTAGACATAGATGGAATGTATATTATAGCATGTCCATCCCTCTCCTATCTTTTATTTTATTTTATTTTTAAATTTTAGTATAAACTTTTAAATTAACCCCCCACCATCAGTGACCATTTTTTTTCTACGAGAATACGTGATTATAATATTGGTGCTTTTCACCACTAAATATTCCTGATTTCATTTAGTTAATGCTTAAAAGCCAATGATGACATGGTGGTCTTCTATTCTTTTTTTTTTTCATGGGCCTCTCTCTCAGTTTGTAAGGTCCATTCTAATTTTTAGATTCTATATTTAGAATGTAGGAGCTTATCTTACAGAATAGTAAAGCTCATCCTATGTTTCAATTTTTAGATTTTCAGGTATAATCCATCCACAAGAGCTTATAAGTTGGACCTGAAATTTTTTTGATTCAAAACGTAGAAAATCATCTTGTAAAATATAAATTTCAGATTGGAGCCCTATTCTTTTTTTTTATCACATAATTTTTTTGGGACCAAAGCTTCCTATCATTTTTCTACTAATGCTCTTATTCTTGGTCATAGAAACTATGATCATCAACACATGGCATGACAGGGGGTATGGCATGCTTTTGGTAAGTGAGGAAGTGAAGGCCATAGGCCCCTGGCTGGCTGACTGGCTGGGGAGTTGCATGCAGTAGTGTGCCAGTGCAGGAGGACAGGAGAAGCTACAGCTAGCTACATAGATCCCATGTGGTGGTGAATCTATTGGCTCTGGGCCTACATGGGACCAACGTACAACAGAAGAGGAAGAAAAAGACTGGGCCCCAGGGACGGTCAAAGCAGAGGGAGAATCAAGAGGTGGTAGTTATAAAGGACATCAAGACCGTTGGCAACAATAAAACCGAACCTTTTTCTAGGTACAGAGAAGAAAGAAAAAATAATCAATGCGCTCACACAGACATCCTCTCTATCACTCCTACACTTATCCAGCAATAACTTTGTTTGGTACCAACAGCAGCAATGGCACCACCACCACCACCACCACCGCCACTCTGTGCGCACGGCCTTGACAAGTGTGAGGCCCTAGTCGCTGAGAGGGCGACGTCCCACGCCTGCACTGCTGAACCGGGGGCATGCATGTGCAACGTATGTACAATGCACAGGAAGAAAATAACATAAAATCTGCATGTGCTGCTTCAGCTCGGCTAGCTAGGCCTAGCTACGTCTGTAGATAAACAGAGAAACAATCTCCACAGGAATTTTCGGGGTCGGCTGTCATTTCATGACGTTCTAGTGTTGGTTGTGGTCTATCTAACGCATTCCAGAATATACCAAAATGATATTTTGACACCCGTTTGACGTGTCCGTCACTTGATGGTGTCTACATAACAGCGGTCCAATGGTCCCCTCTGCTAGCACCGGAGGTCCTGAGTCCACCTCCTTAAAATTCGGACCAAGGATAATGAATGGCCATCACATGACGTGGTTATATCACTGGCGATCATGCCAAAATGACGGACCAAATAGCAAAGTCCCCAGATATATGCACTAAGCACAACATAAACGTTGCTACTTGCTAGAATAATTGTGTGTGCATGCACTAACAAACACTAACAAACACCTAACTATATATGATATAGTTACATAACACCTAACCATATATGATATATACTGCAGAAATCATATTTTGTGTGCATGCACTAACAAACACGTACATAACACCTAACTATATATGATATATACTGCAGAAATCATATTTTGCCAGCCGTCATCCTGCCACATGGCAGCAGCCCGCACCCCTGCGCTAGCTTGGACCTGCCAACAGAAATTCCTCCAACGGAAGGCCAACACGTGACGGACGGACCAAAACTGCAGACCAGTGCTGCGGACAACATAGCAGCGTCCTATATAGCAAATACTGCATTGCACTTCACACCATAAAAGCTGGTCTACATTGCACTTCACAGTTCATACTGCACATTGCAGTTCGGTAGAATATTTATTCGACGCTTACGGGTTGACACAGTTCATCTTACTGTTGCATATCAATCCCAACAATGACAGATAACATTCACCATACAATGCTACGTACGTACCTGCAATTATGGCTAATGCCTTACTTGAACGTTTTGTCCACAGTCAACAATTAGCGATTAAATTCACAAGTCTACGCATATCAATATTTCCACCTCTCGAGTAGACATGTCGATAGTCGTTGCCAAGTGCGAACAGAAGGAGAATACTTAGCTAGCGAGCTAGCTAGTAGCATAGCAACAACGCAAAACCAACAAAATCATCATGACCATGATAGAGTAGTTCCTCACAGTCACAGAATGGTTCAATTAGTCAAGCAAGGCTTAATAAATGTTTGGTGCGAAGGTCTACTGTTCACATGGGTAGGTAGTTCAACGATCACACAGAATATGCTTAATGTACACATACTTGTCCATGGCTATAGATGGCTTGTGAGCCAACAGGTCCTGTGGACCCTCTAGGCCGACACCCGATCGACAGAAGCATGCCCTTTCCAAAGGGTGGCTCGAGCTAGGACCCCCCCAAAGCTAGCTATATCCTTCTTCAATTAATGCATGCAATTGATACACATGTTGATCAAAGGGAGAGGCATCCCGGATTTGAATGGCATTTTGATTGTGCAAAGGGAAGGATATCGTGATGTTTGTCTGCAATTCTTGGCTATGGCCTCAATTGTAAGGATCTGACGCATTTATGATATTGAATGATGTATGAGAGGAATTTGCACATGGGTCGGCTAGCTAGGAGAAGCTATGGTGCAACGAATGCGGGCAGCAATTTGGATACGAACATGATATAGATTCGAATATGGCATTTTAGAAAAATGAAGGGGACGGACAGGGCCGCCATAAGTTCATGGGAGGCTAATACGAACTTTCCAAATGGACCCACATGCATAATATGAAGAAAAAAATAAGCAATATATAAATATAACAGAAAGAATTGTTGCCATCAAGATTTAAACTAAGAACCTCTAGTGTATAAGTCTAACATCATAACCAATACACCACAACTCTTTTGAGTTAAAAGTTGTTCATAGTACATTATTTTTTATTCTATATATATCCATGTTGGTATCCTTTTAGTTTTGGGGCCCTGGGTGTCATCCAGCCTGTCCTGGACCAGGACCGCCCTTGAAAACGGGTACAACTATGTTGCATGAATACGGACATAGATACAGGTTATGACGTAATACGGATATGCTGGATATGCACATTTTCAGATAAGTGTATTATAAGTAGTCAACTATATTTGTACGGTACAAAAATGGATAAAGGAACAGACATGATGTTGTTGCTGAACAGGAAAACACACAAAGAGAATGGAAGAGCAGGAGGTGAAAATGAGAAGTGTTTATTCGTTTTTATTAACCAGTGCCTTTATATAGGCTAAATGAAACAATCATGTAAGCAAAAATATGTGGAGCTAATGGCTCCTATAAACAAGCTTATCCACACAAGAACAAGTCATGGAAGCTAAAGACTAGGGACTTGATGAGGACAGGGTTAATTCTATCAAATCTGTCACTCTTCGTCCCCGGAATACGAAATTATTAATTTTCTATATATGGTATCTGGCACCTGTATCTTGATTGCATGTATCATATATTTGTAACTGGTCATGGCATGGAACAGTATCTCGCCGCGGGATAGTATGCCACCCCTTGTCCTTGTTTGGTTGTAAGCGTGGTTCACTACTTCGATGATAGGATTTCTGGACCATGTTGTGGTTAGGATTTTATTTAATTAATTTAATTAATTTAATTAGTTGTATCATGTAGCCTTTAACATGTCATTAGCCATATGGTTTAGAGCATGCATAAGCTTAGGGTTTCTTTGAGTCAACCCTCACCCCCTATATATATTCTCTTCCACACTCTCTCCTCATTCACTTTTTATTTCATTTTTCCTCCAACCAACATTTAGGCAAGTACACCTTGCATCAAATGGAGAGATTCTTGCATTTTTTATTTCTTAATTTTTCTTTGATATTATTTGTCTATATTTTTCATCTCTTCGTTCTCTACAAGTTTAGTTCTTGGAGTTTTTTATTTTAATGGCTAGTTTTGTGTAGATCTAAGTTTCTAAAACTAGGATTTTATAGATTTTTATGATTTTGATATATATAAAACTTAGTTGTTTTCGAAAAATAATGGTCCTATATTGTAGAAAATCTCATTCTATCCAATTTTGACCTTTGAAAAGTTAGATTTCGACTTATTTTGAGGAAGTTATGGCCAAAACAATATTTGGACATTTTCTAGTTCATCTGTCCTGGTTCAGGCAGGAACGATAAATAGTGCCACAGGAATAGTGCCGCAGGAATGAATAGTGTCGCATGGCTTGCATAGTGCCGCAGGCTTGCATAGTACCGCATGGACGAATAGTGTCGCAGAAATGAATAGTGTCGCATATTTTGCATAGTGCCGCAGGCTTGCATAGTGTCGCATGGATGAATAGTACAGCAGGCTTGCATAGTGCCACAGGAATGAATAGTGCTACATGGATGCATAGTGCCACAGGAATGAATAGTGCCGCATAGATGAATAGTGGCGTATGGCTTGTATAGTGTCGTAGGCTTGCATAGTGCCGCAGGAATGAATAGTACCGTATGGATGCATAGTGCTGTAAGAATGAATAGTGCTACATAGATGAATAGTGCCGCATGGCTTGCATAGTACCGCAGGCTTGCATAGTATCGCATGAATGAATAGTGCCCATAGTGCATATTTTGGCTATTTTTGGCTGTTTTATGTCCTATTTGGCTGATTTGTGGCCAGAATTTCTTCCAACTCCCAACATAAAAGTTAGATCTTTGTCTTGGCTTCAAGAATCTTTATGTCTCACTTTAACCAGAATTTATATGTGACTTTTATGACACGAGGGGTCCGTGTGACTTCCTGACCTGACCATGTTCCTGACCTGATTACATGTATACGTGCTGGTACCTATTCTAAATGTGTATTGAGATACAATATTAGTATACACTGCAGTGCTATTTAATGAATGCACTGAGGTGTGACTCTACGTGTTAAGTGATCATTCGTGTTATATGTCAATACATGTGTACCTTCCAGCACAGTCATGGTAATTGGTCAGTAATAGTATCGTGGTATGTTGATTGTTGTTTGATGCATTATACTAAGCATGGATCTAGATTTGGGACTCCTTGAGCCGATGTGGATTCATACTTAGGATACACGTACTATGGTATGACATATAGGAGGATGACCATGTGACCACGACATGTAATTTCAATATCAAGATAGGGTTAACCTAAGCAACTTAAATCGGTAGAAGTATTGGGAGGGAACAGAATCTTGAGATCGTACCATACTAGCCACCCCAGGTGTCACGACCCGCACCCGCTATAAGGGCACGTGCACGTGACAACGCCCAGCCCTCACCGTAAAAACGGCATGGAATGTTGTATGTTTTCTACTCTAAACAGTTTATATATATATCAAAACCTGTCGAGAATATGGTCAACTCCGAACGGAGGACAAGCAATAAATATATATGAGTGCTCAAATCACAACTCTAGGATGATAAAGTAAAGACTGAAAGATAAAGACAACAAGACGATAATAAAATAATAACTTGTCAAGTCCAACACAAGAATATATACAAGTCCAAGTCTCTAATATAATCCATAGTAATAACAGTCTCAAAAGTAGCTGAAGACAAAGTCCAGTACAAAAGACCTACTCTAACTAAGCAAGTGGTAAGGTCTCGTCAGGCAGAGCTAAACCCTGCTGGACCAAGTCTCCAAGTCTATGCCCACTACGTCATCCGGACCGTAGTAGATACAGTAATCCCCCTCGTCGGCATCTGTAATATTTTGTCAACATATCCTGTCAGGATGGAACGAGTACAATCTACTAACAACAATTCACAAGATATGACAAAAGCTATAAGACTGTAAATAGAGAGTATATACAAGAAAATCATAAAATGTACATGTGAGTATCATGGCAAGGTAAGCTGTAAATCTAGAGTTAGAACAAGGCCAGTAAACTGATCATGGCATGTACAAGAATCAAGAATCATATCTCTAGGTGTGTGAGTACTAGCTACAATATGTGGCCGGCTTGGGTCTGCACAAGGTCTACTGATCAGCCAATCCTACGTGGAGTGTAGGATTGGTAGCATTCAAGGTCTACAAGAATAAACAAGGTAGATAATGACCACACATCTACACTAGTACTTCCCGTCCCCGACTGGTAGAGTGGATCCAAGCAAGATACGTTATAACACGGGATTCTACGAGAAGGGAGCAAGTCTCCTCGAGAATCGGTATCCATATACTGTACAAGAACTATAAGGGGCTTGCACAAGATATACCAAGATAACGAGAAATAATATCTCATGTCGGGATCCATGAATACCAATCCGTGTGACCAATGGGTCGAGAACAAGCATATCTACACTAATTACATGAATGATAACAATCATCGTAAATTAGAAAAGTGTCAGAAAATGTACTCGCCTGTAATATGGTATGATACGTCAACGGGAGCAAATGCAGCGTCTCGAGGACCTATAGAGAACAAGACGTATCAATACTACGTTTAGGAATTAAAGTCAAGACAATTTAAATCCTATTTAGTCATTCTAGGTCAAGACACATCAAACTAGACTGTACGAGGTCAATCTAAGTCATATTAGGTCTAGCTAGGTCATACTGGGTCAATACAAGTCAAACAGAATTAATCTAGGTCGATTTGAGTCAATGATTGACTTACAGTTGACTTTTGGTCAACTGGTCAACTCTGGTCAACTCCGGTCAACTTTGGTCAACCCTAGGTCAATCCTAGGTCAATGGTGACTAATAGTTGACTTTTGGTCTAAAAAGTCAACCGTGGTCAACCGGGGTCAAGACTAGGTCTAGGCGACTATTTTTAACTATTACCAACCTCTACAACCTATATCCAAGTCCATCTTGGACTTCGAAACTCAAATCTTGGTCGTAGGCCATTTCCTAATTTACCTTTTCTAAGGTAAATTTCTAGCCTAGGTGGAAACCTAGTTAGCCTACCTACGCTTGGTATTTTGACCCGTGCTCCCTAGGGTAGTAAGATACCAGCCTATACATATATTACCTACCAAGATACCTAAGTAAAGCGGACGTCTAGTCCATCTTACGGCCCATTGCCGATATCTTGAATATTTCAAGATACGCAATGGTACGGCGCGATACCGGCGCCCTACAACCCCGATTTCCACTCGGGAGCCTATCCGCAAAATCTAATTCACGTATTCTAACTACGCCAAGTTTCATCTCATTCCGACACTCCGAGCTCCGTTTCACCCTCTAACTCGATCCCCTCTATTTTCTATTTCTCACTTTTCTTCCTATTCTTCTTCTTATTTCCTCCTCTTCAAATTCCCTTCTCTAATTTCTATTCTCCTAATTCACTTCTTCTAACTTCCTCTCATCCTAATCTTCTTTCTCTCATTCTTTCCTATTCTTACTTTTCTTCCCACTTCTTCCTATTCTCCCTATTCTTTAATCTTCTTCTTTTCTAATTCTTCTCAACTTCTTCTATTTCTTCCTATCTTTTTCTAATCCTTCTTCTTCTATTTTCTTCTTATTATCTAACTATCTCCTATCCATATCATATATATATATAAATATATATATATATATATATATATCTATATATATAGATATATATATATATATATACATACATATATTATTAAGGAGGGGGGTTAAATAGAGGGTTTAAAGGGCTAAGGGGGGGAGAAAACTGGCAACTGCTGCTGCCAGTGCTGCTGTTACTGCAGCAGCTTGTTGCTGCTCCTGCAGCTGTAGCTGCTGCTACTGCTGTGTCTTCTTCTTCTTCTCTTCTTCTACTTCTTCTACTTCTTCCTCCTCTTCCTCTATATATATATATATATATATATATATATATATATATATATATATATATATATATATATATATATATATATATATATATATATATATATATATATATATCCTATACACAAACACACACATATCTATCTTCATATATATAAATACACACACACACACTTATATCTACATATGTATAAATATACCCACACACACACACACATATATATATATATATATATATATATATATATATATATATATATATATATAGACACACACACACACAAACACTCACACACTCACAAACACACACTCTCACAAATCACCACCACCACTTCCATTTCCCCTACACCACACACACACACAAATACATATATATATATATTATATATATATATATATATATATATATATATATATATATATATATATATATATATATATATATATATATACCATTCATTATGTATAAAACCCCTAATAATCCTTAACCTAGATTTCTAGAGAAATTCTACAAATTTATGGGCAAATGGTGGAGAATCTTTTCCTCTCCATTTATTGTGAAATAATTAAATGCAAAAGTGTAATAAATAAGGAATTAGAAGCATACCTAGATAGGTTTTGCTTGAGGAAGAAAAGCTTGAAGGAAAAATGGATTTTTGAAAGAGAGAGAGAGAGTTTTCTTAATGGAGAAGAAAGAGGGGGGCTCTCCTACATGTGGCCGGCCAAGGGGGGGATTATTGGGTTTGGGTAGGATCCAATAGCCCTCCAAACCCATTAGACTTAGGTTGGGTTCGGTTTGTTTCGGTTTGGTTCGGTTTATTTCTAATTAACCAATTAAGTCTCTAAAATGACTAATTAAGCATGGAAGTTGGATTTATGGTTTCTAGCCTAATTATGATGGTATGTGGGCCAAGCCCAGCTAGTATGTGGGTCCCACTAGGGTCCAGGCTACCCGGGTCTCCAACTTGAGTCCGAATTGGATAAAATCCAAACCAAACCAAATAAATCCCAAAAAATCACATAAAATAAATAAAAATTCCTAAAAATTATAAAACTTGAAAAAATGATGAAAATACCCCTAATTCAAAAATTGGAGGTGACAAATCAACCCTCCTTAAAAAAATTTCGTCCTCGAAATTGAATGAGAACTAACACAGCAATCATGAATAGAACAAGGAAGGAAAAAGATAGAATTTTACCTCAAGGCTCGAAGAGATATGGAAATCGCTCCCGCATGTCATCCTCCCTCTCCCAGGTGGACTCACCTGGAGAGTGGTGACTCCATGCAACACGAACCAAGGGAATGACCTGGTTCCGGAGCACCTTCTCTCTTCGGTCCAAGATCTCGACCGGCTTCTCTGGATAGCTGAGTGTCGGTCCCACCTCGATCTCTGAGTGGTCCAAGACGTGACCGGGATCTGCCACGTACCGTCTCAGCTGCGACACGTGGAACACGCAGTCACTCCCTCTAGTACGGGCGGTAACTCCAGTCGGTAAGCCACTGCACCGACCCTGCCCAAGATACGGAATGGTCCAATGTATCGTGGGCTAAGCTTCCCGCTGCCACCAAAACGAATCGTGCCACGCGTCGGAGAAATCCTCAGAAACACAAGATCACCAACCTAGAACAAAACACAAGACTTAGAGCTTGATCTAAAACAATCACAATCAGACTCAATACTAGAAAAATCTAAACTATACCTCAAACTCCAACGGCCTCCGGTGGCTATCGGCCCAATGCCGCTGCCTATCCTGCGCCACCCGAAGTCGATCTCTGATAACCCTGACCTTCTCTGCAGCATCCACCACCATCTCAGGGCCAAGCAAAACCCTCTCGCCGACATCATTCCAAGACAAGGGAGTACGGCACCTCCGTCCGTATAGAGCCTCGAAAGGTAACATCTCTATACTGGCTTGGTAGCTGTTGTTGTAAGCAAACTCTACCAAGTGAATGTGGTCCTCCAAGTACCCCGAAGTCCAAGACACAGGTACGCAGCATATCCTCAAGGGTCTGAATCATCCTCTCCGACTGCCCGTCTGTCTGGGGGTGGTATGCGGTACTGAACTTGAGCGATGTGCCCAAGCTAAGCTGCAAACTCGGCCAGAAGTAGAAAGTGAATCGGCTTGTCCCGATCCGAGACTATACTCATTGGAACTCCGTGTAATCGGACTATCTGTCGCACATACATCTCGACCAACCTCTCCGTCGACAAACCCACTTTGAAAGGCAAAAAGTGGGCCGATTTGGTCAATCGATCAACAATGAACCAAATCGCATCCTTCCCTCCTGGAGAGCGCGGAAGCCCAGATACAAAGTCTATAGTGATATGCTCCCACTTCCACTCAGGAATGGGTAGTGGCTGGAGCAATCCACCGGGTCTCTGCCTCCCGGCCTTCACCTGCTGGCACACCAAGCATCTCGAAACGAACTGAGCCACCTCACGTTTTATGCCTTACCACCAAACATGTTGTCTCAAGTCTATACATCTTGTTGGCTCCTGGATGCATAGAGTACTGAGAACGGTACGCCTCCTGAAGAACCTCCTCCCGAAGTCCTCCTCTCGGCACGCACAGTCTGGTACCATGCCTCAATGACCCATCCCCTGCTATAGAGAACTCATCCAACAGTCCTATCTGGACCTGCTTCTGATGACCCACAGAGCCTCATCCTCAAACTGAGCTGCCCTGACTCTCTCTATCAGCTCTGACTGCACCTGCAGGTACCCTCGTCGGTGCCCCTGAGCTGCTACCGCTCCACGACCCTCCCTGCGACGGCTCGTAGGACAATCTCTCAACTGATGTCCAGCCTCTCCGCAATAGAGGCACAAGCCCAGCCTCTTCCGACAGACCTCCCAGATGTGACCGGGCTTCTTGCAGTAGCCGCAAGGAACTCCATACTGTGCCTGCCTCTGCTGAGTGTGCGGTACCTGCTGCTGAACTGGTGCTCTGGCCTGCACCTGCGGCTGGTGATGCTGGAAAGAACGATGATGAAGCTGAGGGCGCTTAGCAGCCCTGCGCTGCTAGTAGCCCCCGAGAAAAGATCATGCTCCCTCTTGGGCTTCAAGCCCCACTTCCGCTCAACCTTGCGGGCCTCCGCGTAGATCGGGTATAAGTCTCATAGAAGGAGGGAATAAGGATCTTGATATCCCAAGTCAGCCCTCCCTGAAACGGCTCGCCCTGATCTCCGGGTCTCGAACCATGTACTCTGTGTATCGGCTCAGACGGCCGAACTCCGCTGCGTACTCCTCCACAGATAGACTGTCCTGCTGCAGATCCTGGAACTGTCGTACCAGGTTAATCTTGTCCGTGGGGGAAAAGAACTTCTCCTTGAAGAGGAGCTTGAACTCTGCCCATGTACGGCCCTCTCCAGCTAGGGCTGGCTCATTTTGAACCAGGTGCGCGCAATGTCTAGCAACTGCAAACTACCGCCTCGACCTTTAGGTCGTCTGCCAGGCGGGAAGCCCTCATCTGCCGCTCGATATCCTCGAGCCAATCATCTGCATAGACACACCCTCGGTCCCGCTAAAGTTACGGGGCCCGAGCTTCTTGAAGTCCTGGATATCTCCGTACCTCGGTTGCATCCCCGGACGCAGCCCTCTGCTCCACACTGCAAGGGCCAACTGATGGGCATCTCCATGCCCTGACGCATCGCGTCTGTCTGCCTCTGCTGAGCCTCGGCCTGGGCTCTCTGAGTCTCCAGCATCTGCTGGAGGAAGGTAAGCATCTACCCCATATCTGTAGGCAGAGGAGGTGGAGGTGGAAGTACATCTGCAACTAGCGGAGGAATCCGCTGCACAGCATGAGGAAGAACGCCTCCGACAACTCCCGTCGTAGCCTCCGGCACTGCGGGAAGAGCACCCGCAACCCCAGGGACGGTCATCGAGAGCGTTGGAGGAGTACCCCCGAGAGCTCCAACAGAAGTCCCATCTGCAGGAGAAGTGACCGGATCCTGCCCGCCAGAGGTGGCAGACCTCTCCGTCTCCCCGTGCTCACCAGGAGAATGAGTCATAACTATCCTGGAAACAAATTGAAAAGAAGATATCAATATGGCACATAAAGGTAATATCAAGGAGGACAGCTAGAATACAGTAAATCAATATCAAAGACGGTAAGCAAGATAAGCAAGAAAATATCCTGCTGTGATTGAGCACTCTTAACCTACTACCTTCTATGTGTAACACAGACTCGTAGTCAACACTCTAAGACGAGTGCCGCCACGACATCGCACTAATTGCGACTACAGGACCTGCGTGGGCCACCATAAAACGTGTCACGACCCGCACCGCTATAAGGGCACGTGCACGTGACAACGCCCAGCCCTCACCGTAAAAATGGTATAGAACGCTGTAGGTTTTTACTCTAAACAGTTTATATATATCAAAAACCTGTCGAGAATATGGTCAACTCCGAACGAGGACAAGCAATGAATATATATGAGTGCTCAAATCACAACTCTAAGATGTAAAGTAAAGACTGAAAGATAAAGACAAAGACGATAATAAAATAATAACCTGTCAAGTCCAACACAAGAATATATACAAGTCCAAGTCTCTAATACAATCCATA
>JANAVB010002000.1:8828645-9068645 GCA_029216955.1 Iris pallida | reverse complement strand
AATATGCTTACTGCGCTCGTAATGCACCGGGTTCTTGCTCAGGGCAATAGCTGACTTGTTGTCCACCAGAAGCTTAACCTTTGATGGAGCTGTTCTTTGGACTTCACCGAGCAGCTTGCTCAGCCACACAGCATGGCATACCGCGGTAGACACAGCAATGTACTCCGCCTCGCAGGATGAAAGTGCAATAATCTTTTGTTTTTGTGATGTCCAGGTGATGATACTACTTCCTAGGAAGAAGACCATGCCGGAGGTACTCTTGCGGTCATCAACATATCTCGCAAGATCGTTGTCGCTATAAACCGACCAACGTAGGCACTGTCGTGTCACTCTTGTAGCTGTACCCGTAACTAAGGGTGCCTCGCACATAGCGAAGGATTTGCTTCACCGCAGCCCAATGCTATGATTTTGGAGCCTCCATGAATCGGCTTGCTATCCCCACTACATATGCAATATCTGGTCGTGTGTTGACCAAGTATCGCAGACTACGATGATGCTGCGATATCTGGTCGCGTCCACAGCCTTGTCGCCGTTCTGCTTCCCGAGCTTGAGCCGGCTTTCCATCGGAGTGTGGCACGGGTTGCACGTACCCATACCAGCAATGTCCAGTATCTTTTTCGCGTAGCTAGCTTGGCAGAGCGTGATCTCACCATCGGCCTGCTTTACCTCGATCCCTAAGTAGTAGCTTAGGTGACCAAGATCGCTCATTTGAAAGAGCTTATGCATCTGCTCTTTGAACTGATCGATGTTGTCGTTGCTAGTTTCGGTGATCACAAGATCGTCAACGTAGATGCCAACCAGCAAGTAAGAATCTGTGCCGCCCTTCCGGTACATTGCATGCTCCATCAGACACTTCTTGAAGCCGAGCGACGTGAGTGACGCATCCAGCTTTGCATTCCAGGCACGCGGCGCCTATCGTAGACCGTATAAGGCCTTCCGCAGCTTGAGCATTGGTGTCGACGAAACCTGTCGGCTGCTGCACGTACACCTCTTTCGCGAGCTCCCCATTGAGGAACGCGGACTTCACGTCCATATGGTAGACTTGCCAGCCCTTGTGCCCGGCCAGAGCGAGTAACAGGCGCACTGTGTCCATCCTAGCCACCGGTACAAATACCTCATCGAAGTCGATCCCTGCCGTTGTGCATAGCCCTTGGCTACCAAACGCGTCTTATACCTGATGATGTTGCCCTCCGGGTCCTTCTTCACCTTGAAATCCCACTTGAGCCCGATGGCCCTGTATCTGGCTGGAAGTGTGGCGAGCTCCCAAGTGTCGTTGTTGCGGATCGAATTCATCCCGTCCTCCATTGCCTGCCTCCAAGGTGCCTTGTCGAGCGCCTCCTCAACCGACGTGGGCTCCTCTACTGCGAGCAGGCACAGTCCACTGTACTCGATGTCGTATGGTGGCATCGCTTCGTAAATGTCGGCTATAGATTTGTATCGAAGCGGCACCTTCTCGGTGTCGTACGACGTGTCTGTCGGGGTATGACCCACCCGACGTCTTTCGACGATGCTGGTTCCCGAGTGACCGGAGAGACAGGCTCGGTACCTCCGAGTTTGTTGTGACCGGCTCTGGAGCGACGACAGGTTCGGCGACCGGAGTGACAATAGGTTCGACAGTGTAAATCACCGTGAAATCATGTCGCTCACCCCAGTCTGCTGCATCCGTCTAGTTCCAGCGCCGACCTTCCTCAAAGATGACGTATCGGGAAATGTGTAGCTTCCGTGTGACTAGATTGTACACACGATATGCCTTCGATCCATCCTTGTAGCCCACAAACACCATTGGTATAGCTCTGTCAGAGAGCTTAGTCACGCCAGGGCCGATGTTCTTCACGTGCGCAACACCACCGAATGTTCGCAGGTAATGCACGTTCGGCTTGCGCTTCTTCTACGTCTGGTACGGAGTCATACCCTGAAGGCTGCGCGTCGGCGACCGGTTGAGAATGTGCACCACCGTCTTGACAGCGTCGCCCCAGAATGAGGCCGGCACAGACATGCTTTTCAGCAAACTGCGAGCCATCTCCACAACTGTTTGGTTGCGCCTCTCCACCACGCTATTTTATTGCGGTAAATACGGCACGGTGGTGAAGCGTTTGACACCGTGCTCGTCGCAGAAACCGACAAACTCTATTGAATTGAATTCACCGCCTCGATCGGTGCGGAACGCCTTGAGCTTCAGACCGCTCGTGTTCTCGGCCTGCGCCTTGATCTTCTTGAAGAAACGGAATGCCTCGTCCTTCGATCTGATCATTTTCCACCCACATATATCTACTGTAATCGTCAACAATTAATAAAAAATATTTATTACCACCGTGAGTCACTGAAGTTATCGGGCCGCACAAGTCGCCGTGGTTGAGCTCCAGCCCTTTCTCTGCACGGTACGTCGATGTACGTAGGAACGGGGTCCTGTGTTGCTTGGCGAGTTTGGTGGCCCATACAGGTCTACGTTAATCACTTCGGTTATGTCACTGTGTCGTCGTGAGCCTGCAAATAGGATTAGACTCATAGGACCTCATCCACATGTCTTAACTTCTTGTTAATCCTTAATCCTTGATTTCATAGAATCCTTGATTTGCATCATGTTTGAAAATCTCTTCAACGGCTAAAGTGTTTTCTTTGTAGCAGTTAAGATGGACTCTCAAGACAGGAACAACGCTGCAATGAACACTCCATCGGCTACAGGAGGCTACTTCACGTACATGACCCCACGACACAAGAAGGCCAGCTCACTCATATGGGCAATCAGCCGCAGCTCTCGAGATTTTGCAGAGGCCATATTCCACCGCCTCCACAGTTTCCTCTGCAGACTCCACCACCAGCACACCGGTCTACCACCAGCAGCTGTTCCACCACCAGCACAAGCCCCGTATCCAGCACGTATTCCACATCCAGTACCAGCCATGCACCCCGCACCAGTGATGTATCCAACATTTGCCATACACCCACCGCCGGCGATGTATCCAGCACCGACGATATATCCAGTACCTATTCTGCCTCCACCAACGGCACTGGATAATGTCACACTCTTGGGGATCTTCCAGCAGCAAGCCAACATGTTCCGTGACACTTTGAGAGAGGCTCTTCAGAATAGAGATGCTCCGCGACAGCGCCCTGGGACGTCCAAGCACTTCATGGACCTCCGTCCCAGAGAATTTCATGGGACAGAAGGGATTCTCTACATTAACGAGTGGTTGGAGAACGTTGAACGATACTTGAAGATGGCCTGAGTCCCAGAAGATCTGAAGATCGAGTAAGCTAGTGGACAGCTTTTCGACATCGCGCGAACGGTGTACCAAGGCGAACCCCGATTTTCTGCTCCAGACGTGACTTGGGAGGAATTCAAGCGACTATTCAAGAGGAAATTCTATCCATATGTATCGCAAAATGCGTTGGTGAGTCAGTTCGAGCACCTAGAGCAGGGCAACCACACCGTCGACGAATACACATCGGAGTTTTCGCCTCAGCCGTTTCGCGGAGAACTTGGTCAGCACACCTGAAGAGAAGGTGCGACAATTCAGAAAAGGACTATCTCACAAGATTCGTCTAGCCATCGCCACCAGTCGAGCCGCCACTTACGAGGAGATTCTAGAGGTCGCCCAAGCTGTAGAAAAGGATCTGAGTCACAAGCCGAAGAGGAATCAAGACGCACTCAGAGGAGGCAGCAACAAGCAGCACCGGCAAAACGTCCCAACATTCCAGGGAAGACACCAGCGTAGCAGCATCAGCAGCAACCACAAGCAGCCCCATGCCAAGTCCAAGACGTTCCCATCTGTCAGCATTGTTCGAAAAAGGCCACACTCAAGAAAATTGTCGCGACAGATTAGGGTTGTGTTGGATTTGTGGATCCAACCAACACTTATCTTGAAATTGTCCGAAGAGGAACGCAAGTGCCCCACCACTACCGACCGCAGAAGGAGGGCAAGCCTTTGCCATGATCACGGAAGGGCGGCGACACCACAAGGAGCAAATGACGAAAATTTTCAGTAGATTATAATATTAGCATTGTTTCAATTTTAACTTGCGAGTATTCGCAATGATTTTATAGCAAATGTAGGCTACTCTTTATAATAGATCATGGCTTCATTTAAATTTCGAGGACGAAATTTGTTTAAGGGAGATAGAGTTGTCAACCCCTTGACCAAATTTTTTTCTCTTATTTATTAAAAATTATACCATTCCTTATTTGCCTCATATATATATATATATATATAATATAATATATATATATATATATATATATATATATATATATATATATATATATATATATTCACTTTAAATACCAATGAGGGACGAAATAGGAAATACTGTAGTGGCAGGGTCCATAATGCAAAAAGGCCATTATTTAAATTTCCCAACGGTCTAGATGGCCAGAGAGATCGATTAAGGAGTTGGATTCCCTCTTATCTCCTTCTGAGATTCAAATATTGAGTACGATCCAAACTCCTCTTCGATCCTATCAATTCCTTGTATATAAGATACAGGGGTCGTGTCAAATTCCTTAACCCTAGCCGCCTACTTCTTCTCCCTTACGAAGGAACCTGGGGAGGAACAGAAAGGAGTTCCAGTTGATCGAAAAGTAGTCCCAAATTCGACATCGACACCTAGAGGTAATCTTGCTTTGTTAAACCTGTAATTCTGTCATTAATAAAAGCTAGGATCGGATTGATAGGTGTTCGATGAAAATCCTAGGAGAAGTTTATTGGGATGATCGGTGTGGGGGTGTCAGTTGACAGACATACTGCCCTTGATATGTCAGTAATAAGAGTTTAGAAACTGTTATAGCATGGGGTAGCAAAGGGGATAACTGGCTTTAGTACCAATACCATAATCGAGAGAAGCATGTGTATATATATATATCAGGAATTAACATATGTGTATCAAGAACCAACAAGAGGTGTAGTATAGGTATGAAGTAGTCTCATGGCCATAGTACAAACAGATGGGGTTAAATACTGGATTCATTGACACATGTACTCACTTGGACAAGTAAGATTGCATAGCCTTGACAGGTCAGAACATATCAAGTATTGAGTAGGCATTTGTCCCAACCTGGGTTGATGCCCTGCATTCAATTGTAGCAGTCCATAGTTCATGTATGCAGACCTGTTCGAATTTTTGAAACATGTAGAATAGACGAGTTTGCAGGAACCAAAATTTGGATATGGGAGGCTCGAGTTCTTAGTGTCATTTATTGTTTGATTCACTGGTTCACCATGGGTGCTGCACAGAGTTTGGAATTGGTTTGTGCAAGTTGTCTTCATGTCCTAACATGTTGGTTATGATTCCACTTCCTATATATGATATCCTACATCCATTGTTACCTGCACATAGGAGAGTCCAGGTATTGAATATTAAGTCAGATAATGAACTTCGAGTCCAGACTTGAACTCATATCATGTCCAACGCCTACATTGGTGTACAGTCCAATTCACTCTGTGTTCTGTCCACAGAACACTATTGTTCTGTTCCATGCATTCACTAATCAGTCCTTATGATCAATGTTAAGTTCACTGCATTTGTTAGCATAGGCCATTACTATAAATGTTTAGTTCCCCACTTATTAGTGTTCTTTACTGCATTCTCTATATTCATTCTAGTTCCTTTTGAATAGTCAATTGAATACTTGTGAGTGTTCAGTCCTTTATATTTTAGGTTCAGTCATTCTGAATGATCATGCTTACTTCTTAGTCAGCTCTCCCTGAACCATTGTTTCAGTCCTAATGTTGAGAACCAGATACTACTTTGTATCAATTCCTAGTGTGTTGCTCATTTTTCAAATATGGTTCAGTCTATTAACCATTTTGTCAGTTCATCATTATATATGGTACAGTCCAGTTCTCTTTAATTCAGTCCTCCATGTTGCTTTGTACCAGTTTACTTGTTAGTGCATCAGTCTCCTTAGGAGTAAACCTTTAGTATCATTCAAGATATCCTTGTTGCAGTCCCTTTGTTAGTCCAGTGTGTATCAGAGATGGTTTAGTCCCCTGTTGTTCAGTAGCAGACCCTTTTATCTTTTGTTCAGGCATGCTTGAGATTGGGGGCTCGAATGGAGGTAAAATAGGGGTATCAGTTGAGTCCAGTCCATTTGACTGAACTGTCCTGGACATTGGGGTTCAGATTTAGTAAGTTAGAGGAGGGGATAGGATAGGATAGATAAGAGAATGGGAATTGGATATTGGGTTACCATTGAACCTGGGATACTATTGAGTGCATTATATATATATATATATATATATTTATATATATATATTATATATATATATATATATAGACTATAGATGGCAGTCTAACATATGCATACAGGTACAGGGGAGGTTGGTTGGTTGGCCTGTGTAGTGCACAGGGAAGTATAGGTGCAGAGTGTGGTATGGTTACATTACTGTTGGGTTGTTCAGCCTCAGAATTGGGATGCTCGTGCACTGAGTTAACCTTGGTGCCCAGAGCCTTGCCAACTGCATACAGATAAGGAAGCATACACCTTGAGCCAAGAGTTCATGTTACAGTGTAGACCCTTGAAGTCTCAATTGAGAAGGGTCAGAAGTAGTAGCATTATCATACCTTAGGATGCCATACAGAATTTAGTTTATAGTGTACCCTCCCTGCAGTATAGGTATGAACACCCAGGTAAAGATGTGAAATAGGTACAATGGTGTATCCTACAGATTAGATCGCTATACTAGTGTACAGAATATTCCTATAGTTCTTATAACAGAACCTGGGAATAGGACTTGTATACCAAGTCAAACTGTAGGTGCACCCTACAGTTGAAAGTGCCAAATGGACATGGAGGACAGGGTAATTCTAAGTACCAGTTTGATTCCAAGTCACAGTGGTATACTTGAGTAGGACTCATAGATAAGGAGGAAAAACCCTTGGTACACTGGTTCCAACCGAGTTTATTAAGATACAGGAATTGGAAATAGGTGTATCATGGGCATTGTAACAGAAAAGAGAATGTCACCTGACATTTAGGAAATCAGGATAAACCTAGCATCACGATTGGGCAGGTGTGTATGTTGCCATAAGTGTGGCTAGGATACGGGACCTGGGTGTTGACATGTGCAAGTAGCAAGGTGGGTTATCTGGTATACACATATCATTATGTGCTGAACTGGTATATACATACAGTGTTTAGTAGCAGTCTTTGGTGAAATACCGATAAATGATCCTTGCTAACTGGGTATACCAAATGGGATGACTGCACATAAGGATGTAACAGCAGTGACAATGCATATAGCTAACATTACCTAGCATTACATACTACAGCCTTAATATCCAATCCTGTTAAGTTAAGTATCAGCCATAACATATTGGAATGTTGTTTTCCACTCTAACAATGTCGAGTCCCTATCCAGGCATGTCCGCATTCACATTAGTTGTATTGTCCCAAGATTGTATGCAGGAAACTAGGTAGGAGACTCGAGTTAGCATGAACAGGATGAGGTTGGTTTAAGTCATACCTTCCTTTCCAAGGAGTATTGTAGTGGGATGTATAGACTTGAAATAAGATGTCATTAAAAACAAGAATACTATGACAGCAAAAGAATCATAGATAGCTTAAAACCTAAAACCCAAATAAATATGATACTCTCGTTCTCAATTTCTATTATTGATATGGTAAACTTATAAAACAGGTTACTTGGACCTTGATACAGATTGTAAACCGTACCCACAGCTCAGGACCCCAGGCAAGTATACCTTGCCTTTCTATACAGCTTTATTTACATGCACTGTCTTTCATTATCAGTATTCCAGTTTTCTTATTATTGTTGACATGTACTTTTCATATCATGTTAGTATTTATTTTCATTGTTACATAGCCTTGTTCACACCTAGTCTTGTGTCTTATTGGTCGTGTCACTTGTGCCTTGATTGAGTCGTGTCATGGGTCGAGAAGTCAGAACTGAATTGCTATACCTCCTTGTCATAAAATCTTGAAGCTAACCTGCGAGTCCACGTTAGGGGCGAGGGTTGTAGTATGGGTCCACCCCGCGAGTCACATTAGGGGCGGGGTGATGCTAGCCTGCAAGTCCACACTAGGGACAAGGGTTAGTAGAATATATGTCCGTACCTGCGAGTCCACACTAGGGGCGAGGGTGGTTCCTTGAAGCTAACCTGCGAGTCCACACTAGGGGCGAGGGTTAGTAGTTGATCAAACCTGCGATTCCACACTAGGGGCGAGGGTTGAGTATCAATTGGTTATCCGTTGACATCGTGATATCGTGTTCTCTTGTTCTTCTCCAGCAGTTCATTTATGTGTAGTCACTGTACAGATTCGTGTTTTATTCACTGCTTAGTTTTACTTGTTTATTCTGGATTTTCTCCATACATGATAACTGTTAGAAAGGCTCATTTTTATGTATCTTGCTAGTCCTCTGAGGACCTGATGATCTCTTCAGGTTTAGCCGGTTTGAGTCAGGAGCAGTTGAGCAGGTTGAGTCAGCACCAGACCGCGGAGCTTTGCAGTTAAGGTTGCCTTGATTAGCAGGTATATTCAGTTAGTGTATTTCATGTACTTTCTCTTTTCGTCTACTGGTAGTAGATTTTGTCCACCGGACGTACATTGATTCTGAAAATCAGTTCTATTCATTATTGTTCAGTTTTATGTCTTTTCATTGATCTGGTTGTGACATGATTATTCTGTGGATGAGATATAGATTACCATGAGATTCTAGATTGCCGTGACTTTGTGTATAGACAAGTCTAAACCGCCGATACACGACGTAGGCTCGGCTTGGACACTACGTATCCGAAAAGCGGGTGTGGGTCATGACAGCGAGCGAACAGCCCTCACAGAATTGCTCCACATGATCGATGTAGGGTATGCCGTCCACCATCCCCTTCGCCGTGAGATCGTACAGAGCGTGAAAGTGCAGGTGCCCGTAGCGCCTGTGCCATCGCCATGCTGTATCGTTAGCCTTCGCGAGCAGAGACACAGGTGTAGCCAAGTTCAAAGTCACGGTATACAACCGGTTGCTTGTCCGCTGCACCCGTGCCAGGAGTAGCCATGACCTGTCGAATAGGCACAGCTTGCCGCCTTCAATGGTTGTCTTGCACCCCGCCTCATCAAGTTGTCCCAAGCTTATGATGTTCGTACACATTTTAGGTATATAATATACCTTTGTGAGTGCGCGATATTCGTCATTCCGGCATGTAAACAGTACCGTGCCGCGTCCATAGATCTCCATAATGGACCCATCTCCGAACTTCACCGACCCCTTCACAGTCTCGTCATGGAGGTGAATAGTGCCTTAGAGCCCGTCATATGGTTGCTGGCCCCTGTGTCGAGGTACCAGTTGTCGTCGTCCTCATTTAAGAACATATGCTGCACCCCTGTGCTTGGTGTGGCGTGCACTCTAGGCCCGTCGAGGTCGTTGTCTGTCGCGGCTAGCAACAGTGCCAGCTGCTCCTCCTCGGCTTGAGCGATGTGCGCCTCTGCCACCTTCTCGCTGTCGCATTTTGCTTTGCGACATTCCTTCGCCCAGTGAACAGGGATGCCACAGTAGCGATATTCCTCCTTCCTTCTCACGCCAGAGCCACCCCCGCCACCGCTAGATGAGGGCTTGTCCGCGTTCTTCGCCTTCAGCTTGTTTTTGCCACCCCCTGACGGTCCACCGCTGCGCTCTTGTTGCTTCTTGCCGTGCCATCCACTCCTCTTCGGTGAGAAGCAGGCGACCGCCGACAGAGCCAGAATCCTCCATATCGTTTCACTCCTCCACCATGAGCAGTCAGCCGCAGAGTTCTTTAAGCGACGTAGTTTTTGTGTTAACCAATGACTCGATGGCGAGTGCCATTTTCTTGTACCGTCGAGGCACACTCCTAAGAAGTTTGAGCACCGCCTTGTGCTCGGTGATCGGATCACCTAACACCTCCAGGTCGTTGACGATGGCGCCTAACCGTATGACGAACGACTCGATCCCCTCGCCGTCCTTGAATGCCAGGTTATCGAACTCGGTCCGGCGCGTCTGCGCCTTCGCCTCGCGGACGCGCTCTATGCTGATGCACATCGTCTTGAGCGTGTCCCAAGCCATCTTCGTCATCTTCTTCATTGCCAAGGTTCGCACCAGCTCCGGCGGCACACCGCGAAGGAATGCGGCGAATGTGTGCCGATCGTCGCGAGGCTCGCCGACGCCAGTGTTCACCACATCCCACAGGCCTTGCGCTTGCAGCTGCACCTTCACGATCAACGCCCAGTCAGAGTAGTTTGTCCATGTGAGTAGTGGAGGTTGCATCCAACCATCACTCTCACGAACAACTCTCTCGACCACGCACATCTCTCTCTCGTCGCCTGTATGCCTTGCCATGGGCAGCGATGTGGAGGAAGATGTGCCGGTGTTCTTTTCTTTTCCGTCGTTGTCGTCTCCTGACATCAACTGCTGCGGATCGTATTGGCTCTGATACCACGTGTTGTTGCTGAACAGGAAAACACACAAAGAGAATGGAAGAGCAGGAGGTGAAATGAGAAGTGTTTATTCGTTTTTATTAACCAGTGCCTTTATATAGGCTAAATGAAACAATCATGTAAGCAAAAATATGTGGAGCTAATGGCTCCTATAAACAAGCTTATCCACACAAGAACAAGTCATGGAGGCTAAAGACTAGGGACTTGATGAGGACAGGGTTAATTCCATCACATGATACAAGTACGCCATATATATATATATATATATATATATATATATATATATATATATATATATATATATATATATATATATATATATATATTGTAGAAGCATAAAAAATATTAGAATAATGATCCATGCGGCTCTGAGTAAGAAGCTTATGCGGCCCACACAGGAGCGGCCCTATGCGGTTCAAAGAAGACTCTCAATCGCATGCGGCTCGGGAGCGTATGCGGTTCAGCAAGGCACATGCGGCTCGATGGACGCCATGTGTGATCCTTCCCTACAGCTGGTCGTTGAGGAGTGGCCTCATTTATTGCTCCAGCACGATTCACTGTGGCGGCCCTGACATAAAGTTTCATAATGGCCTTGCCATAATGACTGACTCCTCGGGAAAAGAAGAAAATCTCTGACCAAATCCATCAAAAGTCCCAGATTGCCACGTGGCAATCAGTCATATGCGGCTCCCTGAGAACCCGTTCCATGCGGTTCGATACAACGCTAGCTCATGCGGCTCCCTGGGAACACATTCCCTGCGGCCCAATACAACACCAGCTCATGCGGCTCACAAAGATTATGCATATGCGGCTCGATGAAGCATCGTCCTATGCGACTTACAAAGAGTATCTCTCTGCGGTTCGAGGATCGTCAATCCTATGCGGCTCTGACAGGACTCACAATTAAGACACGTGGCATGGGATCAATAAGAGATTTAACTGAATCTCAACAAATATATTTGACATCATCGTCATAATTACTGAGATCAGGGCATATCATTTATCATCAAGCTAATGGGACACGTGGCGAGCAATCAGACATTGGCATAATCAATCACGAGGATTTAAGCAGCTAGCATTAATTGCTCATGAGATACGATGCTATCCGCGTTAATGGCCGAGATTCACTGTAATCAGGATCAAGGGTTCAGATAGAATAAAGGAGCACCGACATTCCAAACAGATAATCATTAGCAAACCCTAATGATCACCTCCCACTCTTATAAATAGCCAGCATCATTCCCTTGAAAAAAAGAAGAGAGGTCGGCAACAAAAGAATAAAAAAATAAGAAGAGAGAGATCTACACAGAGAGAGCTCCCCCTTTCTTCTTGATAATCACAGAGAGAGAGAAGCCAGAAGAGCAATCCGAGGAGAGCAAGAAGAGCATTTCTTCATCAACGTCGAGCAGATCTTCCCCGAGCCAAGGCTGCATACTGATCGTCCAAGGAGTAAGGCAGAGCGGCCGTCGCTTTCCCGAGCCTCTATCGTCACCCCCCCAGAATCAAAATAAACATCGTACTTAGTCTGCTGTACCTAGGTTTTCGTCCCTAGGCTTTCTTGTACGAGCGAGTTTGTATTTGAGTCTAAGTTCAGTCCTCCGATAATTGTTCTGTTCTTTTACAATCAATGGCAACATATATATATATATATATATATATATAATTATATATTATATATATATATATTATATATCAAGTACGTGATATATACGTGATATATATATATATATATATATATATATATATATATATATATATAATATATATATATATTATAATATTATATATCACGTATATCACGTACTGATATATATATATATATATATATATATCTATATATATATATATATATATAGATATCATATAACGTACGTGATATATATATATATATATATATATATATATATATATATATATATATATTAATATATATATAGTATATAATATATATATATATATATATATCATGATACAAGTACGTGATATTATATATATATATATATAATATATATATATATCTATATATATCATGATACAAGTACGTGATTATATATATATATATATATAATTTATATTATATATATATATTATATATATATTCTATATAATTATCTATATATATATCACGTACTTGTTCATGATATATATCTATATATATATATATATATATTCATAAATATATATTATATAAACAATACGTGATATATATAGTATATATATTATATATATATATATATATAATATATATATCTATATCATGATACAAGTACGTGATAATTCTATATATATATATATATATTATTATAGATATTAATAATATAATTGAGAATGCAAGAGAACCAAGGAGATGTAAAAGTTTTTTTAATACTTCAAAGATGCTAACACTTCTGTTGATTTATTCATATGAGTTGTAAGCTTTAAATAGGGAAAGGAATCAACAGAAAAACCAAAAAATGAGTAGCTTACTGCTCACTCAAAAACCCGGTCATAGTGACCTATACATTAGCAACTATTCTCAGCCACACAACTTTAGTCAATATATGTTAGATTTGAATCATTCAAATGAATTATTCTCCAACACTCCCCCTTGATTCAAAATCTACAACACCAAGAAAATTTATGAATTTGAAGAACTTCTCGTAGGATAATGCCTTTGTAAAGCCATCGGCGATTTGATCATTTGTCGAACAGTACTTCAGCTCCACGACTCCTTTTGTAACAGCTTCACGTATGAAATGATGACGAAGCTCAATATGTGTTGTCCTGCCATAGAAGGACGGATTCTTTGCCATACATATTGTTGCCTTGTTGTCACAATAGACTAGAGTTGGAGATGTCTGAATCTCGAACAAATCTTTCAGGATTCTTCTCATCCACGTAGCTTGACAAACGGTTGAAGTTGCAGCAACATATTCAATTTCTGAAGAGGATAATGCGACGCTTTCTTGCTTCTTTGACATCCATGAAACTGCACCTGAACCAAGGTTGAAGATGAATCCACTTGTACTCTTCCTGTCTTCTAGGGAACCTGCCCAATCACTGTCAGAAAAACCAATTAAATTAAATTTAGAGGAAGGATAATACCATAACCTATAGTTCTTAGTTGCGTGAATGTAGCGAAGAATGCGTTTTGCTGCTCCAAGATGATGTTTAGAAGGATTGTGCATGAACCTTGATATCAAACTTACTGCAAAGACAATATCAGGACGAGAATGAGTTAAGAACATTAATCCACCAACAAGCCCTCTAAAGTACTTTTCATCAGCTTTCTCTGTGTCATCTTCTAAAACCAACTTCAAATTTGAATTCATTGGAGTTGAACACCCTTTACAATTTTGCGTCTGAAATATATTGAAAAAATGCATATATCTATTGAGAGACAAAAATACCATATGTTGTCTGTTGGACCTGAAGGCCCAGAAAATATTGCAACAATCCAAGGTCTAACATTTCAAATTCATTCATCATAATGTTTCTAAATTTCTCATAAGAGATGAAGAAGAACCCGTGTAGATTATATCATCCACATATACGCAAACAATAAGTAATTTATCATTACCTCGTGTCTTCACATATAGTGTAGGTTCGTTATCACTTCTATGAAATTCATGTTTATGAAAATAAGAGTCAAGACGACTATACCATGCTTGTGGTGTTTGTTTCAGTCGTATAGCGCCTTCTTAAGTTTATAAACTTTCTTTTCCATTCCTTTGACCATAAATCCTTGTGGTTGCTCAACATAGACATCCTCATTTAAATATCTATTTAAAAATTCAGATTTAACATCAAATTGGAAAACATTCCATCTTTTTTGTGCTGCAAAAGCTAAAATTAGTCTAACAGTTTCTAAATGAGCAACAGGTAAAAAAGTTTCATAAAAATCTACACCATATACCTGCGCATATCCTTTAGCAACTAAATATGCTTTATACCTTTTTACATTACCTTCACCATCATATTTTACCTTGTACACCCATTTTACTCTGATTGCATCTTTTTCATAAAGCAGATCTGTCAGTTCCCATGTATGATTATTTTCAATTATAGTAATTTCTTCTTTCATGGAATTCTCTCTTTTTTCCCATATGCTTCTTCACAGCAAATTGGTTCTGCAATCATTAAAGCAAACTAACATGAAACATAAATCTCTAATAAGGATTTTACCTTTCTTGGAGGACTTTCTTCATCAGAAGCTGGAGGACTTCTGTTTATAGTAGAAGCACTTGTTGGAGTTGCTGATGTAGATGCGATTGATGTCGAATATATTGGAGGACTTCTACTTATAGGAGAAGTACTTGTTGGAGATGCGACCGATGTTGAAGATGTTGGTTGAGTTACAAATTCTTCGTTTGAAGGATGTGGTATGGATGGGTTTTGCCCTTCAGCAATCTTCTGAACCTGTTGACCAGCTAGCATTTTCATCAAATATTACATCTGTACTAATAATCAACTTCTTGGTTATCGAATTATATAATCGATAAGCTTTTGATTCACTACTATAGCCAAGAAGAATGAATTTTTCACTTTTATTATCTAACCTTCTACGAATTTGGGGATGAACAAATATATAAGCAAAACAACCAAATACCTTGAGATGACTTACTCCCGGTTTTCCTCCAAACCAAGCTTCATATGGTGTCATTTTTTGTATAGCTTTTGTTGGCGAGCGATTTAGTAGATATATTGAAGTTGCCACAGCTTCTGTCCAATAATCATTGGGCAGATTTTTCTCCTTCAGCATGCTTCGAGCCATTTCCATAATGGTTATGTTCTTTCTCTCGGCTACGTCATTTTGTTCAGGCGTGTACTTCACTGTAAGCTGCCTGCATATATCATTTTTTTTTACAAAAAATATTAAACTCAGTCGATAAAATTCTCTCCCTCTATCAGTTCTTAGGATTTTTATAGCATTTCTACTTTGATTTTCAGCAAATGCCTTGAACTCTTGAAACTTAGAAAATGCTTCAGACTTTTTTGTTAAAAAATATACCCAGCTCATTCGAGAAAAATCATCAGTTAAGAGCAAAAAATATATATTCTTATTCAGTGATAAAGTATGCATTGGGCCACAAATATCAGCATGAATAAGTTCTAGAGGCTTAGTAGATCTCCATGACTTTACAACAAGAAAAGAAGCACGATGTTGTTTTCCATAAACACAACATTCACAAACAGTATCAACGCACTCAATTCCTTGTAAGCCTAGAACCATTTGTTTTTTATTTAACAACTTTAAGCCATTAAAATGTAAATGTTCATAACGTAAATGCCAACTGAGATTCATTCTTCACATTAGAAAGTAAAGCATAATTATCAAGACATGAAATTTCAAGAGGAAACATTTTTTTTTCAGCCATATGAATCTTTAATGTTGGCCTATCAGAATTTTTAGACATAATCAAGCATGTATCATTTTTGAAAGTAATTGAATAACCTTTTGCAATCAATTGACAAACACTTATCAAATTATGGGCAAGACTAGGAATATAAAAAAAACATCACGTATTACCTTTTCCATACCTGATTTGTTTTCACTGCAATTGTACATTTTCCTTCAATCTACAAAACTGTATTATTTTCCAGCCTAACTTGTGTCTTGACAGATTCATTTAAATCACAAAAAAGCTTTTTGTCCCCTATCATATGGTTACTACACCCACTATCTAAAAACTAAACATTACTTATATTTTTTCCAGAATCAGAACAAGTCATAAAAAGATTACTATCTTCTTTACCTTCATCACCTCTCTTCGCTACGTAATTCATTTGTTGCTTAGCTTTGGCGAAGCAGTATGCCTCAGTGTGCCCAAATCTTTTACAAAAATAACATTGTTTTCCTTTGTAGTTTTGGTGTTGATTACCTCTATCATTATGGCCGCCTTGATTACCTCTATCATTTTGGCCGCCTCTTTGATTGTTCCAGCCAAACCTTCCTTAATTGCCTAGCTCTATCGTTGGTGTCTCCTCTTTGATTGTTTCGGTCAGATCTTCCTTTGTCTCTACCTCTGCTATGTCCACGATAGACACCTCTTCCAAATCCTCTTCCTTGATGTGTTCTTGTGTTTTCTACTCTTGTTTGAAATGCACTTTCAATGTTTTTTTCTGCAGTCTTGTTTAGTCTTTGTTCATGAGCTAGAAAAGAACTCCTTAGTGCACTAAAAGAATATGTAGATAAATATTTGGATTCCTCTATTGCAGCTACTACATGGTCAAATTTAGGAACAAGAGTTTTTAAAACTTTTTCTATTACATTTTTATCGTCAAACTCTTCACCAAGAGTTCTTAATTGATTAACAATATTTGCAGCTTTGGTATAATAGTCATCAATTGTGTCAGCATCCTTCATACAAAGATTTTTAAAATCACTTCTAAGAGTTTGTAATTTGACAAATTTTACCTTGTCATCACCTTCATATTGCTGCTTCAAAAAATTTCATGCATCGGCTGACTTCTCAGCATTCGCAATTCTTGGAAAGATAGAGTCATTCACCGCTTGTTAGCGCCTTCACATCTTTTTTTCCAAAGATCCTTCATTTCTGCTGTCTTATCCGTTGCATAGCCATTCTCAACAAGCTCCCAAAGATCTTGTGAAATAAAAAGTGTTCACATTTTGATACTCCAAAAACTATAATTTTTACCACTAAATATATGAATCAAAGGTTGTGAGAGATTGAGACCATTTCCAATATTCAACATTTTTTTCTACGAAAAAAAATTCAAACCAACAACAGAAATAACAAAAAAATGTACATTTTCTCCACTAAAAAACAACTTACTAGCACTTTTACTTCAAACCTTCAAAATGCAACGGTAGCAATCTTCTACGATGAAAATTGCTCCCAGCTTCAACACGAACCCAACCAAAGGAAATGCAAGAGAGAGTTTTTTTAATACTTCAAAATGCTAACACTTCTGTGTGATTTATTCATAGTGAGTTGTAAGCTTTAAATAGGGAAAGGAATCAACAGAAAATCCAAAAAATGAGGAGCTTACTGCTCACTCAAAACCCGGTCATAGTGACCTATACATTAGCAACTATTCCCAGCCACACCACTTTAGTCAATATATGTTAGATTTGAATCATTCAAATGAATTATTCTCCAACATATATATATATATATATATATATATATATATATATATATATATATATATATATATATATATATAGAGAGAGAGAGAGAGAGAGAGAATAAGGGAGGTGAGGTGCCACCTTATATGTGGTGGCTATGTATCACCCTCTATGCTATCATCATGTACCGAAAAGTGTGAAGACCTCACGTGGATCGAACGGGTGCGCGAGCAGACCTCACGTGGCCCGCTTGATCCAACGGTACAGGAGGGACGGGGCGCGGACGAATCTTTTGATCCGTATATATATATATATATATATATATATATATATATATATATATATATATATATATATAGAGAGAGAGAGAGAGAGAGAGAGAGAGAGAGAGACACGGGATATTGATTACAGAATGATTATAGGACTTCCAAAAAATATTTGTCCCTCTCTCTCTTAAAAAAAATCTAGATCTTTAGATAAAACAAATCTAACAAATAATCTAAAAACAAATTTAAAAAACAATATATCATTAAAAATAAATCTTCCTTCACAAATAAATTTATATTTAAAAATATTAATTCTAAAGTTAATCTTTATACAAATATTATTATTATTATTATTATTATTATTATTATTATTATTATTATTATTATTATTATTATTAATGTTTGTTTTAATGTTAATATTTCTTAATGTTAATGTTAATTTTAATAGTAATATTAATGTTTATGTTAATTTTTTTAATTGATAGATTATTTTTTAAGATATATTATTTTTAAAAGATAAATTATTAAGATAGATTATTTTTTAATATTAACATTAACTTTTTCTTTTCTTTTTTGAGGAGTAACTGTTGGACTTTTATTCCATTGCGGGTTCAGGAGAAAAAATATTGCCAGCTTCCTTAGAAAGGAGCTCGCTGATACATGAAGGAATCTCATACATTTGATTCTCATTGATCAATACTGCATTGTGCAGGGTATGATGAGCCAGTTGGTGAGCTAACTCATTGCCATCTCTACGAGTAAAGGAGAACTCAATGTTCTTCTCTACCAGTGCTAGGTCTTCCATCATAACATAAACATTAATATTAATATTAATATTAGAATGTGAGGACGATCATGGTGCCGGACAAGTTCTAAACTTGGGGAAGTCCGCCTCAAGAACAGCCAGTCCAAGCAGACATGGCGACGTGCGATCGGTCTGCGTTGCTGCTGGATATGTTGTGCTAATCATTCGAGAGATCGGTACTACTGCAATCGACCCACTTCATAGCTAGGATCCCAACCATCCAAGCTTCTTTCCTAGCTTTATATGGCACGACATCGGCGAAAGCAGATTCAACTCATGCCTCGTGGCCTAGTCCTTTCTACATGCATGTATGATGTATCGGTACCAAGTTCATACGTGCATGTATCAATGGACATTGGACAACTAACTCATGGCCTGGTCCTTTAATTCCTAGCTTCTTCCCTTGATGTATTAATTAACCTAGTTTAGTCCTTAAATATTCTCCATATCAATAAGATGTGTAGTCAAGAGACAATGATATATAGTTGTCATTCATCCATGGGAAAATTACTTGTCAAAGAATATAGTTAGCTAGGTTAAAACATGAAAAATCAACAGTTAAAATTAGACGGCTTAAACAAGATCAAATGGATGTTATTATGGAACATGTGGTACGCGAAGAATATGAAATATGTAAAAAAAAAAAATCGAGAACTGATATGCATAGACTAATTTATATGTTCTTTGAAGTATATTTGTAGGATGTTATACAATTACGTTTAAAAAAAAAAACAACAAAACTAGCCATTGCAAGGTGCTAGAATATATATATATATATATATATATATATATATATATATATATATATATATATATATATATATATATATATATATATATATATATTAGAAATGGTACTTCATTGATATAAAAGAGTCCTAATACACAAAATTACACCATCTTGAACTCAAAGCTACATTGCAGATCTCAGTCCATGCTCGCTATATCCGCTTCTATTGTCACGCCCCGATTCCGTCGAATCGATAGTCGTCCCCCGGGCGTGATGCCGTGCGAACCTAATTTGCGATCGCACAAGGCCAAGTCATAAGGTAATCCGAGACACGAGATCTAAGAGAGTACGCAGACAAATTGATACACATAATAAGTAAAGGAAACTTGAACTTTATTGATAATGAACATCTTTTTACACACTCCGACACAAGACTCATTGCCGCGCGGGCTACAACATGACTCGATTACAAAAGAGTGCCGATGAGATAGCCGTTCCATACATTGCACACATCCCTCAATATACACAAGTACTCCATTGACCTGGATGGGAGGGACGCTGAGTCATTTTCCTTGGACTGTCGAGAGCCTTCAAAATGTGGAGTCGCTGAGAGATAGTCTTCGACGCACGGCCGAAGCTTCAAAAGTCACGAACGTCGCCTTGCTAGTTGGCACGTCCTTCCTGGTTCGCGGGACCTGCAAAGAGCGAGGATCAGCACGAAACACATGTACTGGCGAATGGCTAATTAAATCCAAGCTCTGCATTTGATTCAAGAAGTTTCATAACATGTTTGCTAGCTATTTCAATGATCTTTCTAACCATCCTGTATGATTTGCATGTTAACATGTTTTGAGGCAAGCAACTATCATGTTCATCCCGTGTCCCGTGCACCTGTTAAGTAGTGATAGGGGTTTAAAGGCCACTGGCAATGTCAAGCCATCGCGGACTATAGCATTCGGTTAGACGACGCCCCTTTCGCGTCGGGTAGCGAGCCCTGTGCGAAAGTGCCCGCATAACTCGCGCCGATGAAGGGTTGGCGCTGCTACACTCGTTCCTCCCGGGCCGAACCGGTCCTTTGGCCGAGGCAACCGTTCGAGGAACTTCACCTTGTCGACAAGTTGTCCAATGACCGCTTTCTTTGGAACTTAGTTGATTTACTCATTTTTCCGTATCGTTGCGATAAGCGTTAATAGATTTATTCGTTGGATTGGCATAGACCAAGTGTAATTGCATAGGGAAGCACGTTTTTTATTTCCAAAACCGACAGTTCGATGACAAGTGTTTCGTGAAGTATCGTGCCACGATTTCACTGATTCTATACTATTATGACAAGCAATTATTTTACTTCACATGTTGAGTTTTTGAAGTAGAGGGACGGGACGAAGGAGGTCAGCCACTCGCCTTAGCTTGCTTCAAGCGAGCGACCGGTTGGCTGCGCTGTCGTCGCCTACGCGATCACCTGCAATCGCATAAGCAACTGATTAGAACACTGTGTATTTCAAAGAATTTCGATATGAATGCGAGCTCGAAAACGCGTCACGAAAACCCATCGAAAGCATTCACAAAAACGAAAGCCAAAGCCAATTCAAGTGCGGCATGAAAACCAGAGCAACGGGAGGTCTCTCCCGACTCAGCCGCAGAGCCAATCCTCGAGGCGCAACCCGCTGAATATGGGACTTGGTTCCGAAGAAGCCATTCCATAACGTGGAATGGATCTTAATTCAACCGTTCCCGTTCGATCGACTCGGCCGATTCCGACCTATCGGTCCCGACCAAATCGATAGCGACAGTGTTCCTTTCTCGCGCACCCCGTGGACGGAGACGGGGCACGATGTAGGGACGGGGCACTACACCATAACCAACTAATAAAAAGTTTCGTCCTCGAAACTTAAAGATGAAACCTACCTCTACGAGAACAATGAAGGGAATTTATCCTTCATCTCCGATTCAAGCTCCCACGTCGACTCTTCGATCGAGTGGTTCTTCCAGAGGACGCGGACGAGAGGAATTGCTCGATTGCGCAGCAGCTTATCCTTGCGTTCTATGATTCGAACTGGTTCTTCAACGTAGGATAAGTCAGACTTCAGCTCCAGCTGGCCAAAATCTACCACGTGGCTCGGGTCGTGCACGTACTTCCGCAATTGAGAGACATGGAAGACATTGTGAACACCTTCAAGCGCCGGTGGTAGGGCAATTTTATAGGCCACTGGCGCGACCCGTTCAAGTATTTCGAATGGCCCAACGAATCTCGGACTCAGCTTTCCTTTCGCGCCGAACCGACTAACTCCCCGCATTGGCGACACCTTGAGGAATACGTGATCGCCTACTTGAAACTCGAGTGGTCGACGATGAATGTCCGCGTAGCTTTTCTGGCGACTCTGTGCGGTCTTTAATCTTTTCCGAATGAGCTTGACCTTTTCCACAGTCTGTTCTACCAGCTCCGGGCCGAGTATCTGCCGTTCCCCGACTTCATCCCAGCAAATAGGAGATCTGCACTTCCGGCCGTACAAGGCTTCATACGGCGCCATTTGGATGCTGGATTGGTAGCTATTGTTGTATGCAAATTCCGCCAGCGGTAGGTGGACGTCCCAGCTTGATTTGAAGTCGATAGCGCAGAGCCGTAGCATGTCTTCAAGAATCTGGTTGACGTGCTCCGTTTGGCCGTCGGTCTGAGGATGGTAAGCTGAGCTGAACTGCAACTTGGTTCCCAGCGCCGACTGAAGGCTACTCCAGAATCGCGACATGAACCGTGAATCCCGATCAGAGACGATGGATACTGGAACTCCGTGCAGCCGTACTATCTCGTCAAGATAAATCTGCGCCAGGCGATCAACGCTCCAAGTAACTTTGATGGCGATAAAGTGCGCTGACTTGGTTAATCGATCGACGATGACCCAGATGGCGTCGTTCCCCCGTGGTGTCTTCGGCAGGCCAACAATAAAATCCATAGTGACATGATTCCATTTCCACTCGGGAATAGCGAGGTTCTGCATCTCCCCGCCCGGTCGCTGATGCTCAGCTTTCACCTGCTGACAGGCCATGCATTGCGACACGAAGAGCGCCACATCTCTCTTCATCCCGTGCCACCAAAAGGTCGTGCGGAGGTCCTTATACATTTTGGTACTGCCTGGATGCAAAGTGTATTTCGCATAGTGCGCCTCCGCCAGGATCTCCTTTCTAAGTTCTGAATCGTCCGAAACGCATAGCCTACCCTTCAATCGAAGCACGCCGGTTTCGTCTTCCGCAAAGTCGGTCGTCCTGCCTGTCGAAATTAGCTCTCGCACTTTCTTCAGGTACGAATCGTCTGTCTGAGCGGTCTTGATCTTATTCAGCAAGCTCGGCTCCAACTGTAACTTTGCCAACTGCACGTTCCGGAATCTGACTCGGAGCTCGATGCCCATCTCTTCAAGGTCGCGTAGCAGTCGAAGGTCGATGGATAACGAGGCAAGGTACTTCCGACTCAAAGCGTCCGCCACAACATTTCCCTTTCCCGGCGTGTAGTCGATAGTCAAGTCGTAATCCTTGATTAGTTCCAGCCAACGCCTTTGCCGCAAGTTCAGCTCCTTCTGCGTGAATAGATACTTGAGGCTCTTGTGATCGGTATAGATCGTGCACGCCACACCATAGAGATAGTGGCGCCACAATTTCAACGCAAACACAATCGCCGCTAACTCCAGGTCGTGCGTGGGATAATTTTTCTCGTGCGGCTTTAGCTGTCGGGACGCAAAAGATATCACCTTGTTCCGCTGCATCAGCACGCACCCCAAGCCCTGACCGGACGCGTCGCTAAATATCTGGAAACCCTCAGTCCCTTCTGGAAGGGCGAGTATCGGGGCCGAGACGAGCCTCTGCTTCAACTCTTGGAACGCAGCTTCACAGTCGTCTGACCATTCAAAGGCGACTCCTTTCTGGGTGAGGCGAGTCAGAGGCGATGCGATCTTCGCGAAGTCTTTCACGAAGCGTCGGTAGTATCCAGCTAGGCCAAGGAAACTTCGAATCTCGCCGACGGACGCTGGCCGCTTCCAATCGACAACGGCTTCAACTTTCTTTGGGTCGACCGCAATGCCTTCAGCAGAAATGATGTGTCCGAGGAATGCGACGCTGCTAAGCCAGAATTCACATTTGCTTTGCTTCGCGTATAGTTGATTTTCTCGAAGGGTCTGAAGCACGGTCCACAGATGCTCAGTATATTGCTGCTTATTCTTCGAGTAGACGAGTATATCGTCGATAAAGACCACTACGAACTTGTCGAGGAAGGGTCGGAACACCCGATTCATTAAATCCATGAAGGCAGCAGGGGCGTTCGTTAGGCCGAACGGCATTACCAGGAACTCGTAATGGCCGTATCGAGTGCGGAAGGCAGACTTCGGCACATCGTCCGGCTTGATCTTGAGTTGATGATAACCCGAACGCAGATCAATTTTAGAGAACACCGTGGCTCCTTGGAGCTGATCGAACAGATCATCTATACGGGGCAGGGGATACTTGTTCCGGACGGTGGCCTTATTCAGCTCGCGGTAGTCGATACAAAGACGCATAGAGCCGTCCTTCTTCTTGACAAATAGTACGGGCGCTCCCCACGGCGAGACGCTGGGTCGGATGAATCCCTTGTCGAGCAATTCCTGTAACTGCACCTTGAGTTCTTTAAGCTCTGCAGGGGCCATTCTGCACGGGGTCTTCGAGATCGGTCGAGTGTCGGGGAAGGTATCGATAGTGAACTCAATCTCTCGATCGGGCGGCATGCCGGGCAACTCGTCCGGGAACACATCGGGGAATTCTGCCACAACGTCGGTCTGACCTGCGTTTGTACCATCCAGTCGCGTGTCTCGAACAGAAGCTAGATAGCCTTCGCACCCGGAATACAGCATCCGTCGAGCAGATATTGCAGAGATCACCATGCAGGTCGGCGATGCCTCACCACACGAGTAGCAGAATTCGGGCACTCCCGGTATGCGGAATGTGACCTTCTTCTCAGCGCAGTCTATGGTTGCGTTGTACGGACCGAGCCAATCCATCCCCAGAATGATATCGTAGTCCTTAATATTTAGAACTATCGCATCGAGACTGACCTTTTGACCACCTATACAGACGATTCCGTCTCCACAGACTAAACTCGCAGCTAGTGGCATGCCCGACGGGATGTTAACAGTGAGCTCGAAACCGAGCGGTGTCAGGGGAAAATTGTGCTCGGCGGCAAAGTCCGCCGATATGAAACTATGCGTGGCACCTGAATCAAACAATACACGAGCAGGTTTATTATTGAATTGCAGTATACCTGTCACGACTGTGTCAGATGCGTAGACTTCGTCTCGGGTCATGGCGTAGACACGGCCCTGAGCATTAGGGCGACGGTCTTGGCCATTCTGTTGTGTGGTCGGTGGAACCCGAGGTGCTTGGCCTCGGTTTTGTTGATGTTGGGGCGGGCGTTGGGTCGACGCAGCTTCCGGACAGTCCCTTACGAGATGATCTCTTTTGCCGCATGCGAAACAGACTCTGTTCTTAAGTCGGCAGTCGGTGTCCAGGTGCCCGTCCTTGTGGCAGAAATTGCAGACCATCCGTTCCTTCGTCCGGTTGCCGCGATGTTGACGCTTATGTGCGTTGTTGCCTCCCGCATAACTATGGCGTTTGTTATTAGAGTTAACAGCGCCGGTAGTAGTAGGAGGATACTCGGACTCCAGACGGATGGCGTGGTTGAGTGCCTCGCCCACAGTTTTGTATTCCGGCACCGAGACATGTGCACGGATAGTGGAACGCAGGCCCACTACGAATCGCTTTGCTCGGCTTGCAGTAGTAGGTAGATAGTCACCAGCGAACTTGGCCAGTTTGTTGAATTTGGCCGCATATTGTCGTACAGTCATATTCCCTTGCGTCAGCTGCATGAACTCGTTCTCCTTTTCCTGTCGCACGGCTGCAGAAAGATATTCGTTCTCGAACGCATTTCTAAATGTCGTCCATGAGATCGCCGCTGTCTCGTCTTCACGTCGAATAGCCCGCTTCTGCACAGCCCACCAATCGTGCGCGTTCATTCGAAGTAATAGTTGAGCACACGCGACTTTCTTCGGGTCCTCGACATCCAGAAGCTCGAACTTGTCTTCCAGCTCCTCCAACCAGTCGATCGCCACCGCGGGATCTTCTGTGCCGTTGAAGGAAGTGCGGCAGCTTTTAGTGAACTTTGACACGTCGAAGTTGGAACTTCTCGGTGCTGCAGGTGAGAGCACGGGCGCCTCTGGTTCGGCTTCGTTGGATCGAACCGCAGGCTGGGTCACGGCAGGTGTCATCGTTGAGTTGTTGTTGCCGACAACCGACTGTACGATCTGCTGGAGGGTATTCAGCTGCTGCTGCTGCAGCTTGAATTGAGCCTCGAACCGACTCTCAAATTGAGCCTGACGAGCCTCCGCTTGCTGACGATGGAGCTCGTTTTGACGTTGCTGCATTTCAAGCATTTGCAGCATACGTTGCATCGGGTCGCCGGAAGATCCGGCTACAGTAGGCGTCATTCCCGTTAGGTTAACGGAATGCTCGAGCCTAGAAGCACTCGAGCCGCTCGAAGCGCTCGTCTCGTCTTCCGCCTGAGCTCCCATAACTGCAGGAAAAAAGGAAGGCAACTCTCGTTAGTTTCAGAAAATGTCCTGGGTTCAGCGTATGGAACAACTCTTCTCATCGACACGAGGTCAACGGTCGGAGACTAGAATTCGACACGAGAGGCCAAGGACGTAAAGCCGTGCTCTGATACCATTATGTCACGCCCCGATTCCGTCGAATCGATAGTCGTCCCCCGGGCGTGATGCCGTGCGAACCTAATTTGCGATCGCACAAGGCCAAGTCATAAGGTAATCCGAGACACGAGATCTAAGAGAGTACGCAGACAAATTGATACACATAATAAGTAAAGGAAACTTGAACTTTATTGATAATGAACATCTTTTTACACACTCCGACACAAGACTCATTGCCGCGCGGGCTACAACATGACTCGATTACAAAAGAGTGCCGATGAGATAGCCGTTCCATACATTGCACACATCCCTCAATATACACAAGTACTCCATTGACCTGGATGGGAGGGACACTGAGTCATTTTCCTTGGACTGTCGAGAGCCTTCAAAATGTGGAGTCGCTGAGAGATAGTCTTCGACGCACGGCCGAAGCTTCAAAAGTCACGAACGTCGCCTTGCTAGTTGGCATGTCCTTCCTAGTTCGCGGGACCTGCAAAGAGCGAGGATCAGCACGAAACACATGTACTGGCGAATGGCTAATTAAATCCAAGCTCTGCATTTGATTCAAGAAGTTTCATAACATGTTTGCTAGCTATTTCAATGATCTTTCTAACCATCCTGTATGATTTGCATGTTAACATGTTTTGAGGCAAGCAACTATCATGTTCATCCCGTGTCCCGTGCACCTGTTAAGTAGTGATAGGGGTTTAAAGGCCACTGGCAATGTCAAGCCATCGCGGACTATAGCATTCGGTTAGACGACGCCCCTTTCGCGTCGGGTAGCGAGCCCTGTGCGAAAGTGCCCGCATAACTCGCGCCGATGAAGGGTTGGCGCTGCTACACTCGTTCCTTCCGGGCCGAACCGGTCCCTTGGCCGAGGCAACCGTTCGAGGAACTTCACCTTGTCGACAAGTTGTCCAATGACCGCTTTCTTTGGAACTTAGTTGATTTACTCATTTTTCCGTATCGTTGCGATAAGCGTTAATAGATTCATTCGTTGGATTGGCATAGACCAAGTGTAATTGCATAGGGAAGCACGTTTTTCATTTCCAAAACCGACAGTTCGATGACAAGTATTTCGTGAAGTATCGTGCCACGATTTTACTGATTCTATACTATTATGACAAGCAATTATTTTACTTCACATGTTGAGTTTTTGAAGTAGAGGGACGGGACGAAGGAGGTCAGCCACTCGCCTTAGCTTGCTTCAAGCGAGCGACCGGTTGGCTGCGCTGTCGTCGCCTACGCGATCACCTGCAATCGCATAAGCAACTGATTAGAACACTGTGTATTTCAAAGAATTTCGATATGAATGCGAGCTCGAAAATGCGTCACGAAAACCCATCGAAAGCATTCACAAAAACGAAAGCCAAAGCCAATTCAAGTGCGGCATGAAAACCAGAGCAACGGGAGGTCTCTCCCGACTCAGCCGCAGAGCCAATCCTCGAGGCACAACCCGCTGAATATGGGACTTGGTTCCGAAGAAGCCATTCCATAACGTGGAATGGATCTTAATTCAACCGTTCCCGTTCGATCGACTCGGCCGATTCCGACCTATCGGTCCCGACCAAATCGATAGCGACAGTGTTCCTTTCTCGCGCACCCCGTGGACGGAGACGGGGCACGATGTAGGGACGGGGCACTACACCTATGTTTATTGATAATGCCGTTGATAGACATTGTCGTTCCTTCGAACACCTGCCTATTTCTTTCTCTCCATACATGCCATATGGATGACAGTAATCAAATGCGTGCTTTATCAAATATTTCTCTTCCTTGATTCGGGACAAGAGAAGAACAAGTGATTTCTGTTTTCTATCCCGCCATTGCTTAGCACACAGGCTTGATTTGGGATGGAGATCTCAATCCACGTCAGTCTTTCCTTCGTAAGCAGTCGATCTCGGATAGCTTTGTATAGACACAACTTCATCTTCATGGCCGCTTTCTGCGTCCAAACTATCTCCGCCCAATATATATATATATATATATATATATATATATATATATGTTAGTCCCTTGGCGAACAATCGATGGAAAACCACGAATTCAGAAACTATTGTAAAGACAATGTTTCCAGCAACAACACATTAAAGAAGGTGATGTTGTATTACGGGAATCTAAAAAGATTTCGTAATATTTCTCGAAGGCAACAGAACCGTATGACTTCTAAAGAGAAGCGACGGTATCCTCGAAGGCAACAGAACCGTATAACTTCTAAAGAGAAGCGACGGTATTCTCGAAGGCAACAGAACCGTATAACTTCTAAAGAGAAGCGACGGTATTCTCGAAGGCAACAGAAGAAGAAGAAAGCCTGCTGGGGTGAAAGATCACCGGCGCTCAAAGCTATATCCGCCTTACGGACAAGCCTCCAGGAACCAGCAAGTTCGAAGAGAACTTTAGAACGCTGGCCAAAAATGTCGATGCTAAGTGCAAAGTGCCATCAAAAAGCCACAATAAGCCTCAAAAGCCCATTAGCCCAAGCCCGAGTCCGAGTCCGAGTCCGAGTCCGAGTCCGAGTCCGAGTCCGAGTCCGAGTCCGAGTCCGAGTCGCTAAGCCCCTTCGGGGCTTAGCTCCAATCTATTTTCATTTTGGCCAAAAGTTGGTTTCTTATTCTCACCTCTATGTAAAATCCCCCCACATGGCACCCTCCATTGGGCCTCAACCCATGTGCATCTCTCTATTCCTTTATAAGTAATATATAGAGATACATATTGGTGTGATTTTTCGATGTGGGACTATCTTTTAACAATAGAATGTTGTGAATACACACAACACATAGAATAAAACACCAACAATCCCCCACATATCTCTATATATATGAGTTAAGCGTTCCACATAATAACTGTCCATTATGCATTAGGATAGATGTCGCTGACGACTTGAATCTTCCCGCATGGGTTGAACAACAGTATGATACAAGAATGGACTACGCCTTGAATTCTGTACCACAACTGTAATTTTTTCCACTCACATAATGTAGTTATCTATGCTTCTGGCTGCACATTAAAGGCCTTGTGCCAGCCTGGATTTCAATGTATGTATTTTGGGCGTCTACAAATTTACCCTCAAGAAACGGCCTATTTTTCTGTCCATACATTATAGGTGAGTTCTTTATTAAAGAGACATGGCATGAAGCGTCCAACGCTTCCTTTGCGGTGCTACGCCGCTATGACATGGCCTTAAGCCGAGGACCTTACCCCGAATCACCGGGAACCTCATCGTAGTGTCATACTACCCGTAGCATGAGGTCTAGCCCCTTTGTAGTGCCAAACTACCCAGCATGAAGCCTTACGCTTCTGTGCGGTGTTACGCCGCTACGATATGGCTTGCAAGGCCGAGGCTTTATCCCTAGCCGGGTTTACCTCATTGTGGTGTCGTGCCACCCGTAACATGAGGAACACCTCCTCTTTGTAGTGCTGACTACATCCCTCTTTAATTCAATATACAGCATTAGGCCAACTGCCTATTTGCGGTGCTACGCCGCTGTGACTTGGCTCACATAGCCGAGGATTTACCTCTTTCGAGAACCTCATGGTGGAGTCACCGCCACACATAGCATGGAGTCACACTCCTTGTAGTGCTGTGCTACCATGCTTCCTGTAAAGCATAACAGACCTTCACTCAGTCTGAGAACTCATTAAGGCATTATGCCATCCTTCCCACAGGATCAATTTTCCGTAGAAAATTTATAGTAGACAACAGTGGTTCTGGGTCCGAAACCCTTCCATGTTCCGCAGAACAAGTACCCACTGTTAACTAATATTTTTCCAGTCAATAGTCCTCCCTTGAATCAAAAAATTAGATATCAGGTAGATTTCTCTTTGAACCAATAACATAAAATTTATTGATAGGATTATAATGACAAATATTAGAATGCCTTCAAACCCATCTTCCTTGTTGTGTCCTCGACCAGCTGTCGTTTGAGGCCTTTCGTGAACGGATCCGCCAGGTTCTCCTGACTCCGAACATCGATCACTGCAATGACGCCTCGTTTGATGAGATCGTTCACTGCTCTGTGCTTTAACCGCACAGTCCTCTTTTTTCCGTTAAAGAGTTCATTTGATGCTACTGCTGCTGCCGCCTGGTTGTCACAGTATATCGGGATTGCCGGTATCTGAGCTCCAACCACTGGAAGATCATACATGAGCTCTCGAAGCCACTCTGCTTCATCTGCAGCAGCATCCAATGCAAAGAATTCAGATTCCATGGAGGAGCGAGATAACATTGTCTGCTTTTTCGATTTCCACGATATAGCAGCTCCGCCCAAGGCGAATATGAATCCACCTGTAGAATACTCGCTCTCCACCTCTGAACACCAGCTAGCATCACTGAAGCCTTCCACTACTGACGGATCTCCGCTGTAGTATAGTGCAAATGTCTGAGTCTTTTTAAGATATCTCATAACACGCTTCACAGCATTCCAGTGTTCAACGCCTGGGTTGCTAGTGAACCGACTCAGCATTCCCACCGCAAAAGCTATGTCAGGCCTTGTGGCAGTAGTAGCGTACATCAAGCTTCCGATGACGCTGGCGTACTCCAATTGCTTGACGCTTTCTCTCGAATTTGGCTCCAGCTTCTGATCACTCCGGTACGGTGTATCAATTATAGGAAGATCTTGATACCCGTATCGAGTGAGCATTTTCTCAATGTAATGAGATTGTGACAGTGCTATTCTCGTGCCTGTCCGGATGATCTTGAGCCCCAAGATAACATCGGCATCCCCCAAGTCCTTCATACTGAACTTGGTCGAGAGAAATTTCTTTGTCTCTGTGACACAGCTTAAATCCGTACCTAGGATTAGCATGTCGTCAACGTATAGACAAACGATAACTCCTCTTCCGTCAGCAAACTTAGTATAGACACACTTGTCTGTTTCACTGACCTTGTAGCCATTTGACCTTATCATTTTGTCAAACTTCTCATGCCACATTTTGGGAGCTTGTTTCAAACCATACAGAGACTTCATCAACTTGCAGACTTTGTCTTCCAGACCTCTGACGACAAAACCTTCTGGTTGTTGCATGTAGACCTCTTCTGTCAGCTCGCCATTAAGGAATTTCGTTTTCACATCCATCTGATGTATCAGTAGTTTGTGTATTGCTGCTAGAGCAATTAACAATCTGATGGTTGTCATCCGAGCTACTGGAGCATAAGTATCAAAATAGTCGATCCCATGTTTCTGAGCAAACCCTTTGGCCACTAGCCTGGCCTTGAATTTGTCGATGGTTCCATCTGCTTTCATCTTCTTCTTGAAGATCCATTTGCATCCGATGGGTCTTGCTCCTTCTGGCAGGTCAACTAACACCCATGTATTATTGGAGGTGATTGAGTCAATCTCATTGTCTATCGCCTCCTTCCAGAATACAACATCTCTGGCCTTCATTGCTTCATCATAGGTAAGCGGATCTGCTTCCACATGATAAGTGACGAAGTCATCTCCGAAGTCTTTCGGCCTCCTTACTCGCTTAGTTGACGGCTCAGCGAGTTCTGGTTCAACTGGTGTCTCTTCGACAATAGCTTCTTCTTGGACTACTGGTTCTTTAAGGACTTCTGTCTGCTTTGCACTCTCATCATTCTCCGGAAGATCCGCGAGAACAATATTTTTGTGCCTTGCAAACTTGTCTTCAAAATATTCAGCATTGCGAGATTCAATGATATGATTTGATTCTATATCAAGGAATCTCCGAGCATCACTCTTCTCGGCATAACCCAAGAAGATAGCCTTAGTGGTCCTAGTCCCCAGCTTCTGAATCTTCAGATCTGGGAGCTTCACGTAAGCCAGACACCCCCACACTCGAATGACATTCAAGTTAGGTCTGACTTTGAACCAGAGTTCATGAGGTGTTATGTCCGAAGTTGCATACGGTACTCTATTGAGAATGAAAGTAGCCGTTAATGCAGCTTCTCCCCAGAAGCTCTTTGGAAGACCCGCAGTCAACAGCATAGAGTTCATCATCTCTGTCAACGTTCTGTTCTTCCTTTCTGCTACTCCGTTGGATTGAGGAGAGTACGGAGCCGTCGTCTCATTTATGATTCCATGTTCTTTACAGAATGATGAGAAATCATGAGACCGATACTCCCCGCCTCGATCACTCCTTAGCCCTTTGAGTTGTTGTCCAGTTTGCCGTTCAGCCTCGGTCCTGAACTCCTTGAACTTCTCGAATGCTTCGTCTTTAGACTTGAGCAGGTAGACAAAAGCATACTTTAAGAAGTCATCGATGAAAGTAATAAAATATTTTATCCCGGCTTTTGTAGAGAATTGCTTGAAATCACAGATATCTGAGTGAACCAACTCCAGAAGATCTGTGCTTCGATGGACCTTGTGAAAGGGTTTCCTTGTGATCTTCGTCTGAGCACACACTTCACATTTCTCTACCTTACCCCCACACTTGAAGATAAGTCCTAGGCTAGACATCTTGTTAATCCTTTTACAATGAACATGTCCTAGCCTATTATGCCACAACTCAAAAGAATAGTTCAAAGTAGAAATAGCATTAATATCATTTTTCTGGGTTACAACAAGCTGAATTTTGTACATTCCTTCAGTCTGGAAAGCTTTTCCGAAGAATGTACCCTTCTTGGACATCACCATCTGGCCAGCATTAATGTCCATCCTCAAGCCTGCGTTACAAAGCAGGCTCCCAGAGATCAGGTTCTTAGCAATTGCAGGAACATGCTTCACTCCTTGAAGCGTCAGAGTGTTCCCCGATGTGAGTTTCAGCTCCACCGTCCCGATCTCCAGTACTTCAGCTTGTGCCTGGTTTGCCATTATGACTTTCTCGGAAGTTGGCTCATAGGAGTCGAACCATTCCTTGTCTGAGCAGACATGACATGTCGCACCAGTGTCTATCCACCAGTCCGAGTCAACCCCCACATTTGCAACATGCGCTATCATTGCAACCAGATTAGTAACCAAAGAAACCTTACTAGGCTCACCTTTTTCTGGTTCCTTGCAGTCACTTTTGTAGTGGCCCTTCTTGCCATATTTGTAACAAGTCACATGGGACTTGGACTTCTGATTCTTGAATGAAGGACTCTTCACTTTCAGATTAGTGAAGTCCTTCTTCTTCTTGTGAGGAGAAGCCGCCTGCTTCCCCTTGTACTCTCTGGTTTGGACCAGATTTGCTTTCGCCAGTTGTTTGGACAGAGAATCCATCTTCTGTTGAGAGCACATCTCGTCCTCAACATGGATCTCTTGCAGGAGATCTTCCATACATATGTCCAGCTTCTTGCGGTGCATCTTTGCATAGAAGTTGCTCCAACCAGCAGGAAGTTTAGAGACGATTCCTCCAACGACAAACTTGTCGACAAGAGGCATCTTCTCGTCATCCAACTTTTGGCGCAGCTTCAGAAACTCCTTTACTTGGGGCAGCATAGCCTTCTCATCTTCGAAGGTCCACTTGTGGTATCTTTCAACCAAGAAGATCTTGGACCGATTCTCGTCATCTTCGTACAATTTCCCCAAGGAGTCCCAAATCTCTTTGGCAGAATTCTTTTTGGAATAGGACTCTGCCAGAGAGTCTTCCATGCTATTGAGAATCAACAGTTTACAGATACTGTTTTCTCTAATCCATTTTGCCTGCTTGGACTTAGCAGCTGCAATAACTTCTGCGGTTCCGGTTGTTGGAACGATCGGTTCTTCCTCATTCAGCACGTGATCAACTTCCACGAGTTGAATGTTTAAGGTTACTTTCCGTTTCCAGATTTGGAAATGTTCGCCGTCGAATTTCTCCAACTTGTTAAAGTTGGTATTGACGAGCGATGCACGTGAGTTATCCATCTTTTCGATATAGCTTTGAGATTGTTAGTCCCTTGGAGAACAATCGATGGAAAACCACGAATTCAAAAACTATTGTAAAGACAATATTTCCAGCAACAACACCTTAAAGAAGGTGATGTTGTATTACGGGAATCTAAAAAGATTTCGTAATATTTTTCGAAGGCAACAGAACCGTATGACTTCTAAAGAGAAGCGACGGTATCCTCGAAGGCAACATAACCGTATAACTTCTAAAGAGAAGCGACGGTATTCTCGAAGGCAACAGAACCGTATAACTTCTAAAGAGAAGCGACGGTATTCTCGAAGGCAACAGAAGAAGAAGAAAGCCTGCTGGGGTGAAAGATCACCGGCGCTCAAAGCTATATCCGCCTTACGGACAAGCCTCCAGGAACCAGCAAGTTCGAAGAGAACTTTAGAACGCTGGCCAAAAATGTCGACGACTCCTCGGAATAGCAGCAGCACTTCTCTCTCTCTGGAAATTCTCTGATTATTTTCTGTAACCCTGGAGAGAGGAGATGCTCCTGATATTATAGGCACGAGGTGGGCTTTTCAAATTCTGAACGCACGCCCTGGTTTAATGCCAGATCCGAATTTTCTGGATCTGAGCCATTTTCGGATCTCAGCCCACAAGACCCGCGGACGTTACATAATTTGAACGGCCCACTCGACCCGCTCGACCCGTACGTCCCGTACGCTCCGTACGCTCCGTACGCCTCGCACGCCACGCAGGGCCGCGCAGAGGCTCGCGCACGAGCGCAACTAAAAGCCCATTAGCCCAAGCCCATTAGCCCAAGCCCGAGTCCGAGTCCGAGTCCGAGTCCGAGTCGCTAAGCCCCTTCGGGGCTTAGCTCCAATCTATTTTCATTTTGGCCAAAAGTTGGTTTCTTATTCTCACCTCTATGTAAAATCCCCCCACATGGCACCCTCCATTGGGCCTCAACCCATGTGCATCTCTCTATTCCTTCATAAGTAATATATAGAGATACATATTGGTGTGATTTTCCGATGTGGGACTATCTTTTAACAATAGAATGTTGTGAATACACACAACACATAGAATAAAACACCAACAATATATATATTTATATATGGAGGCGGATCGGGAGCCCCGCCCGCGGAGCCCCGCGCGCCGAAGCCCCCGCCCCCCTTAACCGTTGGATCGTGCAGGCTCACGCGGGCCCCACGCGGGCCCCGCGCGATCCGATGGTGCAGGGGGGGGCGGGACTTCGACGGGGCTCCGCGGGCGGAGCCTTTGATCCGCTTCCTATATATATATATATATATATATATATATATATATATATATATATATATATATATATATATATATATATATATATATATATATACTCATGAATCCTCTACTAAAATCCTTGAGCCATCATTCACCACTTAATAAAAATCCTACATTAGGTGCCATTACTTACGCGGGATAATTAAAGAATAATTCCTCAGGTCTAATTATACTTAAAGTGATTTCTAACCCATTGTCAAGACACACTGCCCACATTGCTACACCCATCGCATCCGACCTTTCCATCCATTAGGTGCCATTAACTACTACTACTACTAAAATGGAGATGCTTTGGTAGGGACAAGAAGAAAGGAAGAGATGCCAGCGTTCATTCTTAATTAACCCCTTCCTTTTGACTAACTCGAGTTCCATATGCATGCAAACATCAGGAGGAGCTGAAACTTCCCAATGGTCATTTCTCATCTATAATTTTGCTAGTTATGGGCTATTGAGTTCTACAAGTGCGATGACTGAAAGAAATTGCTAGCTATGTTCTTGTCAACAGTAACCAACGGTTGGAAGAATTCAAGAATAGAGTCCTCCAGTTATTGTGTGGCCCATGGCCCCATGTATGCTTGCAAGTCAATAAAGAAAAGAAAAAGGGAAGTTAGAATGTTGGGGAATTTCACAATGCACACTGCTCCGGTCTCTATTGTGTGTACCGTGTGTACCAAGAATAAATATTTGGAACAGAATTCTTTCTGCAGAAAAATGAATTTATCTGTAAAAAAATTCAGGATATCAATTTTTTGAAAAAAAAAACAGAAAGAAAGAAGAAAGGTCTCGCTCTCCCTTTTTTTTTTTTTTTTTTTTTTTGCTTTTTAAACTCTTGTCACGAAAACAGCAGACCCTATCATCTTCTTCTTCTTTTTAATGAAAATGTCAGTTTGACATTTTTAAACAAAAATGTCATTAGGCAACTTTTATGATAAACATTTATGGCTTAATATTAATTTGATACGCTCATCTATGTCGATTATTCAACTTGATACACTTAACTTTTTTACTCAACAACTTAATACCATCAAATATTAAATAATTTCAACTTCATACCCTAAAATTAAAAAACAAAAACAAAAACAAAACCTTGCCTAACCTGCCCACTCCCACAGCTGCACTCCTCCCCCACCCCCCACCCCCCCAACCCCACCACCCCTTCGGCAACCCGCGGACAGCCCCTCGGCTGCCCCTCCCCCCTCCCCCCCCCCGCCCCTCCTCCCTCCAGCCACCCCCCGTCCCCCCTGCCCTTCCCCGCGTGGCTTCTGCCGCAGCCGTCACCGCCGCTGCTGTGGTGGCGGTGAGGGGTAACCAAGGGGGTGGGGCTCCGGATGCCCGCGGCGGTACAGGAGGAGCGAAGGCACGCAACGGGGAGGGGGGCAGCAGCAGGGGAGGGCAGAAATGGCCGGAGGGAGGGGAGGACAAGGGACATTTTTGTCCATTTTTTTATCAGGATATCAAATTGTCTCAAAAAAAAATTTAGGATATCCGGTTGAAAAACGGACATAGTTGAAAGTATAAGTTACAATTAATCCTAAATTTATTTTTGTAGTAAAAAAAATAAACTTGTCCCTATGACAAATTAAACATATTAGGTTTCAGGCACATAAAACTGATTAGCAATTAATCCTAAATATATTTTTTGTAGTAAAAAAATAAACTTGTCCCTATGACAAATTAAACATATTAGGTTTCAGGCACATAAAACTGATTACATTATCCCAAGAAACTAATTAGCATTTGGACATTGACTAAGAAATAATCTTAGAACAGATGGAACTCACATGTGTACTCATTTACAGACGATATCCCTAAAATATTCTTGAACAAATACGGGCACATAAAACCCAATTACAATAGAAATGAAAAATTCAGTTATAACGAACCCCAACCCGAGAAGGGGGTGTTGCCCCCTAGACTCTTGGTAGAAGTCAATCTAACTAATGCGATATATGCTGAGGTTAAGGACCCGTTTGATTTACTGTAATATAATTGCAATCACAATATAATCAAATAAAAAATATTTTTATTTATTTAATTATATTATGATTACGATTGTATTATAGTGTACCAAACGAGGTCCAAGTCTTTTCCTGCCAAGATATATCCCTACTAGTCATAAGAGGTGAGCCACGATAAATGGCTTTTCCAAGATTTATCAGCAAGTCAGTATAATGACGTCCGAAAGACGTTGCTATGGACAACTTTGATCCTAACAAACTTGGATAGGATTCTATTTATGTATTTTGTTTGTTACGTAACAGTGAATGTACAATGCCTTCTTCTTCTTCTTTTAGCTATAGTTTTTTCTATTCTTATTTCTGGATCTTGTTCACGTTCCTTTTGTTCTTTGGGCTATGTCTGGGTCTTATTTCAGTATCATTGTTATCGTACAGCATTTTCGCAACTTTTATGATAAACATTTATGGCTTAATTGTAATTTGATACTCTAAATTATGTCAATTTTTAACTTAATATTCTAATTTTTTTTACGCAACAACTTAATACCATCAACTATTATATTTTCAACTTCATTCCCTAAAATTTTAAAAAAAAAAAAAAAAAAAAACAAAGAAAATACCCTTGACTAATCTGTCCACCCCTACAGCTGTACCCCTCCCGCATCCCCCACCCCCCTCCGGCCATCTCCGGACACCCCCTCGGCTGCCCCCCCTGCCCCTCCTCCCACCGGTCACCCTCGTCCCCCCTACCCGCTCCCGCGCGCGTTCTCCCGCGTGCTGCAGCTGCCGCCGTTGCTGCCACCACTGTTGCGGCGGCTGCGGGGAGGGGGTAACCAAGGGAGTGGGGCTCCGGCTGCCCGCGGCAGTACGGGGGGGGGAGGGGGGGAGCGAAGGCACACGGCATGGAGGGGGAGGGCATGGGAGGACAAGGAGCATTTTTGTCTTTTTTTTTTATCAGGGTATCAAGTTGTCTCAAAAAATATTTAGGATATCAAGTTGAAAAACCGACATAGTCGAGAGTATCAAGTTGCAATTAAGCCTAAATTTATTTTTGTATTAAAAAAATTAATGTGTCCCTATGACAAATTAAACAGATTAGGTTTCATGCACATATAACTGATTACATTATCCCAAGAAACTAATTAGATTTTGGAAATTGACTAAGAAATAATCTTAGAACAGATGGAACTCACATGTGTACTCATTTACAGACGATATTTCTAAAAAAATTTTGAACAAAATATGGGCACATATACCCAGGTACAAAAGAAATGAAAAATTCAGTTATATCGGACCCCAACCCTAGAAGGGGGTGTTGCACTCTAGGCTCTCGTTAACAAATCGGAGATATTGTTTCGTGAAAGGACAATGATGCCAATACTCTCAAATTGTTGGCTAATTAGATTTAGATATGACTATAGACATAAATATGGGTTAGGATTCAAGATATATCTCAATGTTATCCCTGACAAAAGATTTATCTTTTGTATATACAAGGATAAAATACAAAATTAAATTTTAAAAAAAAGTAAAAAAGAAAAATGGATGGGGGAGGTAGACAACTAGGTCCGAGAGTTGAAGGGTTTTATTTATTTATTTTTTCCTTTTAACAAGTTTATTTTTGCTGGAAAAACTAATATCAAATAGAAATTGTGAAAAAAAATATATATATATTTGTGTCGGTCCAGCATTTTCATTGCGGAAATGCCGCTCAGTATGGCATTTTTTTAGTATAAAGAAAAATAATAGAAATAACATACCATCTGGTGAGTTGGACCATATAAACTTCGGAAAGTTGGTATCCTCAATAGCATTTCAGAAAAAATTTATATAAAAAAAAAAAAAGAAATTTATATTAAACTGCAATTGCACTCGATACGTCTGCAAGTTGAATGTCTATATATATTATCGGATTCGCTTATATGATTCTGACTAAAAATAACCAAAAGACAAACTATGAATTTGGATGGCTTGACATATTGAAGGCCAAGCAAAAAAAAGGTTGGCAGTTAATGAATATAGACTTGGGTAAGCACTCTCGTGCGTAATGTAATCAAATAAAAAATCAAAAAAAAAAATAATCAAATAAAAAAATAAAATAAAAAATTATTTGATTACGAGTGTAATGTAATCATAATTAAAATGTAATCAAACAAAAAAAAATTATTTGATTACATTGCGTTTACGAGTGTACCAAACGAGGCCTAAGTCTTCTCCTGCCAAAATTTATTAGCAAGTCAGTATGACGTCCGAAAGACCCTGCTATGGACATCTTTGATCCTAACATTCTTGGATAGGTTTCTATTTATGTATTTTGTTTGTTACATAACGGTGAATGTACAATGCCTTTCTTCTTTTGGCTATACTTCTTTCTATTCTTAATTAATGGATCTTGTTCGTGTTCCTTTTGTTCTTTTGGCTGTCTGGTATGTCACTGCATCAGAAGAGACACTCACTTTTTCCTAACCGAATGACAGAACATCAATGAATCAAGCCGTATCATTACTTCCGTAAAAATTAGAAGACAGTGAACCCAAAAGACATACTTCCATTTATGGTAAAAATTGGAAGACAATAGATCCAAAAGGCATATAATGCATTACGCACAAACGGTTCCGAACGCGTTACACAAATCTTGTAAATGTACCAAATTAGTATTTTGGGCCCAAATCGCCATTTCTGAACTTGTAATACCAAACAAACCAATTTTAACGATGCCTGTGCTTATTTGAGACCCAAAAGGCCATTTTGGTACGTCCATACAACGAACGGTCCATCTCCTAGAGAACTAGGGCTTACTAAAGTCTGCACATTTTAACAGTAAACCTGTGACTGATGAAGACAGGTATCTAAACCAAGACTTCTTGCCTAATTTCTCACTACATATTTTCACACCAATATATAATATATATAGTTCAAAACTTACTTCCTGAAACTAGTTTGCAAGCTTACTTCAAAATACAAAACATACTTGACCCAAGATCTAGATATAAGAAATGAACCAAGCAACCACAATAGACGATTGCGTCAGCTGTTCCAAGCAACACAATCAGGGACCGAAACCCCTGAGTGAATCAGTGGTCTTCCCAGTCCTTGCATCACTCCAAGCTTTAGCGATCGTCCGCTTCATTTCTTCATCACCATCTTCATACATATTCTGAGAAACATATCCACATTTTTTATTAGCCACCAAGAGCGATAACAAGGATTGATTGACACCATAATTTGTACTTCTATTAACAGAGTCACTCACCTTCATCAAATCCATGATCCCTGCCATAGGATCTTTATCTTTATCTTTATCTGTGCTTGGTTTGAGCTGCAAATTGAAACAAAAACTTGTAACAAGCCAACAACAAAAATTCATAAACTCACGACACTCTAAATACATTGTTTACAACAGCCAGATAAAGTAACATAGAACATCTGCATGATATCACTCTACATCCACCTCTGCTAAAAACACACCTGAAATGACTCGGATAGACCTAAAACTTAGGATCTTGCGGTGATAAAAAAAAATGCTTGCTACTGATTTTGCTAAATTGGTGTTTTTCTATCACACCAAGTAAATATTAGGTCTTGATATGCATGAAGAATGTATCATTAGTCTACACAACCACTAAAACCAAGCCAACACTTGAGACATGCTCTGGGTTAGCACATAATAAATAATAATAATCCTAGAGGATACAAGGCATAATCAATATTTCTCTGAAGCACCTAGCAAACAAAAAATGCAGTAGAAGAAAAAGATGATTTTATATAACTGGTTAGGATGTTGCAGATGTTAATGCCATATAAAGAAATAAACATTAGTAAAACGTCATACGAGCAATAAACAACATACAGTAATAAACAACGGCAGATATAAACAAGCAATAAATAATAGATTCTACAACAGCTGCTCAAATATATGTAAGGTGGAAAAGCCACAAATAGACCTCAATAAATTAATTTGAAGACTGTTTACTATCTTTCAGGAAAAAATGGTAGACCAAAAAGGTTTTCTCAGCGCTGCATTGTACTTCTGATGTGATCTATACACAAGGGATGCCCTTACTTGAAAGAGCAATGATGAAAACAACAGAATATAGAGGGCAAAATTTTTACACAACACAAAATCGGTAGCATGTGATGATATGGTTTGGAAGAGAAGCTGACTAAGCTGATGAGTCCATTCAAATGAAAGTACATGAATAAAGGAAAACATCCAACAAGATTCAGATTTCTGCAACTGTGCAGGGTGTTTTATGAGATGCACACCTGAGCAACAAGAAGAGCATGATACACACTTGAATATTGGGCTCAAACGGCAGAAAAAGAGAACATATATACTAGCAGCAGTATCGAAGCTGCAGATATAATAAATCCAACAGCAGTGCTATTTCTTGTTTTTGTTATGCGTGTGAATTTTTAATAATAGTTTTATCTATTTAAAGTATAGGGCCAAATGCTATTAAGCAAAGGGATTTCAGAAAACATCAGATAGAACATGATGTAAGCTTAATGCTACTCTTGGAGTTGCTGTCAGGTTCTCTATCTAGAAGGAAGCAGAAACACGAAACAAAATTTCTTTACAAGCTAGATGTCAACCTATTTGCACTATTTGTTTTCCCTGTTTTTCTCTCTACACTACGGAAAACAGTAACCAAGAGAGAGAAAGAGCCGGTGGATCGAAAAATGGATTTTGGAAAAAGAGAGAAAGGGAAAGGGGTGTTTGTATGGCCAACCATGTCCATCACTGGAAGAAAGTTATTGATACAACTTTAACTCGATAATAGAATAATGCTTGTATACGAAATATATATGGATCAATTGATATTCATCAACCAAAAACATTCTGATTCATTATGAATGTTTAAAGATGAAAAGAATCTTCTCGGTAACAAGTTCAATTATAGAACACATGATTTATGAGTCTAAACTGGTTAGAGGACATAAAAAAAGACGGTTTCTACTACTGAAAATGAAAACAAGGTCTAGAGAATTTTCATTAATTCCTATACTGTCAGTTCATGGAACAGATATTCCTTTGCCAACGTAGATCATAAAGATAAAACAAAAAACATAATGATGCGAAAGATTGTGCTAGCTGGAATTTATCAAATACAAAACCATTAAAATTCATACCTTGTCTTCTTTGAAGTGCAAGTCCAACCAGTTTCCTTTTGAAGCCTTGCACATTGTGATAATGACTTTTGTAGGCTTAACCAGCACCTTACATTTATCAGGCAAAATTTCTTTGTTTAATTTTGGTATTGCACATCTGTAGTTCTTCCCTTGGACATCATGAAACTTTATGTCTACTGACATTGGGTTAAATATGGTTTCCACCTTCTCTTGTTCTACACCTTCAAGGAACACATAAATCTGGTTGACAAGAAATCACGAACAGGGTTAGACCTTAGATATCTGAAAAAAGAGATCAACTTACACCATAATTTAGGATAGTTTGCACTTTAAATACCATGAACTTTAACGGTTTTGTAAGTTACCAACATAAACCATTTTAAATAGCAACTTGCTACCACAAACTTTATCTTTCTTACTTAAATACCATGAACAGTGACATTTTTGCAAAATCAGGTTAACGATGAGTACAAAAGACTATATCGTCCCTTGTAATTTTAATAATAACAAAATTGATTATTCATTTCATAATTTAATTAATTAAATAGTAATCATTTGATTATACTAATTCCAACCCTAATCTAAACTTAATTCTCAAAAAATCCTCCAACCTTAACAAAAACTTGTGACCTCTAAAATTTCACTTGAAAAAATAGTTCTAACCAAAATATCTGAATTCAAACCCTCAATTTACTCATAATCCCCATATTTTAGTAAAAAAAAAGAAATAAAAAAAGGAAAAAAATTAAGTAAAAAAAACTAGCCCTGAACCCCAAACCTATCCTCCCCTTCCCAGTCATCGGCCATTGTGGTCCTCACCACCATCCCACCACCTCTTCGTAGTCGTCATCCCACCTCCATCACCACCCCTCCCGTTCACCTGTGCGCAGCAGCAACAATGACAGATGTGTACCAAATCCTAATAGAAAGGATCCAAATCTGGAATTTAAGATGGGTACAAGACAGAGTGGTAGCCAGCGAGGAGGAGGATTGGCTATTAGGAGTTTTATTTTATTTTATTCCCTTTCCTTTTTTATTTTTTATTTACTGAATTTTAGTGATTATAAGTAATTTTTCATTTCAATCGAGGCAAATAAGTCATAATTTCGTTAAATTTAACTGCAAATTAACGGGTGAGAAAACTTGCAACTAGTTACAAAGTTCACATTAGCAAGTTGCTTAAAAGAATAGTTTATGGTAGCAACCTGCAAAAACATGAAAGTTTATGGTATTTAAGTGCAAATTAGCCCATAATTTACTATAAACATACAACATAGTAGAGAAGCATCGAGGTAAAGATTCAGAACCATGTGTAAATTTCCATTTACTTGATAGGGCATGGAACACGACTTCTCTACAGAATGAACCGCTGCATGCAAATGACATGGAACGTCGCAATCCAGCAAATTTTAGAAATCATACCAAACATATTGCATTTAATCATCAGGGGAATAACTAGACATACCACATAATATGAACAAAAAAAAATTTGCTATGGGAATATTATATTTGAAAATATTAGCACAAACGAAAAACTTTTACAAAATTATACAGGGGGAAAGAACATGCCAGCAGTACTGGCGGAAAATGAGCATACACGATTTCCGCCAGTGACAATGGCGTAAATAGGATTCTGGAGTTTTTTTTGTTTGTTTTCATTTGGTTTGTTTGTTTTCATTTGGAAATAGGATACAAATTAATTTAAACCACCTAAACGTATAACAAGTTCTAAAATGTATTCAAATTTTAAATTATATTTGAACAAACTACATGGTATTATCTAATTAAACTAGCATATGTGCACATGCCTTGCACGTATTTTAACATTTCTTAATTAGTTTAGGAAGACTCTTTAGGAAGACCAAAGGGTAGTCTTCCTAATTACTAAGTTGTCCTTATTAAAATTAATGAACTATTTTTAATTAGTATAAGTATGTAAGGGTATTTTCGGAATTCAAAAGTTTCACCATCTAGGTTTTCCTATTATATAGTAGAATAGATAAATGTCCAATTCTCAAAAAACATATTTACAACAAATCATAATTAAAATATATTTAAATCATATTAAAAATATTCTAATATAATTTAAATTTTATCAATTTTTTTAATAATATGATAGATTATTTTTTGATAGTATATGAATGTGAATAGTGTATATATAAATTATTTGTGTATATTTATTTGTATATATTAATTTGTTATTATCTATACTAATATATTTATTTGTATATATTAATATACTTATTTGTAAATAAACATATTAATATATACAAATAAATATATTAGTGTAGATAATAACAAATTAATATATACAAATAAATATACACAAATGATTTGTATATTAACTAATAGATTTTGTATATATTTATGTATATATTAATTTGTATATTAACTAATATGGACATAATAAAATCTATTCATAAATTTACAAATTAATATATTCAAATAAATATATTAGCTAATAGATTTTTGTTATTATATATTAGTATAGATAATAATAAATTAACTAATAGATTGAACCAAACTAAAGAAACAAATTAAACTAAAAGATTAAACCAAACCAAATGAAAACAAACAAACAAACAAAATGACTCCAAAATCTTATTTCCGCCAGTGTCACTGGCGGATATCGTGTATGCTCATTTCCCGCCAGTGCCATTGGCGAGTTCTTTCTCCTCCATAAAAAATTTTAAAAGTTTTCGTTTGTGCTAATATTTTCAAATATAATAGTCCCACATCAAATTTTCTGTATGAACAATGTGTCAGCCAGTACTTTGTATAAAGCATGAAAGACTAGACTAGCATAGAACATAACATAACAATTACCAAAATCACCCAAATGCTATTCAAGACTAGGGGATGCATTTCATAATCCAAAATATTGGATTTAATGGTGTTACCGAATTAGTAATTGTGGAGAGGATTTGAATGTTGTGCATTAGCAGCCAATTAAGGATTTAGATTTGGAAAACCTTGACGAGTGTCACGACTATTGATTATTAGGATAAATGAGATATGGAAGATTCTCAAATTACTTTGACACCTAACTTTATTATGAAATATCCTTGCAAGATGTAGGGTTATTATTTGTAGGGTTATTATTTGGACCCAAAATCTGTAGGGTTATTATTTGGACCCAAAATCTGTAGGGTGACTATAACCATAAATGACATAATGTGATATGTAGGGTTATTATTTGGACCCAAAATCTGGGTCTTACCCTGATTTTACTCAGAACAGGCTATAGACAGGTAGGATATATGTCTCAAAAGTAGAGTCTGTTCTCAAAAATGGGTAGGGTTTGGGTCCATTCATGTCCGACTCAACCCAGGACCACTTCTGATGCAAAATTTTAAAACAAAAATAGGGAGATAGAATTCTAGCGCATATAAGACTTACAAGAAACTACTTAGTTTCTAGTGAACATATTGGGTACCATCCCAAACTGGGGAAAAAGGAATGGATGAAAGCGGAAGAGCAACTACACAAGCACAGTGACAAGTAAATGTGTCTTTTGGCACCTCAACATGCCAAACTACCTGAGATGGAACTAATGATTGCAGTTAACTAGCCAAGAACTAAAGGTTGCAGTTAACTAGCCAACTCCTCTCTCAAATCAAAGATAGCTTGCTTGCCAAATCACTCGTCAAGAATACTTTTTCCCGAATTGAGATGCTTTATCACTTTCTGCAAGGATTAACACCGCCAGCCTTACTAAGCGACTAGACCAAGCTCAGTACCAACTAACCGTTGCAGTAGTCGTTACGGGGATGTTGTGGCTACTCCTGTCGTGCCTACCAGGTAGTTTCACAGCTTGATCCAGTAACCAATTAGTGCTCCCCTCTCTCTATCGATATATCTATAGCCGTTGAACCCCATTCCAACTGTGCTCCCTCCAGGGCCTCTTTGACGGTGGCGATCGAAGAACAACGATTGATCAAGGTAGGTTTCTTTTAGTTAGACGTACTTTTCTATTGCTTTAGTGTAAGATCTCATTTTACATCCTTCTTTTTCTATTGTATTATTATTATTATTATTATTATATGTACACCCCAACCGTATCCTTGTCGTGGATTTTTTGAATTCGTCTAATCAATGTGCCCAATACTCGTACCGAATATGCATTTTTATATGCATATTTTGTATGTGTATTTTCTTTAGCATCATCAAACATATCCATAACTTTTGTTTCATATCTCTATATTATCTACATAAATAAGGGTGTTCCAAAGCCTCAAGGCTCCCGCTTATGCAGGTTCTAGGAAAGATCAAGATGTAGGCAGTCTTAACCCCATATATATAGCAAGTCTTATTGTCGCACCAGTCGACACCCTCTTTAACATTATCTATATGAACGATTAAAATTAAAACATTAACAAATAATAAACATTATTATTAACAATTAATATTTTCTAAATATTTAATTAATATTAAAATGGTCAACTCACAAATGTCTAAAATATTAGTTGAGTAGTAGCAACAACAATTTCGGATACCAACATGTGTGGATTCAACAGTCCACAAGTGACAATTACATGGTTACATAGAAAAGCTGTCATTTATAATTTGAAAGACAAATCCATACTAGATTTTATAATAGATGCTGCCTAACCACCCCTAAACAATATGAACATCAACACCAAAAATAATTACATGCCTACTGCAGGAGAGTAGGAAGTTGCAGAAAAGTAAACCTTAAATGGGTATGCCTTATGTGACCACATGTGTGAATGCACACATAACGAGAGCAGATCTATTCCCAAAATCCCGTGTTCCAACCATGTTCCCTTTTCTATAAAAATGTTGCTCCCACCGATTTTGGATTTTTTTTTTTTTATAAAATCGGTGGAACCCACATTTTTATAGGAGAGGACGTAGTTAGAACATGAGATATGGGGGCAGTAGATCTGCGCTGCATATAAACTCCCTCACAATTAACAAGAAATGGAACATGCTAACATGTATTTAATCTCTTTCAACCTTCTTGTACATCCCCTTTGGGTTTCAGAATCATCCTACCTAGACCTCTCCTCGTACTTCTTGACAGCTTCCTCAATCTTCTTCAGATTTACTTATTACTTTCCTAATCCCAAACATTGATTTAGACCTGAACAATCATTCTCAGTTACTTCTAAGTTGATCAAAATATTAAGAGACAGATAGTAGGATTTGGGACGTGAATTGAGATGACCCTTGTGCTATGTTGCATGAATACAGACCCAAATACGAATAAGAACGAGATTAGGTTACGAGATACAAACATTTTCAAATAGGTACTATGTAATAACTAATAATCTATATTAATACGGACACGAGACACGAGTATAGACATGGGCACCATTTTCCCATGTTCATGCAACATAAACCTTGTATATTCTGTTATTTTGTTTCCTCTGCAAAACAATTTTGGAAAAAAGAACAAACACAATATTTGTACTTCCATGAAACATTTTCTACGCCTACTAGGAGTCAAAGGGTCGTCTTCATTTTCTTTATAGTTGTACTTCCATGACCAAAAAAGAAATTAAGAGGAATAAATGAAAACCCTAGCTCTAGGTTTACAAGGTCTATGGTGAAGATGGAGCTCGTCTAACCCATTGAAACAGAGATTCCCATCAAAAGAGAGAGAGCGGAAGTCCAAGAAACAGGTGGACGGCTCCCAGATGTGGAGATCTCAATATCCTAAGTAGTTTCCTCTCATATTAAATGAGTATTTTGGGATTTCATATTTGGAATGTATGCTTTGGTTAAGAAAGTAATTAAAATTTATGCTTTGGAACGTATATGCTGAAGAACAGTTTGGCAACTCTAGAGGGGGGGTGAATAGAGTATATATATATATAATGACCAATTAAAAAATTACTCTTTCACGAACAATGAATAATCAGAGTAAAATGCGGAATGTAAATGAAAGACAAGAGAGCATACGCAAACACAGCAATTTTAACCTGGTTTCCCTCGTGGAGGACTAGTCCAGGCCTGAGAACTCTAGCTCAGGATTAAATCCACTATTTGTGAAATAGTAGCTTACAACCCGTGCCTTTACTTCAGAAGAGCACGTCAACTTCTTACAGAGAATCGCAGTGGCGATTGCTTGGAATTGTCCAAGCGATTTCTTCACTCTTGCACAAGAATCCTAACTGAGAGATGCTGAGCACTCGAGACTTAGGAGGCTTGTGGCTAGTAGATGGGAAGGGTATGGCTTATAGAGCTTGTAGGAGAGAAGAGAAGAGAAGATTGAGTGATTCAAAATGAGAGAATTCATGCCCTATTTATACTGATTTTTGAGGCAGAATTCGGCCAGAATTCGGGTAGGAGAATTCAAAAATTTGGCCGTTGGACAGCTAGCAACCAGCTAACCCTAAAATTAGGGTTCCTGATTTCTAGGGGACAGAGTTCGGCCCGAACTCTGTGTGGAGGCAGAGTTCGGCCCGAACTCTGTCTCCAGAGCACAGAGTGATTCTAAGTGGGACTTGTGGGCAATTTTGTTTTGGTGGAGCTTGGGATTTTGGGTAGGCTTGTAGACTAAGTTTCAAGAGCTCAGCATAACTCAGAGTACATACTTCTAGACTCAATGAAATGTAAAAGTACAGACTCGAAAATATACTGAGAGTCGGAAACTGAGCTGTCGTTTGTCCTGAACTGAAAGCAGACGTCGTGTGTCGTATTGAATTTATACAGATATTATTTAGTCAATGTAGTCAATATTTGGTTGACTGTGACTTTGTGTCAACAATCTCCCCCATATTGATAATTGACAAAATAATATATGTATATTTCAATATTCATACCTTGACACAGTTGATTACAACATAGCTCCCCCATAACTGATGCAGAGCTAGAATCGGATAGCTCCCCCGTAATCAGTGAACGGTTCCGAGCTAGAAGTAGTAGCTCTCCCCCGTAAACAGTGCATATACCCTGTAACCTGATAGATAACATATTCCCAGAACGAGCACAGATATACACAGATGAATGCATAGAACCTGTAATAGTTTCCCAAAACAAGCCAGCACAAAAATATACATATGTTTCTCCCCCTTTTGGCAGTTAGCAATATAAATAAGCAATGAATAGTAATGCAACCACACCAAGAGAAAAAATAGTATAATACTAGACAAGAGAGTGCATTGGCATAAAAGAAACTACGAGAAATAGCATAAAATGATATCCACCAACCAGAATGTCAAACACATCATCAGGGTTCTAAGATAAAAATCCAGTACATAAATCCATAACTAAATAACTAAAAAAACATAAAGCAACTAAGACCATCAGCAGTGGCAGCAGCATAACAAGTCAGTCTCCATCACGGAGCACCAGAAGGTCCTGGAACATCTGAAGAACCAGGGAAAGGGCCAACGAAAAGGTCCTGGAACATCTGAAGATCCACAAAAGTATCATCTGGATCCATATACTGCATGACCCACGGATCGTCTAGACGATGACCCGAGCGATGTGGATCCCGCTCAATAGGCACATGCAAATCAGGATGACGAGCAAGCGAATACCGCATATCATGCAGAGAGTTCCCAAGGGCACTAATCTGCAGAGTGGTACGGTAATCCTGCTGCGTCCAGCGATCATCCTCAATAGCAAAACGATCGCGAAGCATAGTCTGAAGCGAATCCAGGTTGGCAGGAGGTGCAGTCTGACCGAGCGGAGGGGCGTCAGGCTCCTCATCAGCAGACAACTCAGTAGTAGCAACAGGCTGAAGGCGTCGTACCTTAGATAGAAAGGTAGGTGCCGGCAGGAACGGACAAGCATCAAGTGGTATACGAAAAGCACGAAAGATCATAGGAAGATACAGAGGATAAACCAAAGCTCGTGGTTTCCTCCTACAGCGAATCATCCAGTCCATCATAGTACGTGGAAGATTGAAATGAATTCCAAAGTGAAGATGATAAAGAGCAGAAATGTCAAGATAAGTGATTTCATCAGGGGAACCGATCTTGGGTAGAATGGTATTAGAGATGATCCAATGAAGATCAGAAAAATATGGGTTGAGATATTTCGTCATGAGCTTTCGAGGACGTGTGTATGGAGTGCACAAATCGTCCTTGAAGCTTTCAAGTGAAAGTCCGTTGGGAAAACGGAACGACGCGAGCATCAACAAGCCTTTCCCAAGAACTTGGCTCAAGAAGATCAAGATATTCGGCTAGTTCAAAGTCATCAAACGAGATATCGATACCAGCAACTCGTGAATAAATACGAAGGTCATCAAAGGTTAAGTTGCAGTAGAACATTTGAACGGCATGACGATAAATAGCAGAAGATGTAGTGACTAGTTCATCAAAATAGAGGTCATGGAATAAAGAATCATATTGAGAGAATATGGAAAAATTGATAGGATGTCCTGTGAATACCTGACGATTCCGAAAGTCACTAAACCAGTTGTTTGATGCAACAAGTGAGACAAAAAGTCTATTGTCATAAGTGGAAGGATGTTGAGGACGAGGTGGATTGAACAAAGGGTGAGGTGGTTGAAGTTGTTCAATGATTTGTTCAATTGATGGAGGAGAATCCGAAGAGGAAATACTCTCAACTCGAATCCTCTTCCCACGATTGAACAAGCAAGGAGCCATTAAAAGATTTTTTAAAAAAAATGGTACCTCAAACAGGTAAAGAACAATGGAGGAGAATGGAGAGGAGACACCTTTTTCTTGATTTGAGAAGCAATGAGGCACTCTAGATCAAAAACTAGGGTTAGGGTTTCAAGGAAAGAGTGTGTATAGGTGAGAAAAGGTGGTAATAGTGAAGGAGAGAGAAAGAATCCCGACATAAAGTAGGGTTTTGTCTTTGGTCGGGTGAAATATTGACCATTGGATTAGAATAGATCCAACGGCAGAGCCAGATCCCGACCCTGGAACCAAGGGACCGAACTCGGCCCGAACTCGGATAGGAGCAGAGTTCGGCCCGAGTTCTGGATCATTGGTCCAGAACAGAACAAAGGCTAAAATGAAAACAAAAGTTGAAGAATAACAAGAAATGATAACAAAGAAAAAGATTTAAGAGTTAAACAAAAGAAAGTTGAGGACACCAAAGAAAATAGAATAGATAGAGAAGGAGAGGTACACAGAAAACAGAATAAACTTTTTAGAAAATATCAATTAGGCAATATTAAATCGAAACGAGCCATATAATAAATAAAGATATATATTGTGGTTCAATAGTCCAAATTTGCCATGGGTTAGCTGCAGGGGCCGGATCCCAGCTAGCGGTAGTCCTGAGGACTAGTGCACCGTGTCGCTTAGGCTTTTACGCCTTGTTGTCAGAAGGACCCTTTCGGCTTGTACCCATACCAAATTCTTCGTAAAAGAATCACAATATACTCGATATTTACGCAGGTGAGTTTCAATTTATGACTGCTTCATCTAAGATTCCAAGTTCACGACAAAGAAAATTGAAACGCTCTTCGGATAGTGGCTTAGTAAAAAAATCTGCCAGCTGATGATCAGTGTCAATAAATTCTAAGTTAATCGTGCCATTTTGCTGATGATCACGCAAAAAGTGGTGTCTGATCTCAATGTGTTTAGTGCGTGAGTGGCATACAGGGTTCTTAGTCAAATTGATGGCACTAGTATTGTCACAGAATATAGGAATATGCATGAAAGATAACTTATAGTCTTCCAGGGTTTGCTTCATCCACAGAATTTGTGCACAACAACGCCCAGCTGCTATGTATTCAGCTTCTGTTGTGGATAGTGCAACAGAGTTCTGTTTCTTGCTAAACCAGGAGACTAAAGTTTTTCCTAATAAATGACACGTGCCGCTCGTACTTTTACGGTCGACCTTGCATCCAGCGAAGTCAGCATCAGAGTAACCAATAAGATCAAATGATGTTGACTTGGGATACCATAGGCCTACTGTAACCGTACCCTTAAGGTATCTAAAGATACGCTTAACTGCGGTCATGTGTGATTCCTTAGGATTAGCTTGATATCTAGCACATAGGCAAACACTGAACATGATATCGGGACGACTAGCAGTTAAATAAAGTAAGCTGCCTATCATACCTCGATAATTACGTTGATCAACAGGTTTGCCGCTCTCATCTGGTTCGAGTTTGGTTGAAGTGGCCATTGGCGTGCTGATTGGTTTGATGTTGTCAAGATCGAACTTTTTCAGCATGTCCTTGGTGTACTTTGATTGGCAGATGAAAGTTCCATTAGCCAGTTGTTTTACTTGCAGACCAAGAAAGTAGTTGAGCTCTCCCATCATGCTCATCTCAAATTCCGTCTGCATACACTTGGCAAATTCTTGACAAAGAGTTTCATCAGTAGACCCAAAAATAATATCATCAACATAAATCTGAATTAATAGAATGGTGTCTTTGAAAGATTTGATAAACAGTGTAGTGTCAATTTTCCCTTTAGAAAAACCTTTCTCAAGCAAGAAGCTGCTTAGCCTTTCATACCAAGCTCTGGGGGCTTGTTTAAGGCCATAAAGCGCTTTCTTTAGCTTGAACACGTGGTCGGGAAATTTGTGATTTTCAAAGCCAGGGGGTTGTTTGACATAAACTTCCTCCTTAATAAAGCCATTCAAGAAAGCACTTTTAACATCCATTTGAAATAATTTAAAGTTCTGATGATTGGCAAAAGCACAAAGCATCCGAATGGATTCTAGTCTAGCAACAGGAGCATATGTCTCATCGTAGTCGATACCTTCCTCTTGGTTGTATCCTTGAGCTACTAGACGAGCTTTGTTACGTGTGACTGAACCATCTTCACTTTGTTTCTAAACACCCATTTGGTACCAATTATTGAGTGATTAGCCGGTTTAGGAACTAGTTCCCATACTTGGCTTCTCTCAAATTGGTTGAGTTCTTCTTGCATAGCAGAGATCCAAAATTCATCAGTAAAAGCTTCAGAAATATTTTTAGGCTCTACTTGTGAAATGAAGGCAGTGCTAGCAACAGTCTCTCTTAATGATGATCTAGTAGTAACTCCACGTGAAACTTCACCTATGACTAAATTTTCTGGATGAGAAGGTTTGAAAGAGAATTTCTTAGGCAAACCCTCCAGAGAATTAGTTTCGGTTGAAGTATTCATTGGAGTAGAAGTTGATGGCTCAATGTCATCATTAAGAGTATTTGCTGTACTGTTGTCTTCATCAAAAGTCACATTTGTTGACTCTTCCACAATAAGTGAGCGTTTATTGAAAACTCTATATCCCTTACTCTTGGCGGCATAACCAAGAAAGATACCATCGTCAGCTTTGGCATCAAATTTGCCTAAGTTGTCTTTGGTGTTAAGGATAAAACATCTGCAGCCAAAAACTCTAAAATAAGAAACATTTGGGGTTCTCCCAAACCAAAGCTCATAGGGTGTTTTCTTCGAAATGGGACGAATAAGCACCCTATTCAAAATGTGGCATGCTGTACTTACAGCCTCTGCCCAAAAATATTTCGGAAGAGAAAATTTATTCAACATGACTCTAGCCATATCGCCAAGAGTCCTATTCTTCCGCTCCACAACACCATTTTGTTGAGGAGTTCTAGGACAAGAAAATTCATGATCAAAACCATTTGCATTACAAAAACTTTCAAAATCTGAATTTACGAATTCGCCTCCATGATCACTTCGGATTCGAGTAATCATGTAGCCTTTTTCGTTTTGAACTTTATTTACAAAAACTTTGAAAACAGAGATAGCGTCGCTCTTATTAGCGAGAAAGAAAACCCAAGTAAATCTCGAAAAATCATCAACAATAACAAAAGCATAAAGTTTGCCACCAAGGCTAGCTATTCTACTAGGACCAAATAAATCCATATGAAGTAATTGCAAGGGTCTAGTAGTACTTACAGAGTTGATGGAATGAAATGAGGATTTAGTTGCCTTGTTTAGTTCACATTCGGCACATACCGTGTCCTTTTTGAATGTGATGTCAGGCAATCCTCTCACTAGCTTCTTGGTAGAAAGCCTGGATATAGCATCCATGTTGGCATGACCGAGACGCTGGTGCCAAAGTAGTCGTTCGTCTTTGTGGGCATATAAACATCTACCTGCATGGTTAGTATTTATAGAGAGATAGAAAATATAGATATTGTCCTCTCTTTTCCCTTCAAAAGCAATGTCTCCTGTTGACCTATCATAGATATAGCAACAGTTTTGTCCAAAGTTAATATCATATCCATGATCAGCAAGATGGCTAATGCTGAGCAGGTTATGCTTTAACTCGGTCACTAGGCAGACATCCTTTATAACAGGAGAAGGAGGATGACCAATGATACCGTTACCTATTATGTGCCCTTTGAGATTGTTACCGAAGGATACGTATCCTTCTCTTTTCATCGATAGTGATGCAAAAAGATTTGCGTCTCCCGTCATATGTCGCGAGCATCCACTATCGAGAATCCACTTACTCTCAGTTGAGGAGGGAAGGTCCACCTACATCAAGAGTAGATGTGACCTTTGGTACCCATTTTCTTGAGGGTCCTGAAAAGTTAGTTTTTGGAAACCAAGCATATATTTTCTTGTCTACCAATCTTCTAACTCTACACTGTGGTGAGATGTGTCCATGTATTCCACAGTAAGTACAGATAGCATTTTTATTTATACTGGGAGCATGAGAATGATATCTATAAGCAACAGGATGAGGATGATATGGAGAGTTAGCATGGTAATGATGACTATGCATAGAGTGAGTGGCATGATGATGATGTATGTGTGGCATAGCATGATGATATTGACTGTGAGAAGTGGCATGCTGAGATTGTCTATATGGCATAGTGTGATGCTGTGGCATGATATGATGACTTTGTCTATGTGTAGAGTGATATTGGTTGTGTCTTTGTGCAGTATAATGAGTATGAGGAATATTCTTACGTGCACGTGGTTTGTGAAAGTTTGTGTATATAAATGCATGGTTATGTGCTGCATGAGAATGACGTGGTTGACTAGTATGAGTGGTGTTGTGCCCATGTGATTGGGTTTGAGGTTGAACAACCTGTTTACCCAATTTGGTTTCTAATCTTTTAGACATAGCTTGCAGTTCATCAATCTTGATATTTAAGCCATAAATCTTAGTCATGAAAATCTTGTGTCTACTCTTTTCTTCAGCAAGCAACGTGTTGAGAGTAGTGATTTCTTGAGTTTGTTGCTCAATGCGTGCTTCAGCATCATGTAAGCTTAATTTAAGCTTGGATACTTCATCAGTGTCATTTGTGGGTGATGTGTTTCTAACATTATCAAGAAGTAAAGAAATTCTTTGTATCTCATCTTCTAGACTTTTGATTTTGTCCTTGGCATGCTTGTATTTACCGATAACCTTTTTGTGATCATCAAGTAAATCGGTGAAAGCATCGCCAAGTTCATCAAAAGAGAAGTCATCTAAAGTTTCGTTTGATACCTTGGTGGAATTTGCCATGAGGCACACATTTGCTTTGTCTTGAGGAGAGTTCTTTTCTTCCTCGGAGTCACTTGCTTCGCTTTCATGCCAAATGCTTGTGTTGGCATACCTTTTTGATGAGTTCTTCTTGTAGGGCTTTTCATACCGGTTGCTTTTCTTTAAGAGCGGACAGTCTCTTCTGACGTGTCCAGTCTTTTTGCAACCATAGCAGGTTGGCTCTTCTTCATCGTCTTCTTGTGGTTCCTTCTTTCTTTGATTGAAGCGAAGGAATTTCTTGAAGTTACGTACCATGAGAGCTTGGTCTTCATCATCTGAGATATCGTCTTCAGTCTCATCGTGATCAACCTTTCGTCGATGAACTTTGAGTGCGATCTCCCTGGTCTTCGGAGCAGGCTCTTCGAAGTCCTTGAGGTCAAGCTCGTGAGTCATGAGCTTGCCCATCAAAGTCTCCATAGACATACTTGTGAGATCATTTCCTTCTATGATGGCTGTCACCTTAGGGTTCCAAATCTTTGGTAGCCCTCTGAGTAGCTTGCGGATCTTCTCATGGTTTGAGTACTGCTTACCAAGCGAGGATAACGGGTTGATGATGTCGAGGAATCTTGTAAACATTTGAGTGATCGTCTCATTTGGCTTCATCTTGAAGGCTTCGTACTCTTGAGTGAGACGGCTTATCTTTGATTCCTTGACTTGAGTGGTTCCTTCATGCGTCACTTCCAGAAGTCTCCATACTTCATGAGCAGTGGTGCATGTAGAGACCCTGTTAAACTCGTTCCTGTCTATAGCACAGAATAAAGCATTAATAGCCCTAGCATCTAGACTTGCCTGTTTCTTCTCCTCGACAGAATATTTGTCGTGTGGTTTCTCAGTGAGGTCACCATCGACAACTATTCTGGCGGGCTTTTTGTAACCGTCAGTTACGACAGTCCACAGGTCAAAGTCTAGAGACTTCAGATAAAAACTCATCCTTGTTTTCCAATATGTGTAGTTAGTCCCATCAAATAGGGGAGGCCTATGAGTGGACTGACCTTCACCATGATTGGAGATCAAGGATTGTGTGGTTGCCATGGATCAGCTCTTAGGATGTTAGTCCTTATAAAGAGAACAGAGCTCTGATACCAATTGAAGAACAGTTTGACAACTCTAGAGGGGGGGGTGAATAGAGTATATATATATATAATGACCAATTAAAAAATTACTCTTTCACGAACAATGAATAATCAGAGTAAAATGCGGAATGTAAATGAAAGACAAGAGAGCATACGCAAACACAGCAATTTTAACCTGGTTTCCCTCGTGGAGGACTAGTCCAGGCCTGAGAACTCTAGCTCAGGATTAAATCCACTATTTGTGAAATAGTAGCTTACAACCCGTGCCTTTACTTCAGAAGAGCACGTCAACTTCTTACAGAGAATCGCAGTGGCGATTGCTTGGAATTGTCCAAGCGATTTCTTCACTCTTGCACAAGAATCCTAACTGAGAGATGCTGAGCACTAGAGACTTAGGAGGCTTGTGGCTAGTAGATGGGAAGGGTATGGCTTATAGAGCTTGTAGGAGAGAAGAGAAAAGAAGATTGAGTGATTCAAAATGAGAGAATTCATGCCCTATTTATACTGATTTTTGAGGCAGAATTCGGCCAGAATTCGGGTAGGAGAATTCAAAAATTTGGCCGTTGGACAGCTAGCAACCAGCTAACCCTAAAATTAGGGTTCCTGATTTCTAGGGGACAGAGTTCGGCCCGAACTCTGTCTCCAGAGCACAGAGTGATTCTAAGTGGGACTTGTGGGCAATTTTGTTTTGGTGGAGCTTGGGATTTTGGGTAGGCTTGTAGACTAAGTTTCAAGAGCTCAGCATAACTCAGAGTACATACTTCTAGACTCAATGAAATGTAAAAGTACAGACTCGAAAATATACTGAGAGTCGGAAACTGAGCTGTCGTTTGTCCTGAACTGAAAGCAGACGTCGTGTGTCGTATTGAATTTATACAGATATTATTTAGTCAATGTAGTCAATATTTGGTTGACTGTGACTTTGTGTCAACATATGCTATATTTGGTTAGAAGATGAAAAGAATATTATTAGAACCAAAAGACCATCCCTGAGTGGAAAGTTTTTTATTAGGCCATTCCTATTACACTAATATGTACTTGATCTATAGTGTTGTTTATCGTTGGAAGAACTAATGTAGGAAATAACATAATAAGATTTCTAAAAAAAAAAGTAAACCAAATTCACTCGAACAGTGGAAGGTTTGTACGGTATGCAACGGCTCATACAGTCCAAAGTGATTCATAGCAGTTCAACTGCTCAATAGGTCCAACTGGTGAGAGCGAACCGCTTATAGTAGCAGTTCATAGCCCAAATGATTGGGCTAACCAGATCAAGCCAGTTTTCAAAAACATGGCCTAAACATATTTTTCTGCAAGAACCAAGAAGGTGCATATCATTCAACAGTTCATGACAGCTAGAATCACATTGGTCTAGAATGTGCCCCCCGTACTCCGTAATGCCCACAATCGCAATACTATAACATAAAAAAGTTCAAGTACAATTGGATATCAAAAGGCACGTTCTCATACAAGCCCCCTGGTGCTCTTTTCCGGTTCTGCTCAGCAATTAACAGCTCATTGAAGTGTGATTTGTCTTTTTCTAGAAGTTTATGTACAAGCTGTCACCATTATAGTATGTAAGAGCACTGTCATAAATTTTACTCGTGCTCCTCCTCACAGAAGGAAACTACGACTTGACACACCCGGAATCATTGAAATGTCAGTAAACAAGATACTTTAGTTGGTTTCCCGTTTTTATCTTTTATTTGTGCTCCATAATTGAAGGCATGTTTGATGCTGTTTGTAACGTCCCAAATGTTACACCCCGTCCGAGGCCCAGTTGTATAACCTTTTCGCGGACCAAGGTTATGCGGGAAGCTTCCAGAACATTCTAGAAGATGGCGGAAGGCTCTAGAAGATTGTGGATCTCTCCGGAAGGCCCAAGATCGTTCTAGGAGGCCCAAGAAGCTTCTGGAAGGCCCTTGAAGTTTCCTTTTATGTTGCTAGGGAATAAACCTGGAATATGCCATTCCAGTTATGGTAGAAAGTAATAATCCTTGGAATATTCCTTCCAGGACTTTCCTTGTATTGCTCTATGAGCACTTATAAAAGGGGGAGGCTTTCATTTGTTCCTCACCACCTAAAAATTGTAAGCATTCTCCAAGTTAATAAAGAGATCCTTACGAGTCCATCTTTGCTCCACTATTCTAGTTTTCTTAGCGATCTAGCTAAGTCGGATCGGGAAGGCTTGCACGAGCCTTTGAGGAGAAAGACAGTGCGCCACACGGGACGAAGTGCTAGCAAAAACACTAAGTCCGTGACAAGTGGTATCAGAGCAAAGGTTCGATCGCCGTCATGTCTTCGACCGAAGCCATCATCAACGAGGAACCCGCACAACCCTCATCGCATAAGGAGAAAGCGAAGACCTCGAGGAAGGGCAAGAGCAAGGAACCGTTGGTGGAACGGGCTCTTGGCGAGTTGGCTGACCGGATTGAAATGCTGGAGAAAGGCGTGACGGACGTCGAGTATCAAGTGGAGCAGAACCAAGCGGCTCACGAGGAATTCGCCCAAGGTTTGGAGGCAGATGTCGCCACGGCTATGACGGAGTTCCGGGAGCATCTCCGCGAGATGCAAGCCGAGTTCGAGGAGGAACGAAAGGCCACGAAGACGGAGATTGTTGAACTACGCAAAGAGCTACAAACCAAGACGGAGGTCCCCGAAAGGGCCATTGCTGGTGGTCCGACTCCGAGGAGGGAGTCGACGCAGAGGGTGAAGTATCCAGAACCCAAATCCTTCACTGGCGTACGGGACGCGAAGGAGGTGGATAACTTCATCTGGAATGTCGAGCGCTACCTGAAGGCGGTCCGCATCGAGGATGAGACCGACAAGGTAAACGCAGCGTCCCTATATTTTTCTGATGATGCTATGCTGTGGTGGCGACGCAGGTGCATCGATATAGAAAAGGGGCTCTGCAAGATCGAGACTTGGGAGGATCTCAAGAAGGAGATCAAGTCTCAATTCTACCCGAAGAACGTGGAGTATGTCGCGAGACGGAGTTTGCAACAACTCAAACACACCGGGTCCGTCAAGGAGTATGTGGCGGAGTTCACCCGCCTGATGCTTTCCATTTCCACTATGGGCGAAGAGGATCGCCTGTTCCACTTCCTGGAGGGTCTACAACCATGGGCGGCACAAGAATTGCAGAGGCAAGATGTGTCGGATGTGAACGCGGATGTTGCGGCAGCCGAGAAGCTGATGGAGTATCGACGGAATGATGCCCCGAAGCCCAAGGAAAAGACCACCACCAAGTTCAATGGTGGGGGAGCGAAGAAGAACAATGGAAAGGGAGGCCCGCCGCCGAAGGACAAGCCGCAAGCAAAGCCTTCGACGGAGCGGAAGATTGAATGCTACCTGTGCGGAGGGAATCACTTCGCACGAGACTGCCCGAACAGGGGAAAGAAGGTGAACGCAGTCCAAGGCGAGGAGGCCGAGGACCAGGAGCCTAAGAAGGGGGCTCACATGGGTGCCCTGCGCCTGTTGAATGCTTTGAAGAGCAAGGCGGTAGTGTCCAAGATCCCGAATCGAGAGCTGATGTACGTGGACGTGAAGATCAACGGCCACAACACCAGGGCGATGGTCGGCACGGGGGCAACCCACAACTTTATCTCGGATGCGGAGGTCCGACGCTTGGGTTTGGCGCTGGAAAAAGACTCAAGCACGATAAAGGCAGTCAACTCTGAGGCGCGCCCCGTGCAGAGGGTGGCCAAAGGGGTGAAGATCCAAGTGGGAGGCTGGACGGGTGTCACCAGTCTCACGGCAGCACCACTGGACGACTTCAATATGATCCTTGGGATGGACTTCCTCACTTCGGCAAAGACGGTCCCAATGCCGCATTTGGGAGTCGTCGGGATCATGGAGGAGAGCTCTCCGTGCATGGTGACAACTGCACGAGGCGAGCTTACGAAAGGGAAGGCTCTCTCCGCATTACAACTCAAGAAGGGGATGCGACACGGAGAGATGACTTACCTTGCTGTGCTCAAGACGGAGGAGGCGCCCGTGCAGGGGGATCTTCCGCCTGAGATCGATGACGTCCTTGTGGAGTTCGGGGACGTCATGCCGAAGGAGTTGCCGAAGAGGCTACCTCCGCGGAGGGAGGTAGACCATGCCATCGAGTTGGAGCCGGGCACGAAGCCGCCCGCCATGGCTCCATATTGCAGGGCCCCGCCCGAGCTGGACGAGTTGAAGAAGCAACTCAAGGAACTGCTGGACGCGGGATTCATCAGACCGTCAAAGGCCCCTTATGGTGCACCGGTGCTGTTCCAGAAGAAGAAGGACGGAAGCCTTCGTTTGTGCATCGACTATCGTGCACTAAACAAGGTAACCGTCAAGAACAAATATCCCATCCCGTTGGTGGCGGACTTGTTCGACCAATTGGGAGGCGCGAGATACTTCTCCAAACTTGATCTGCGCTCGGGGTATTATCAAGTCCGGATTGCGGAGGGCGACGAGGCTAAGACGGCATGCGTGACGAGGTATGGCGCATATGAGTTTATGGTTATGCCTTTTGGTCTAACAAATGCTCCTGCGACTTTTTGTACTTTGATGAACAAGCTCTTTCATCCCTACCTGGATCGGTTCGTCGTGGTCTACCTCGACGACATCGTCGTGTACTCAAACACGATGGAGGAGCACATCGAACATTTGAAGACTGTCTTCCAGGTGCTAAGGGAGAACGAACTCTTCGTCAAGCGGGAGAAGTGCTCATTCGCACAAGAAGAGGTGTCGTTCTTGGGGCACTGGATCGGGCGTGGCAAGATATGGATGGACGGCGCAAAGGTCCAGTCCATACGGGAGTGGGAGGCTCCCACCAAGCCGACGGAGCTGCGATCGTTCCTTGGCTTGGCAAACTACTACCGGCGGTTCATCCGAGGATATTCCGCCATCGCAGCGCCTCTGACAGATCTGCTGCGGAAGGATCGGGCGTGGAGCTGGACGCCCCGATGCGAGGAGGCATTCGAGGCACTGAAGCGGGCTGTGACGGAGGAGCCGGTCTTGTCTCTACCGGACTACTCCAAGGCGTTCGAAGTGCACACGGACGCGTCCGACTTCGCCACCGGTGGGGTGTTGGTACAGGAAGGACACCCCATCGCGTTCGAGAGCCGCAAGCTGAATGACACTGAGCGGCGCTACACGGTGCAGGAGAAGGAGATGATCGCGGTCGTGCATAGCTTGAGGACATGGCGGCACTACCTCCTCGGCACCAAGTTCGTGGTTATGACGGACAATGTTGCCACGAGCTACTTCCAGTCCCAGAAGAAGCTATCTCCGAAGCAGGCGAGATGGCAAAATTTTCTAGCCGAGTTCGACATGGTGTTGCAGTACAAACCCGACAAGGAAAATCAGGTGGTTGAAGGCCGAGCTCGCATCTGTGTGCTTGCTCAAGGAGGACATCCTGGACCGTGTTCGAGTGGGAATCATGGAGGACCCACTAACACTGGCCATAGTGAAGCTTGCCAAGGAGGGCAAAACGAGAAGGTTCTGGCTGAAAGACGAACTTCTCTACACCAAGGGCGACAGGGTGGTCGTGCCTAGGTGGAGTGGCTTGCGGAGACAGCTGCTCAAGGAGTGTCATGACACGAGGTGGACTGGACATCCGGGACAGAAGCGAACCTTGGCGCTGCTGGAGGCCACATACTATTGGCCTCGCATGCGCGAAGATGTGGAGGACTATGTTCGCACTTGTCTTGTGTGCCAACAAGACAAGGTGGATCATCATAAGCCCGGAGGCCTGCTGGAGCCTCTTCCCGTGCCGAGTCGGCCGTGGGAGAGCATTTCGATGGACTTCATCTCCGTCCTGCCGAAAGTGGGGGCGCTTGGGTCCATTCTCGTGGTGGTGGACCGGTTCTCAAAGTACGCGACCTTCATTGCTGCTTCGACGGACTGCACAGCAGAGGAGGCCGCGCGACTGTTCATCAGCCATGTGGTGAAGTTCTGGGGCATCCCGGTCAACATTGTCAGCGACCGAGACCCCCGCTACACGGGAAAGTTCTGGACGTAAGTGTTCAAAATCCTCGGGACGGACTTACACTTCTCGACCAGCTTCCACCCGCAGACGGACGGGCAGACCGAGCGTGTCAACTCGCTACTCGAGGAGTACTTGCGGCACTTTGTGAGTGCCAACCAGAGGGATTGGGTGCATCACCTCGACGTCGCTCAATTTTGTTACAATCTTCAACGGAGCAAGTCGTCGCACAGCAGTCCATTCGAGTTGGTGATGGGTCGCCAACCGCTTGCCCCGCACACGCTGAGTGCGGGGTCCTCGAGTAGAAGTCCCGCGGCCAACCAGTTCACTTCAGATTTCAAGGCAAAGACGGACATTGCCAAGGCATTTCTGGAGAAGGCCGCGAGGAAGGTAAAGAAGTAGGCCGACGCGAAGCGAAGGCCGGTTGAGTACAAGGAGGGGGACATGGTGCTGGTGAAGCTACAACCGCAGCAGTTCAAGGTGTTCCGCAAGGTGCACAAAGGACTAATCCGGAAGTATGAAGGCCCCTTCCCCGTGCTCAAGAAGGTAGACAAGGTGGCCTACAAGCTTGAACTCCCTGCCAAGCTGAAGATTCATCCAGTCTTCCATGCCAGTTGCTTGAAGCCGTACCATGAAGACTTGGAGGATCCCCAGCGCGGAGTTTCGAAGCGACCGACGGCGACCATGACGACTTCCTTCGACAAGGAGGTGGAAGCCGTACTGGACAGAAGGACCATTCGGCGACGAGACGTGTCCCCGTATGTGGAGTACCTCATCCAGTGGAAGGGCTTGCCTTACGGCGAGTCTAACTGGGAACGTGCTGATACGCTGTATCAGTTCGAAGCCGAGATCCAGGCGTTTCTCAGCGAGCATGGTTGACGAGAGCGTCAACGCCTTAGGTGGGAGAGAATGTAACGTCCCAAATATTACACCCCGCCCGAGGCCCAGTTGCATAACCTTTTCGCGGACCAAGGTTATGCGGAAAGCTTCCAGAACATTCTAGAAGATGGCGAAAGGCTCTAGAAGATTGTGGATCTCTCCGGAAGGCCCAAGATCGTTCTAGGAGGCCCAAGAAGCTTCTGGAAGGCCCTTGAAGTTTTATTTTATGTTGCTAGGGAATAAACCTGGAATACGTCATTCCAGTTATGGTAGAAAGTAATAATCCTTGGAATATTCCTTCCAGGACTTTCCTTGTATTGCTCTATGAGCACTTATAAAAGGGGGAGGCTTTCATTTGTTCCTCACCACCTCAAAATTGTAAGCATTCTCCAAGTTAATAAAGAGATCCTTACGAGTCCATCTTTGCTCCACTATTCTAGTTTTCTTAGCGATCTAGCTAAGTCGGGTCGGGAAGGCTTGCACGAGTCTTTGAGGAGAAAGACAGTGCGCCGCACGGGACGAAGTGCTAGCAAAAACACTAAGTCCGTGACATGTTGTAGCCTTCCTATTGGATCAAGTATGCTTATTCCTACTGGACTAGGGATGCGTAGGAACAAAACTATCCAGTATCCACACAACTATTTAAACACCAAAAGTTTGGAACCTCAATTTACTCAATAAATTTATTCTTACGAGGATTGAGGGTTTAGAGAGTTGAGTGAGGGAAAGTTAAGTGAGGGAAAATAAAACCATGTTTGGTTTGAGAGTGGTGGTTTAGGAGGAATGGTTATAGAGGATTAAGCGAGGGTTTGTTTAACCCTCTTTTATTTACTTTTTTTAACACCCAAATCGGAGGGTTAACGAGGGGGGTTGAGAGGTTTTGTTTAGAAAGTCGTAATAGCCCTTGTTTGTCCTATAAAATATCATGAGTTTTTTTTTCATTTTTTCTTGCTTCCAACATGCTGCTCCGTAACTTCCTCATTTGTGAATATATTTTGACAAGTTCTAATTACAATTACAATCAAATTTAATTTGATGACATATGTGATAAGGATATTTTGGTAACTATTATATTTCTATTGATCATCCTCTCACTCAAAACTTCCAATCCAAGCAAGAGTTATTAAACACACCTCACTTAACTCTCCCTCCAATCCAAGCAAGGTTATATGTATTGACTCTACTCCCCCTCACTTAACCCCACTTTAACTCCGCTTATTTTCCCCCTCAAACCAAGGGGACCTTAAATTTGTATTAGTTCTATCCTTAATTTAATGTCTCCGACCCGGACACGACACCAACTTTGGAGTGTCCATGATTGTAGACATGAAAAGATTTTTAAGTAAAATTTACCCCTCCCCCTACCCTACTTTGTGCACTTAAATAAACACGTCATATATGATTATTCCCGGGGAAAAAAAAAGGAACCCCCTATAAAAAAAATGCTTTTGGTGATCAATTTGAGAGATGATCAGCAAAAATCCAATTACTTCTATGACTGTTTTCGTTGACCAACATCAAGAAATGATCATATGATCCCTAATAAACATTCAAGAAGAAGGAATATAGTGGGGGGGGCACCTTGATCTTGTCGCTGTCCTGGTCCCAGCTGAACTTGTCGAGCGTGACGTAGCTCGTCGCGCCGGAGGCCGCGGGCGCCTTCGCGGCGGAGGGCGGTGACGGAGCCGCAGGCGCCGGCTTCGACAGCTGTCGATATCACCAACAACAACAAATGAACAACACTAAAAAAAAAAAGAAAAAAAATGAAGGGGGGAGTGGGACCTTGGAGTCAAGACTGCGGATTTCGGAAGAGAGAAGGGAGAGGACTCGCGGCCTCTTGGCGATGCTCTCCAGTTGCTTCAGTTCTTCAAGGTCCAGTCTCAATTCTTCTCCCATTTTCTTCCTTGCTCTTTTCTTCTCCTCCTCCTCTTCCTCCTGTGTCGAGAGATTTCTAGGGTTTTTTTATCGAGGGAGCTACAACCGAATGGAACATTCCGGAAGTTGAGGGAGATGGGCCTATGGAAACAGTTGGGCCTGTTGTTATTTGGGCCACCTATCAGTGAGTTTGAATTTTTCTATCCCCTTTGTTTTTAATTTTTTTACATAAGGGTGTGTTTGATTGCAAGGTGGAAAATAAGTAGAAAAAAAATTAATTACATGGAATTATTTTTCTAGGAAAAAAAATTCTATGGAATTTTAAAAATTTTCTTGGAAAACATAATCTGGTTGTTTGATTGTCATTATTTTCCACGAAAAATAGTTATTTTCCATGGAAAATAATATTTTCCTATGGGTTAGACAAGTTTTATTTTCCACCATTTTAGAAGAAAATATGAAAAATTATAGTTTTTTGGAAAATAATTCCATGGAAAATATAAGCTATCAAACACTACAAATGATAGAAATTTTGTGGTGGAAATATTTTCCATGAAAAAAAAGTCCAATCAAACACAGCTAATAAAGAATCATGTCTTTGAAAATCAAATATAACATCATGTCTTTGAAAATCAGAATTTTAGTATGGACAATGAACTGTGGATAACAAGTAGTAGATGACTTTACGCTTGCGAGTCCTATCGATCACACAATCAGATTGTTGATTTCAGTCACTGACACTTCATATTGTTCTCCAAACCTTCCCTTCATACTGAACTGATTTGCCGACTCCAACAAATAACAAGTATATCCCGAAGTTATCAAATAAAATAAAATTTTATATTATTTTCTAATGAATAATGTTATTTGTTCCTCCAAATTGTTTCTTCGAACCATTTCTCCTTACGTGACAGCTGACGTGACATGTTGATGTGGCAGCTGACATGATAAATTTTAAAATTAAAATTAACATTAAAATTAATATTAAAATTAACATTAACATTAAAGGTACGTACGTAAAGCATTACTCTTTTTTAATACGCTACCAGTTGTATTGTAGAGTCTGACGTGGCAAGCATTGTGCACAACATGATACCCGACAAAGAGTGGGTTGTCAACCACCTCGGCCGTCACACTGAGCCAGGTTAGAGGTTGGAAGCAACATTGGATACACGGAAATTGTCCAACACGGTATATAGCCCCGGCGCTCAAGGTGTAAGTTGGACCGGGCGGCCCGACCCCCGGTTCGGGCCCGGCCCGTTCAAAACCGGTCTGGACTGGCCCGAGCCTGGTCAACGACCCGGACCCGTCCGACCCCTAAACTAGTGGGTCCGGGCTGGGTTCCAGATCCGGACCCGGGAGCCCGAATCGGCCCGACCCGGTTTGACAGCGGGTTCGGGCTGGTCAAACCCGTAAAGTCCGACCGGACCGGACCGGCCCGGTCCAGGTCCGATTTGGCTGGTTTTTTCTGGAGGACCATTGGGAGGTCAAAAAGACAATTTTTAGTGGTTGTTTTTAGACCGTTTGAAGGATATTTTGGTCATTTTGTTGAAAATGACCAAAAATATCCTTATAACAACTCTTTTCTTTGAGGTAAAATAGGTCATTTTGCACCCAAATAAACTATAAATAGACCAAAATACATGAAAATTATACACAACCATTTCTTTTCTCTTACAAAATATTCAAGCTAAGCAATTATCTGAAGATTGAACAACAAGTTTATGGGCTTTGAAGTACAACTTTCTGGAGGTCGAAGTGCAATTTTTTTGAGGTTTCAAATTCTGCGAAAATTCTTGGAGTTGAACATCTCTTTCCTGAAGTTGACCTTCTAAGTAATTTTAATTTAAGAGATTTTTTTTGGATTTTTTATTTTTCTTTCTCTCTTTCTCTCTCTTTGGTAGATAATATTTTTTTCTCTTCTTTCTTCTTTTTCTGAAAAAGTTAATTTAAAAAATATGGATGCTACTAGTTCTAACCACCCTTATGGAGGTGATTCAGAACAAAATTTTATTTACTATGCTGATTTATTTGAAAATAATCATATCCAGATTATGTGTCACAAACACAAATGTCATCTCTAGGGATAAATCAGTTGTACGACAATATTTTTAAAATATATATATATCACTGATAGTGAGGGCGCACCGATTTTAGATTCCAAAAATTAAAAACCAATTTCTAAAGGTGCACAGTGTAAAAAATGTAATAAAAAAAAATTTAAGGAGGGCACGGACACACTAAAAAGACACTTGTTATGGTAAGGACACACCTCAAGCTAGGCAATCACAGATAAGCATCGATCCTCAAGGATCTTTCGTAGGTAATTTCACTTATTCTGATACTTGTAAAATAATTGAGCTAACCAAATTTCTTATTTGTGATTAACAACATTTCACATTTGGTGAGAGTGGTCTGTATTATAAGTATGCAAGTACTACTCTTAACCCATGTTTTACTAAAGTTTCTAGATCGACGACTAGATCGGAGGCTATCAAAATATTTCAAAAGGAAATAACAGTTTTGAAGCAAAGCTTCGTAAATGTTAGTAAGTTGGCTATAACTTCTGATATATGGACTACAAAACAAAACTATATTTTTATTTGTATCATGGCACATTATATAGATCCAAAGTGGATGTTGCAAAAACGTATTATTTGTCTACTTTCTATTGAATGTTCACATTGTCACGCCCCAGAACCAGAATACTGGAGAGCGGGGGCAGGCATAACCAGCTACGTATATTGAAGTGCAACCCACCTCGCTATACGGTCACAGCTGTCTAGATACATGAGGGTTCAACTATAATCCATCAGTCACCTATGATCATGAACAAGCCTAATGTCTCAATCTCAAGCAAGCAATAATAGTAACAAGATATCAGAACACCAAGTATACAATAGTAAGGCGTCCCATACATTACATATTCGGATGATCATGAATCTAGTCGTACAAAATGTCAGGACTAGCAAGAGTTTTAGTCATACATGATCAACCCTAGGATCTGTCAATCATGTTACAGCCCATAGGCAGACAGTAAACAAAGGTGCAATACGAGCTAACACGTGCTCGCCGGCTAAACGCCTCAAAAGAATAATTTTACAATAAAGTGGAAGGACAAAAAGAAATCCACTCGTTGCTAGGGTTACGCCTGGTGGTCACTATCTGGCTGGAAGACCGGTAGATCCTCTGGTGCTGCTCCGATATCTGGCCATACAAAACCAGCTGGGTCAGTCCCAGAAAGAGCAAGTGCCACAAAGGAGGCTTCACTTAGGAACTAAAACCAGCATATCACGATTGAATATTAAGATAATAAATAAAGATCTGATAATAATAGAGATAACAACAGTAAACTGAGTACGAGGAAACCATTCAAGTAGCCACGCTATAACCCTTAAACCAAACAAGGACCGGGGTTGCAGCCCTTCACCTGAATAGAAATCCGTCTCAAATACTATTGGTACAGTAAAGACAATAAACGAAGAGAGGACACAGAACTGCTCCGGGAGCCAGGTTACAACCCTTAAACTAAACAAGGACCGGGGTTGTAACCCTTCGCCTGAACAAAACTGGACCCCTGATCTTTATTGTTAAGGCCAGTATGAATCATCATGGTATTAAGGTAAGGTAAAACATGACGAACATGGCATAGGGTACAATAAGACAATAAACGAAGAGAGGACACAAAACTGCTCCGGGAGCCAGGTTACAACCCTTAAACCAAACAAGGATCGGGGTTGTAACCCTTCGTCTGAACATAACTGGACCCCCGATCGTTATTGTTAAGGCAAGCATCAATAATCATGTCATATCACAATCTTGTACAGGATCAGGATAAGATTAAGCTGGGATAAACTCCATCCAATCAATCACGGCCAAGCAAAAGTACGGCTTAATACTTTTAACTAACTAGGGTTATCACAGACCTAGTTACTAGCAAGATGCAATGAGATTATCCCAACAGCCACAAGCCCTGCAGACCATCCAGGTTATCCAGGTCGAATGTCCGTTTATGAAGGGTGCACCACATGACTGTGTGCTGGAAATGTGCCCTACTCGTCGGTAGGCTATAAGTCCGCTAGTGCGCCCAGATAACGAGATTGCCTGTAGCTGGAAAATATCTTCATGTCTACTGATTTATTCTAGTTTATTAGCCTTAGTCAATTGCAGTAGGTATCCCTGACCGTGGTACTCAGTGAACCCCATCCTAGACATGATGCAAGACAGTACTGATTTATTTGTACAAACGCAATCGTCCACGGTGTCCAAGTTATTTATACTTGTCATGTCATGTTAGCATGTCGAGATATATCATGTCAGTTTATTCGTCAAAGTGCGTCACGACGGGCCACTATCGTGTTCAGAAAATATGCCAGAATTTACATGGCATAAGCATAAATGTGACAATTCAATTTAATAATAATAATAATGATAATAATAATAATAATATAATATAATACAAGAGGACAGGACTAGAGAAGGGAGCCATGCGGCAGAAAGCATGCGCGCTTATGCGGCTGGGACGACGTGCTCATGCGGCTGGAAGAGGGCAGGCGTATGCGGCTCAGGAAGTAATGCGCCATGCGGCTCAGAAAGGAAGAGGCACATGCGGTAGAGGAATGAGGGCGCTTATGCGGCTGGGTGCAGGCAAGCTCATGCGGCTGGGGTTGTCAAGGCCTTTATGCGGCTGAAAGGAGTTAACTTCATGCGGCTGGAAGACACAGTGCTATACGGCTGAAGAGGACGCGGGTTCATGCGACTGAGAGATTTAAGTCCATGCGGCTCGGTTCACATGTGGCTCGGAGTTCAAGTTTATGCAGCAAGGGAGATGGGTCTTTATGTGGCTGGAGAAACACTGGGTTCTATGCGGCTGGGAATTACCCAAGCTTATGCGACTGCTGGGAGTAAACTTTATGCGGCTGGAAGGGTTCAGGGTCTCATGCGGCTGAATTGTGCATGCGACTAGAATTGTGCATGCGGCAGAGAAGAACACTTGCCGCATGAAATGCGGTCAAGTACAGTTCTTCTCTAATCTCCGAGAAGAAGAACACCATGAAGCCAAGCTCCATAAAACCTTCATCCAGAGTCCAAATCCGAACTTCCATAGGTCAAAATAGGGTAGAACGAAATTCCCTACAACATGGAACCATTAAAACTTGGAAATAACAATGTTAAGTAGATCAAAACCCAAGAAATCTAAAAATAAAATAAACTTAGATCTAGACAAATTTAGCCATAGAAATTGGAAATGCCAAGCACTAAAGTGGCAAACTGGTGTAAAATAGCCCAAAATAAACTTCACGCGTAAAGTGGCTTAAAAAATAGCCTTGAGCGTAAAAAGTAGCCCAAATAAACTTTACGCCCACAATAGCCTTGAGCGTAAAAGCTCGAATAGCTATCGTGCGTAAAAGAAGCAGTTTTATTGAGCGTAAAGTAGCCCCATTTGCACACTATACGACGAGTATTGGATTTGGTGAAAAAAATTTCTCGGTTTCTGTGTAATTCTGCTGTCAAAAAATTATTGTGTCAGATCAAATCACTTGCATTAAATGCGGCCTGACAGTCTGTCTCCGGCGTAAAAGTGGAGGATAACTCTCGCGTAAAAGCTTCTCGCGTAGAGAATAACATGCGTAGAGAGTAGATCGCGTAGAGTCTGAGTTTGACTCAGTTTGAATTGCGTAAAGTTCTCAACTTCTTTGACTTGGTCTTTGAAGTACTTTTTACGCTCCTACAACTGTCTTGCCAGCCTGCTTGAGGTTGATAAATTTCTGTTGTAACTCAAACTGCGCTACAACTCCATAGTACTTCATCTTGAATCTTATAGTAAAATTATCCCAAGTAACAGGACGTCTGATGCCCACTTCTTCCGATTCCCACCAATCACGTACGAGGTCCTGAAGTAACAACTTCACTTGATCCACACGTTCTTCCGTCGGTACCTTAGCTGCTGTTAGAATAGCCTAGATGTCCTTAAGCCATGCATCTGCTGAAATGGCATCTTTCGTGCCCTCGAAACGACGGGGGTTGTACTTGTAAAATCTGGTCGATGCTCCTGAATCTGTCCTCATCCCTCTTTCCAAATCCGTCTGCAATCCTTGGTTGAGTAATACATTCTGCTCTTGTAGCTGAGTGTGCATACATTGCTGGGCCAACATCTGATGTTGTTGAGTAGCCATCATCCCTCTTATGATCTCCAGAAGAGCTGGTGTGTCTACTTCTACGGGGGTAAGTGGAACTGTAGGTGGTGTTGGAACCTCCGAATAATGCGGTCCAGCCGCTGGTTCCACTATCACCTCTTTTTGGATGGTCTTTTGAGGTAGTACTGGCCCTTGTTGCTGATCAACATGGTCTCGCTGTCCATGTTGTCCTTGTTGTTGCTGTCCAGCTCTAGCAGATGCGGACGAAGTGCCCCTAAGAAGGGACAAAAGAACAATCAAATGACCGAACATGAAAGATCAATGAAGTCAAAGGATATTGGGATATCAAGCTAGGGTCGAGAGTAACGAATCATGAGATCAAGGGGAAACATGTGTGATTGAGACATCCTATAAATTAAAACACCCCACAAGTCTAAAATCAGACCTGCATGGGCCACCACTAAAACCTTGTCATGCTCCAGAACCAGAATACTATAGAGCGGAGGAGTGACTCTGTCACGACCCGCACCCATTTTTTTTAAAACGGATACGAGACGTGTCCAAGCCAGCCTACGCCGCTGTGTCGGCGGTAGAACGCTGTCACGGCCATGAAGATCAAAATTACAAATAATCCAATGCTCATTCACAGAAACTAATTTAACTTACAATGATCACAAGTTTACATTTGTAGAAGAATTTAAACTTGTACAATTCAATGAATGACTACAACTCCACTATCTAGCTAGTCTCTAGGCTTTTGACTGCAAGTACCCCCGTATCTCCCATGCTAAGTGAATCTACGGCTAACCTGAAAAATGTTGGTTTTCAGTCAGGAATGGAACGAGCACAATTTACTGAATGCAATTTCAAATAAAGAAGATGACTATAAAACAAAGATTAGACATCAATTATGAGTTTTGAAAATAAACAGGAAATACAGAAAACCAATAGTAAATAAATAGACACAACAGACTTTCCCCCAACTGCTAGAAGTACCTTTGATATGTGATTGGTCTCGGGACAATTATGCGATACGGTCTACACGGTCTAAAGTTACACGGTCTACAGTTACACAGTCTACAGAAAATATTGCAATAAAGAAACATTGTCTACAGAATAATAATCACGAACTACACATATTAAATGCAATAAATAAATCACTGTCTACACGGTCTACTTTGCAATAAATAAATCACTGTCTACACTGTCTACAAGAAATAAATGCAACACGGTCAACACGGTCTACAAGAAATAAATACAACACGGTCTATACGGTCTACACGGTCTAAGGTCAGATCACACATCCTTGGTACTTCTCATTCCCGACTCAACAATTTATAATAGAAAATAATCACATAACTAATGACCAACCAATGAAATATAGTGAAAATCAATATCGAAATGCAGACAATAAACTGTACTCGCCTGTGGTCCTCTGCTGGTGAAACCGACAATCTGAACTACTCAATGTGCCACAAAAGTCAAAACCCGTATAACAGTCCCCGGATGCTGAAATAGACAATATCAATGATTTCAGATTAGTCAAATTAGCTAGGATTGCCTGTCCTTAAGTCCAATTCTGGACACAGGGGCAAAACGGAAATTTTAGGCCAAAATGATGTCCGCCGTTGGACCCGCTTTGCACCGAAAAGCGTGCCAGAGTCAACGGTCTCTAAAGTTATCAAACTACATATCTACGGATCCAGTTTTCCGATACGAACCCAACCGTATGTCCAAAGTTGGATTCCGGCGGGCCGTGCACAAAATCACCCGTTAAGTGGGACCGTGGGGCCCGCAAAACGACGTCGGATTCAACTGTCTCAGAATCGGACCAAACTTGGCATACAAGACCAGAAAAATGATACGGTTCTGTTGGCGTAAGTTTTGTCTCGATCTGACGAGCGTGCACAAAGTAATTGGAGAATTTGTAAAGTGCACGATACGGTAAATTTTGACGGATACGCATCAAATTCGTCGCGCACCACGCGACCAATTTGAATTCCGCCAAAACCCACACGACCACGAAGCCGTTATACAGCTTTCGATCCTTTCGATATGCGACCACGTCGTTCGGATTGGCGTGACGCACGTCGTGTGGGGCGTTTTCATGATTTTGAAAACAGATTTTTGACGAAGTTTACATGTGTTTATTTCTCTGTACAAAGAAAATTTCTACAAACTTCCTACTGGAATTTTCTAGCCCTATATGTTGGGTTTAACTTCTGTTTAGAAGGTTTTCTGATTCGAAGGATAAATTGGTAGGAAAATCGAAGTGAAGTTGGGTGTTTGGGACTGTTACAAGTGTCCTGTTTTAACAGGTTTTTCGTCAACTTCCACTCGATTTCTCTCGAGTCTCGGATCACTAGAAATTAAACTATTTACTAGGGATTAAAAAGGGTTATATCAGGATCTTACCAGAGGAAGCGGTTCGAAAATTCGTCGAACGTAGCTGGAGAAAACGCAACTCGAAGTTGCCTCTTTAGCCCACTGTTGCTGTCACTGTTCTTGGTTCGCCGCTGTCCGAGCGCGCGTGCGCGCGCTGCCTCAGGGGCCTCGGCCGCGCGCGGCGGCGCACAGGCCCAGGGTGGGTCGACAGCATTCGGGAAGGAGGGTGGCGGATTCGCGGCTAGGGTTTCTGCGAGAAATTTTCCTCCCGATCCCTTATATACAGTCGCGAGGGGGGGGTTCGAGTCTCGATTAGTTCGGGTTGGGTATTTGCTCGGTCCTGGGAACGCATGGGGTTTAAGGGGGGGCCCATTAGCTGGCCGCTGCTACTACTGCTTACTCTTTTTCCTATTTTCTATTCTATTTCATATATATATATATATATATATATATATATACTTTTTTTTTATTTTATATATATATATATATATAGAATAAATATATATATACATATATATATAAAAAAATATATATATAGAATTTTTTTTTTATTCTATATATATATATATGAATATATATATATAAAAATATATATATATATATATATATATATATATATATATATATATATATATATATATATATATATATATATATATATATGTATATTTTTATATATATATATATATATATATATATATATATATATATATATATATATATATATATATATATGTATATATAAATATCTATGTATACATATACATCTATACAGATACACACATAAATATATAATATATGTATATATACACACCCATTTATATATATATATATATATATATATATATATATATATATATATATATATATATATATATATATATATATATATATATATATATATATATATATATATACGCAAACACTTATACACATTTATATAAATGCCATGTATTATGTATATACATCAATAAATTTTGAATATATATTTCTATGCTTATATAATTAAATATGTATATATATACCTATATGACAATTATCTATTTAATTATTTATATACATACACACATATATATGTATATATTTATATACACAGACACACATACACCTGTATATCTACGACATGTATATACGAATATACATTAATAATTTCTAGAAATATCTATACGCCTACATAGAAAGTACTATATATATTCCTATAGTTGTATATATATAATTGAATCCTCCTATAACCTTATATATGTATATTAGTACACATCCCAAAAATATATATATAATCCAATATATATGTATATATATACGAATATATATAAGTCTATATATATATATCTATCTGTAACTCTCAATGACCCTAATAAAATCTAGTTTCTAGAGTAGGTCTTCCACATAAAATGAAATAATATTTATTTACAAAATCTAAAAATCACCATTCGAATAATTAAAAATAAAATATTCCCAAATTTCCGGGAAGGGGAGCTACAGACTCAGCCAGCTACGTATTACGGGTAGATGAATACCGTATAATACGATCAATGTTGTCTAAAAGACGAGGGGGTGCATACTACATGAAAGTCTCACTAGGGTTACACAACATCTCTTATCTCAATCATTCAAACAAAAAGCAATAATAGAGAACATGTAAGATAAAGCAGTAAGGCGTCCCAAACGCTCAGTCAAAATGTTCTTGAGATCTAAATTTATAAAATATAGCCAGATGATATAGCAAGGTATACATAATTGTTATCAGCTGCAGTCTGACTTAGTTACAATTATGTAAAAGTAAGTGCAAGACAGTCCGATCAACATGTCGGTGCCAAACGGCAATAAGTAAAGTAATTAGCAAAAATGAACAGGGAAGCAAGAAACCCATTCGTGTTCTCCTGCGATCATTCCTCTAGTATTGACCATCTTGGAGGTAGAAGTAAGCTGAGTCCTCGAAAATTGGCTCTAAATCTGGTCATACAAAACCAGAGAGGTTAGACCTCTAATAGCAAGTACCACAAGGAAGCACGACACAAGAACTAAAACTAGTGATCAGAGTTAAGAATATAATAATATGTCTCTGCTTGCTACTGGGATTCACACAACATCACGACACTTCAAACCAACTTCCCAACCAAACAAGGACAGAAATTGACCTGTCATGTCCTGACATTATGATCATCTCAGTTAGTTAATAGAGTATGTACAGTACACAAACAAATCAATTTAAACGGTCATTCAACTACTACGGCTTGCTACTGTAAGTTCCAAGTTACCCTAAAAATATGCAATAAGGATTTCTCAGTTCTTACTATGTACAAGCAAGGCTAGTCTACCCAATCAATCAATTACGCCAGTTAGGAATCTAGACGAGTCCCAGTGGAACGTCCGTCATCAATATATAATAAATAATATAAGCAGATACCGCTCCCTGCCCGTGTGGCAGATTTGCAGTATATGTGGGAACCAGCCGGCATGTCGGGCACTAATTGTCCCAAGGATGGATGCCATGTAAGAACTCAAAAATCCATTCTATCTATGCAATCGTTATTTTATTTAACTTAGTAGTCCCTATGTTAAGTAAAATCCCATGTCGTGGATCATGGTTATTCAGAATGAGTACTTTCGTATAAAGTACGATATGCACAACTCTATAATGATGCCCGTGCGGTTAGGTTGTAGGTCTTACATAGCGTAATGCAACAATCATACCTAGCTACGGAATAATCATGCCTTGACCATAAGGTACACATGCTACTTTTGTAGAAAATAAATTGAAGTCTGCACGTGCCCATATGCCAATGTTCGGGATTGGCCAGTCGATTGCAATAGTTCATAGTTAATATAAACGTGTCTCATTCAATTTCAGTAAGACAACTAGCCAGTCTCTTTAGTTCCAACTAGGAACGCATGATCAATCATTCAGTCAAGGTAACAATCAATGTCAATTCGTGACAAGGCATGAAAGTCAAACTAGTATTTAGTATGGTCAAGTCCATAACTCACAGGGTTAAGTTCCAGTCATTCTGGGTATCCACAAACCTGTTACCCCCAGTTTTTAGGAATAGGGGTATTTTTGTCATTTTGTACTTTTGAATATTTTAAAATTTATTTTATTATTTATGATATTGTTTTGGGGTTATTTGAGTCGGGTTCGAATTTCAGCTCATTCTGACTTGTATCGGGGACCCGGGTAGCTTAGACTCTGATCGGGACCGAACTAGAACCGACCAACTTGTCATGACCAAACCCAGATATTTATATTTGACTAATCCCATTTGATTTTAGTGGGATTAGGGATTAGAATTTAGATTTAGAACTTGAAATTAGGAGTTTTCAAGTTACCATTTTGACCCCAACTCAAACTACTCATTTCTTTGACTTGGAGGGCATTTTGGTAAATTGCCAAATGCCCCCAACCCTCTGAGATGTGGCCGGCCATGTATGGAGCACCCCCTCTCCTTTGCTTCACTCCAAAGCAACCTCTCTCTCTCTCTCTCTCTCTCTCTCCATTTCATTTCTATCTACAACTTTCTCTCTCTTGTTCTTCCCCAAATTTCTAGAGAGCAACTCTATTGATTTCATCTCCAAATCCACCATTTCTTCTACCAAATATTCTTCTTTTCTCTTCTACTCCATGAAAGGAAGGAGCTAGCCAAGTTTGGGAGGATTCGGAGCTCGTTCGTGTCATTTTGGAATCTCTATGTGTCGGTGTCGAGTCGGGAAGCTTTTTCCTTTGAAACTCTCTCCCGGAAGGTATAATCTCTCCTCTAATCCATCCCTACATACATATAGGAATATTTTGAACCCATAGGAATAACCCCCATGGTTGTGTCTCCATTTGTGTCCGTTTCGTGTCCTTTTGGAGACTTTTAGGAGTGTCCTATGTGTAGGTTTGTGTCCTAGTAGAAAATTCCTATTGGACTCTTGTTTTTAATATATATATTGTGTGATTAATTATTAGACATTTAAATTCCAAATTTTATATTGTTTAGAGAAGGTATTTTCAATGTATCATATTGTATCATATTAGTTATATATATGTATATGTATATGTATATGTATATATATGTATATATATATTTATATGTATTTGTGTATGTAGAGAGTGGTGGTGGTATTGGTGTCATTAGAGTGGTGGTGGTAGTGTGTGAGTGAGATAGTGTGTGTGTGAGTGTATTTGAGAGTGTGTGTGTCTATATATATATATTTTATATGTGTATGTATTTACATATAGACATGTGTGTGTGTGTGTATGTATTTATATATAGATATATATATATATATAGAGGGAAGGAAGTAGTGAAAAAAGTAGAAAAAGATGAAGAGAATAAGCCACAGGAGCAGCAATAACACTAACAGAAGCAGCAGTAGCATGAGAAAGAGGAGAATGAGGAGGAGAATGAGGAGGAGAATAGAGAGGAGAATGAGGAGGAGAATAAGGAGGAGAATGAGAAGGAGGAGAATGAGGAGGAGGAGAATGAGAAGGAGAATGAGGAGGAGAATGAGGAGGAGAATAGAGAGGAGAATGAGGAGGAGAATAAGGAGGAGGAGAATGAGGAGGAGAATAAGGAGGAGAATAAGGAGGAGAATGAGAAGGGGGAGAATGATGAGGAGAATAAGGAGGAGAATAGAGAGGAGAATGAGGAGGAGAATAAGGAGGAGAATGAGAAGGAGGAGAATGATGAGGAGAATGAGGAGGAGAATAGGGAGGAGAATGAGGAGGAGAATAAGGAGGAGAATGAGGAGGAGAATGAGAAGGAGGAGAATGAGGAGGAGAATGAGAAGGAGGAGAATAAGGAGGAGAATGAGAAGGAGAATGAGAAGGGTAAATGTAGGAAATAGGGTATTGATGAGATATTGAGTTTGACTTCTAAGATGGGATTAGAAATAAGTTGTCTTGGTAGGTAATGACTATATGAGGGTAGTTTAGGCTAGTCTTGACCTCCGTTGACCAAGAGTGGACTTTTTGACCAAAAGTCAACTTCAAGTCAACGCTTGACTTAGAATTGACCAAAACCAAACCAGAGTTGACCAGTTGACTGGAAATCAACTGTTAGTCAACATTTGACTTGTTTGACCTAGGGTTGACTCAGTGTTGACCAGAGTTGACTAGAGTTGTCTTTTTGACCAAAAGTCAACTGTAAGTCAACCTTGACCCAAATTGACCTAGTTTGACTTGGATTGACTTCCTGTGACCGTGTTTGACCTTGGTTGTCCTAGTGTGACCTAGTTTAGCTTGGTGTAACTTAGTTTGACCTAGTTTTGACTTAGACTTGCATATTATGATTAGATTAGCTTACTTTCATTATTAAACCATGTTTTGACTTGTAGTATCTCATCTTTAGGTCTGTGATTACTCTGAGCGTCTGTTCACCTTATCAGCTCAGGACCACAGGTGAGTACATTTACTGATAGTTTTCATTGTCTTGATATCTACTATATCCGATTCAGTTGTAGTGTCTTACTTGATTCTCGACACGATAGTTCACGGACTAGTATACGTCGGATCCTGTCATGAGATGTTATTTCCGAATTTTTCTTAGTATATTGGTGTGTGATATCCATGTTTCATGTACTTATATAGACATTGATTTGGGAGTGGGCTAATCACCTGCTTTTGAATCCGTGTCATGACGTGCCATGTCTGGATCCATGATGCTATTCAGGGATGGAAGAATTATTAGGGGTTATGTGATCAAAACCCCATGTCCTTATTTTACTAGCGCCACCCTCACCTCACATAGGGTGTAGCAGACACCCCTTGTCGGGTTATCCAGGTTGGCCGGTATGACCTTTCCAGAGATTTTTTTGTGATTGTCGGGCCAAGTGGATAACCCTATCCTGACTCCCTAGCCGATCACATATCGCCCTAATAATTCAAATCATATTTTATATTTGTTGTCGTATCTTATATTCCAATTCAGTTTTACTTTCTGTACTTCTCACCATACTATGATTTCATTTACTCACATGCTCTACCTGCCTTTATACTGTACCATGATTTGAGACTAAGTTCTGTTTGAAAGAAGGGTTACAACCCCGGTCCTTGTTTGGTTTAAGGGTTGTAACTCGGCTTTCGAATGGTTCTCAAGTCGCCTATATCTTTGTCTTTATTTCATTATACTGTCTCTTATAGTATTTGTCAATTCACATGGAACTGCTGTTGGTGGTTGTACTTGCTCATTTTCCTGACAGGATACCGTTGACAAATTTTACAGATGATTCAGAGGCTGATTGCCCGACCTATTATGGGGACGGGTTAGATGGAGTAGACTTGGACCGTGGTTTGTTAGTAGAGCCACTAGACTTTGTTCTCCCAGAGTAGTGTAGATTAGTTGGGTTGCCTGGCCTGCAAGCCAGCTAGTACTTTTCAGACTGTAGTATCATATTATATTCTGTGATGTTATGTTTAGTTTTGGACTTGTGTGAATCTCAAACTTATTTCCTGCTTCATCTAACATATTTTCTTTCGTGCTATCTATCCTAGTTTGTTTATGTGATTGAGACTGTATTGCTATGTCACCTCCATTCGGAGTGTATATACTGTACAGGTACATTTATACTGTTTAGTGTAGTTTGTAGACAACCTAGACAGCGTTCTACCGTCGATGCTACGGCGTAGGCTGGATGTAACCACGTACTCGTGCCCCTAATCAGGGTGCGGGTCGTGACACGTTTTTGTGGCGGCCCACGCAGGTCCGGTGTCGCAATTAGTGCGATCTCGTAATGGTGCTCAACTTAGAGTGCTAATTACGAGCCTGCGATTAGGACATAGGATCTAGGGTATGATAGGAGTTACTCAATCACATTTTAGAAAAATTCTGATCTTTTGATTACCATGACAATTCTTCTTGCATTTGAATTCAATTATCCTCCTTTGATAATATCTTATCTTGTGCCATATTGATCTCTTGGGTTCAATTCGTCCTCAGGATGACGATTACTTGCAGTCAGGCAGCAGCAGGGCAGAGTGCAGGTTCCAATCTTTCGATCTTATTTTCGCATTTGTCTCATTATAACTGTTTGAAATTCGATTCCATCTGTACCTTGATTGGTTGATAAAATTTTGTTCTTGTGATGTGATTTTCTTCTGAGATAAGTCGTATGGGCTAGGTCGCCTCGATTATGAGAATTAGAATCCTCTAGGGTCATGCTAGCAGGCATAGTGAGGACATATAGTCGGGTTATGGATGTATTTCTAGGATGTGGGAATTTGAGGTTTTCGCTGCCAAGCATGTGGCAATGCAAAAATTTTAAATACCATAATTCTAGAGGTATGTACCTTAGTCAAGGACTCTGTGATTATCGTAGCCTTGCTCACTGGCATGACGGAGATTCTGAGTATCATGATGATTGGACAGACACATACGATTATCAATTTGCATGATTTTTGTGTTTATTTGTTTTAATTTTTGAGGATAATTCTTTTAAGGTGGATAGACTTATAGCACCTAGTTTCTATTTGAGAGTAATTTTAAAATTTTATAATTTTAGTCATTTAATTCATGCTTTGATTTTTGAGATTTTAATCATTTTAAATTTTTAAGCCATGATTTATGATTTTAATGTTTTGCTAGTGAAACCTTAGAGACTGTTTGACCTAGAGCCTAACCATGTGATTAGGATATTTTTAGTATCATTTCTGGCCCAAGGGTATTTTGGTCGTTGGACCTCTCTGATTTATTTTGATATTTTGCATTGGTGATTGTTGATTTGGCTTTTGATAGGTGAGATTTGTGATGGTTTCGTGTCCGTGTCGGACACGTAACAGTTTTTATTTGCAAGTGATGTCGTGTCTTAAGAGAATTTTATTTTGTTGAAATTTTTTTCTTTGGAAGTATTCGAGAGGGTTTGTTTTCTGCGTGTGTTTTTATGTGATTGCTTTGTATTAATTTCGAGGACGAAATTTTTTTAAGGTGGATAGATTTGTCACCCCCAGTTTTTAGGAACAGGGGTATTTTTGTCATTTTGTACTTTTGAATATTTTTGAAATTTATTTTATTATTTATGATATTGTTTTGGGGTTATTTGAGTCGGGTTCGAATTTTAGCTCATTCCGACTTGTATCGGGGACCCGGGGTAGCTTAGACTCTGATCGGGACCGAACTAGAACAGACCAACTTGTCATGACCAAACCCAGATATTTATATTTGACTAATCCTATTTGATTTTAGTGGGATTAGGGATAAGAATTTAGATTTAGAACTTGAAATTAGGAGTTTTCAAGTTACCATTTTGACCCCAACTCAAACCACTCATTTCTTTGACTTGGAGGGCATTTTGGTAAATTGCCAAATGCCCCCAACCCTCTGAGATGTGGCCGGCCATGTATGGAGCACCCCCTCTCCTTTGCTTCACTCCAAAGCAACCTCTCTCTCTCTCCATTTCATTTTTATCTACAACTTTCTCTCTCTTGTTCTTCCCCAAATTTCTAGAGAGCAACTCTATTGATTTCATCTCCAAATCCACCATTTCTTCCACCAAATATTCTTCTTTTCTCTTCTACTCCATGAAAGGAAGGAGCTAGCCAAGTTTGGAAGGATTCAGAGCTCGTTTGTGTCCTTTTGGAATCTCTACGTGTCGGTGTCGAGTCGGGAAGCTTTTTCTTTGAAACTTTCTCCCGGAAGGTATAATCTCTCCTCTAATCCATTCCTACATGCATATAGGAATATTTTGAACCCATAGGAATAATCCCCATGGTTGTGTCTCCATTTGTGTCCGTTTCGTGTCCTTTTGGAGACTTTTATGAGTGTCCTATGTGTAGGTTTGTGTCCTAGTAGAAAATTTCTATTGGACTCTTGTTTTTAATATATATATTGTGTGATTAATTATTAGACATTTAAATTCCAGATTTTATATTGTTTAGAGAAGGTATTTTCAATGTATCATATTGTATCATATTAGTTATATATATGTATATGTATATATATGTATATATATATATTTATATGTATTTGTGTGTGTAGAGAGTGGTGGTGGTAGTGTGTGAGTGAGATAGTGTGTGTGTGAGTGTATTTGAGAGTGTGTGTGTCTATATATATATTTATATGTGTATGTATTTACATATAGAAATGTGTGTGTGTGTATGTATTCATATATATAGAGAGAGAGAGAGGAAGGAAGTAGTGAAAAAAGTAGAAAAAGATGAAGAGAATAAGCTACAGGAGCAGCAATAGCACTAGCAGGAGCAGCAGTAGCATGAGAAGGAGGAGAATGAGGAGGAGAATGAGGAGGAGAATAGAGAGGAGAATGAGGAGGAGGAGAATGAGGAGGAGAATGAGGAGAATAATGAGAAGGAGGAGAATGAGGAGAAAAATGAGGAGGAGAATAAGGAGGAGAATAGAGAGGAGACTGAGGAGGAGAATAAGGAGGAGAATGAGAAGGAGGGGAATGAGGAGGAGAATGAGGAGGAGAATAGGGAGGAGAATGAGGAGGAGAGTAAGGAGGAGAATGAGAAGGAGGAGAATGAGGAGGAGAATGAGGAGGAGAATAAGGAGGAGAATGGAGAGGAGAATGAGGAGGAGAATAAGGAGGAGAATGAGAAGGAGGAGAATGAGGAGGAGAATAGGGAGGAGAATGAGGAGGAGAATAAGGAGGAGAATGAGGAGGAGAATGAGAAGGAGGGAAATGAGGAGGAGAATGAGAAGGAGAATGAGAAGGGTAAATGTAGAAAATAGGGTATTGATGAGATATTGAGTTTAACTTCTAAGATGGGATTAGAAATAAGTTGTCCTGGTAGGTAATGACTATATGAGGGTAGTTTAGGCTAGTCTTGACCTCCGTTGACCAAGAGTGGACTTTTTGACCAAAAGTCAACTTCAAGTCAACGCTTGACTTAGAATTGACCAAAACCAAACCAGAGTTGACCAGTTGACTGGAAATCAACTGTTAGTCAACATTTGACTTGTTTGACCTAGGGTTGACTCAGTGTTGACCAGAGTTGGCCCGAGTTGACTTTTTGACCAAAAGTCAACTGTAAGTCAACCTTGACCCAAATTGACCTAGTTTGACTTGGATTGACTTTCTGTGACCGTGTTTGACCTTGGTTGTCCTAGTGTGACCTAGTTTAGCTTGGTGTAACTTAGTTTGACCTAATTTTGACTTAGACTTGCATATTATGATTAGATTAGCTTCCTTTCATTTTTAAACCATGTTTTGACTTGTAGTATCTCATCTTTAGGTCTGTGATTACTCTGAGCGTCTGTTCACCTTATCAGCTCAGGACCACAAGCGAGTACATTCACTGATAGTTTTCATTGTCTTGATATCTACTATATCTGATTCAGTTGTAGTGTCTTACTTGATTCTCGACACGATAGTTCACGGACTAGTATACGTCGGATCCTGTCATGAGATGTTATTTCCGGATTTTCCTTGATATATTGGTGTGTGATATCCATGTTTCATGTACTTATATAGACATTAATTTGGGAGTGGGCTGATCACCTGCTTTTGAATCCGTGTCATGACGTGCCATGTCCGGATCCATGATACTATTCAGGAATGGAGGAATTATTAGGGGTTATGTGATCAAAACCCCATGTCCTTATTTTGCTAGCGCCACCCTCACCTCACGTAGGGCGTAGCAGACACCCCTTGCCAGGTTATCCAGGTTGGCCGGCATGACCTTTTCAGAGATTTTCCTGTAATTGTCGTGCCAAGTGGCTAACCCTACCCTGACTCCCTAGTCGATCACATATCGCCCTAATAATTCAAATCACATTTTATATTTATTGTCGTATTTTATATTCCAGTTCAGTTTTACTTTCTGTACTTCTCACCATGCTATGATTTCATTTACTCACATGCTCTACCTGCCTTTATACTGTACCATGATTTGAGACTAAGTCCTGTTTGAAAGAAGGGTTACAACCCCGGTCCTTGTTTGGTTTAAGGGTTGTAACTCGGCTTTCGAATGGTTCCCAAGTCGCCTATATCTTTGTCTTGTATTTTATTATACTGTCTCTTATAGTATTTGTCAATTCACATGGAACTGCTGTTGGTGGTTGTACTTGCTCATTTTTCTGACAGGATACCGTTGACAAATTTTACAGATGATGTCACGCCCCACTCCCGTAGGAGCGATCGTCCTCGCTAAGGTGTGATGCCGCACGGGCCTAGGTTGCGCCCGTGCAAGGCCAAGTTCAGAAACGGCCGATTTGAGCTAGGCCACAGAGTCGCACAGAGTGTCCCCATTTGCAGCGGAAAGTAAATGAACACAAAGTGAAGCGAATTCAAACTCTTTATTGATATCCAAGAAGTTTACAAGCGGCGCTAGGCCGATATTACAAATCGCTCAAGCTCTCTCTCCCTGAAACATAAAAGGCGTGCCAAGTGGCTTACAAGATGGAATGATTCATGGCGATGTTCCGATACATTATGTCCTGTATATGGTGCTCCAGCTCCTTGCAACGCTCCAAGGCTCCAGAGATAGCTCCGCGCCTTAGCACGTTCGAGGAAAGCTCTGCACCCGCCGACGTTTCCTGCTTCCTGCAAGCAGACTGTGGGGTTATCAGTACATTGTTATGCACTGGTGGAGAGGCTGGCTCGCCCACAATGCTATCATTACCAAACACGTTATATTTACTTTTGTGCATCTCTATCATTCATTGTCTTTCTAATTTTGCCTTAGGATCAATTTCATGGCATATTCCATAGCCTATCTCGTGTTTCCCATTTCTAGTGTCGCATGGAAATACATACATGACTTACCCATACTTACCGTCCGGCCTTTCCTGTTCAATGTACACCAGGTTAGTCAACAATTCATATATTTCAACATAACATGATTCATGTAAACATTCAGTATTCAAGGGCGTGTCCCTGCCGAAGGTTCTAGCGCATCGTGGGTGTGTTCTCTAAGTCATTTGCACGAAGTACTCTTGGTCATTTGGTGTGTTACATTTCAAGCCTGTTCAGAAGGCGCTTTGTTTAGTTCACTTAGACTACTTGATTTCAATGCAAGGACTTGCACGTGGATTGCCACCAGCAAAGCCCACTTAATCTATATGCACCGGTCGCTGGCAAGTCAGCCATTTTGGACATTTTTTCCTGTGGCATTCTCATCTATCAAGCGTGATGGCTGGTACACCTTGATAGACTATTGAATAACCGACCCTACGTTTGGTTATGTGCCCAAGCCCGTACATTCTGTCCGCCCGTAGGCCATGATTCCGCCTAGGCCGGCCACGAAATCGTCGTTCGTTGCCCTTGGAATCCCTTTTCGCTCGTGCACGAGCCGTCCACGACCATTTCGTATTTTATTGTCATTTTAACTTAACGGATGTCTTGAGCCATAGGCTAACCCTTAGCCATAATGCGTTATCGACCAGGTTGGCGTCCGTGCAGCGCGGATAGCGAGTCCCGTTGTACGTGCCCGTCACACCTGTCGCTAACCATTCTTTCTTTTCTTATCTTTCATTCATTCTTTCTTTTCTTTCTTTCACTTGTCCGTTTGTTCATCGATTCATTCACGTATTCATTCTTTCATTCGTTGATTCATTCATTCACTTATTCGTTCATTCATTCATTCATACATTTTGTAACTCCTCGTGCGGGAGTCGCCTTGGCGACCCATCGGTCCCATAGCCTTTCAATGTTGCTAAACTCTACTTGGAGCGACTATGTTGATAGTCTTCCCGTTTCATTGTTGTAAACCATTTATTGTTTTATTGTTGAAAGCATAAGGGACTTGAACGTAAGCTTGTGCCTTAGCACGAGCGTGGAGCGCGGTGCGAGAGTTCTCGTATTTTCCATGTTTCTTTCCATATTCTATACAAGCATACAAGATGGGATTATTCCCTTAGCTAGGTGCGTTGAGTCCTTTATTAGCATGCGCGGTGTTATCGCCTAGCGATTCTCGTGATAGTGTCCATATTGTTGTGTCTAGGCTAAGCAAAGACGGGTTCATCGGAGCCACCCACCTTAGCGATGTTCGCAATCGGCCGAGCGATACTCCGAGCGCGCCTTTGAAAGTCTAAGTCTGGATTCATCTTGACGGCCAATGTAAGCCTTGCATCGATTCTTCATCAGGTCGATGCCAACTCTTCGGGTCGACGGCTCGTTTGAGTCGTTGCACTTGCCGTTTGAATCGGCGTTCCGCTAGGGCGGAGCGGGTCATTACAGATGATTCAGAGGCTGATTGCCCGACCTATTATGGGGACGGGTTAGATGGAGTAGACTTGGACCGTTGCTTGTTAGTAGAGCCACTAGACTTTGTTCTCCCAGAGTAGTGTAGATTAGTTGGGTTGCCTGGCCTGCGAGCCAGCTAGTACTTTTCAGACTGTAGTATCATATTATATTCTGTGATGTTATGTTTAGTTTTGGACTTGTGTGGATCTCAAACTTATTTCCTGCTTCATCTATCATATTTCCTTTCGTGCTATTTATCCTAGTTTGTTTATGTGATTGAGACTGTATTGCTATGTCACCTCCATTCGGAGTGTATATACTGTATAGGTACCTTTATACTGTTTAGTGTAGTTTGTAGACAGCCTAGACAGCGTTCTATCGCCGATGCTGCGGCGTAGGCTGGACGTAACCACGTACTCGTGCCCCTAATCAGGGTGCGGGTTATGACAAAACCAATCGAGACACATGACACATTCCACACGATTAAATATATTAACAATATTAAGCTATCATGATTATATCAAGTTCATGGCAAAAGGCGTAAGGATATAATAAGGGTGCCATGTACGCCAAAGGAGTACGTTCAATGAATTACGCCAAGCCAGAAGAGTACGCCCAATGAAATACGCGTAAAGGAAATTTACGCGTGAGGGAAGTTTACGCGTGAAAGAATAAAGCTTACGCGTAAAGGAGTACGCTCAATAAAGGAATAAATTTGCGCATAAAAACTCGTCTTACGCCAAGCCAAAATAGTACGCATAAAAATAGAGTTACGCGTAAAAAGTAACGTTACGCGTGAAACATTGTACGCTTAAAGAGTCAAAGTTTACGCATGAATCTTGTATGCATAAATAATAATGTTACGCGAAAAACATTGTTCGCGTAAAACAATATCATTACGCGTAAAGGAGTACGCGTAAAAAGGAAATTCATTACGCGTAAAGGAGTGCGCGTAAAAAGGGAATTCATTAAGCGTAAAGGAGTGCGCCAAGCCAGAATAGACTTGCGTAAACCATATTCACGCTGACATGAATGGTCGTGGGCGTAGAGCTCGATATTACGCTGGCACGAATGATCGCGGGCGTAGAGCTCGATATTATGTTGGCACAAATGATCGTGGGCGTAGAGCTCGATATTACGCTGGCACGAATAATCGTGGGCGTAGAGCTCTTCCGGAACTCTAAATTCATGGGACCTTAAATCCAAGCCAAAATAGGACTTCAACGGATCGAAATGAGTTATAACACAAATCAACAACCTAGAACGATCGAAACTTGAAAGTAAGAAAGTTTGATAGATCTAAACTCCCAAAATCCGAAAATGGCAAATTTTTAGATCTACAAAAATAAAACTTTCAAATGCAAAAATGTCAAGTTCTAAACTCTCTTAAAATCACGAGAGAAAGATAATTGAACTATAAAAATGGGTTCTCATGTGGAAGCAAGATGTACTTGCCTAAACCTCTTGGTAGGTGGAGAGAGTTATGAGGAAGAAGAAGATTAAATGAGAAGGAGAAGTAATTAAGAGAGAGAAAGGGTTGGGGCTTTAAATGGAGATGGTGGTAGGTTGGGTTCATGATGAACCACCAAAATCCAGAAATAAACCAACCCAGGCCGAACCCAAAGCAAAGCTAAAGCAGAAAATAAAATACACAAAAAAATAATTAGCGTGAAATTAAAGGAATTTAAATACAGAACAAATGCATGATAAATATTAAATAAATATATTCAAGCAGTACATGTATAAAAATACGTATTCTGGGAACGGAGAGTGACAAGAGGGGATGCTATTTTCGAAATTAATGGTAAAGGAGCTGCTCTTGGGTGATAAATAAGAGTTTTTGGTGTTAGGGTTAGGGTTAGATTTTGATAAGGGTTGATATATATATATATATATATATATATATATATATATATATATATATATATATATATATATATATATATATGGGCCTATGGGTTGAGTTTATATATGTAGGAGAGTGTTTCCATGCATGGCATGGCCCGCCAATGTAGGGGATTATTTTTGGACAAAAATTACATGAAAATAATCTTTGGTTGGTCATATGTGGGGTCCACATGGATTGGTTTGGTTATTTGATGAGTTGGCTAGTTGATTTGATTGAGCATTTAAATAAAAGGTTTCCTAATATGGAACTAGTTAGATTTCAAAATATAAATACAATCTAAATTTGAATTAAATATACAATATATATATTTATTAATATATATTAATTTCCAACATGCCTACATAGGTTTGGGTTGGACTTTGGGTCAAATATAAACTAATACCAACTAGGATTACACTAGGATTACACGTAGACACTTTCTATAAATAGAAACTTTCCAAAATTGAAACTTATTAATATTAATAAAATATATATACAAAATATATATCAACATGAAGGTATTTGAGAGTACTACATGTCTATTTAGATTTGGATTTGGTTCGGGTCAAGTCGGGGTTAAATTAGTACAACCGGGTCTCCTAGAAAGTCAATAATCTAATAATTAAATAAATAAATCATCGGTGGAGGTTAAGTCACAACTTGGTCTGATTTTCCTAGTTAGAACATACTTATGGCTCGGCCTTCCCTACCATGACTAAAATACTAGTCAAAGTACTCGACTATACTTTTCGTACCACAATTCGTAGTCATCTTGTACTCCAAAACTTAACCATGGCTAAGGTCATGTATAATAACTAAATAATTAAAAATATTCATAAAATCCATAAAATCCATAAAATCCTATTTTATCAAATAAATAATAAAAAAATAATTCAAAAATTCAGGGGTGTTACAATTAAAGCATAGTAACAATATTTGAATAACTTGCTTATACGAATCATAATTAATCTTCTCTTTTTCATGAGGACTTTCAAAGATATCATCAGGTACCTAATTAAGTTAATATGCACTTTCTATTTGAGAGCCAACTTTTTTACTCAAATATGAAAGAAAAATAATTGTACTTGTATCACCGCTAGAGATTGAAGTTTCATCAAATTGAACATCATGAATGATCACTATCTTCTTTTTTACTGGATTATACAACTTTTAGGCTTTGCTCCTCTTCTATATACTCAATAAATATGTACTTTTCTGCCTTATCATGAAGCTTTTTCTTTGTTGTATCAGAAATAGGTAAATTAAGTACTTCTGAAGATTCTTAACACTATGTTTAGGAAGAAGGGTAAATAGGTAGAAGGAAAAAATTAAGGAAAAATTGGAAGAAAAATGAAAAGTTATGATGATTGGAAAAAATGAAAAGAAAGTGTGGAGAGAAATTTGGAGGAATAATTTATGTAGGTCCCATAAAAAAATCTCCCAAAAAGTTAAGAAAATGGACACATATGAGAGGATTATGTAAAATTATCCTCTCGAAATTATGTTCTCTCCCAATGCTTCAGCCATTTATAGTTGCTTAGTTTATTCCTATATAATATATTAGTCTTGGAATCACATGACGTGGTCACGTGTTCATCCTTCTAGATGTCGTACTGTCACGCCCCAGAACCAGAATACTGGAGAGCGGGGAATGACTCAGCCAGCTACGTATTACGGGTAGATGAATACCGAATAATACGATCAATGATGTCTAACCAGACGAGGGGGTGCATACTACATGAAAGTCTTACTATGGTCATTTCACATCTATTGTCTCAATCATTCAAAACAAGAAACAGAAATAGAGAACATGTAAGATAAAGCAGTAAGGCGTCCCAAACGCTCAGTCAAAATGTTCTTGAGATCTGGCTTTACAAAACATAGCCAGATGGTATAGCAAGTATATACACAATTGTTATCAGCTGCAGTCTGACTTTAGTTACAATTATGCGAAAGTAAGAGCAAGACAATCCGACTAACATGTCGGTGCCAAACGGCTAAGTATAAAGTAAATGACAAAACGAGCGGTGAAGTAAGAAAACGCACTCGAGTCCTCCTGCGATCATTCCCCTAGTATTGACCATCTTGGAGGTAGAAGTAAGCTGAGTCCTCGGGGACCGGCTCTAAATCTGGCCATGCAAAACCAGAGAGGTTAGACCTCTAATAGCAAGTACCACAAGGAAGGACGATATGAAGGACTAAACCAGTAAGTAAGAGAATATAGTAATAGATCTCTGCTTCCCACTAGGATTCACATAACATCAAGACACTTCGAACCAACCTCCCAACCAAACAAGGACAGAAGTTGGCCCGTCATGTCCTGACATTCTGATCATCTCAGTTAGGCAACAGAGTAGATACAGTACACAAACAAATCATCTTGAACGGCCAATCAACTCTTACGGCTTGCTATTGAGTCCCAAGTTATCCTGGAATTATGCAAAAATAGGGATTCCTCAGTTTTTACTATGTGCGAGCAAGGCAGTCTATCCAATCAATCAATTGCGCCAATCATGTAGTTAGACGAGTCCCAGCGGGACGCCCGCCGTTATAGCATGTACAATAATATAAGCAGATACCGTTCCCTGCCCGTGTGACAGAATTACCGTATCTGTGGGAACCAGCCGGCCCGTCGGGCACTTAGTAGTCCCAAGGGGGCTGCCATGTAAGAACTCGGGAATCCATTCTCTCCATGCCATCATTATTTTATTTAACTTAATAGTCTCTACGTTGAGTGAAGTTCCATGCCGTGGATCATGGTCATTCAAATGAGTACTTTTGTACGAGGTACGATATGCGTAACTCTACAACGATACCCGTACGGCTAGGTTGTAGGTTTTACATAGCGTGATGCAACAATCAAGTCTAACCACGGAGTAATCATGCCTTGACCATAAAGTACACATGCTGTTTTTGTAAAATAGATAAATAAATAATTTAAAACCTGCATGTGCCTGTATGCCAATATTCGGGATTGGCTAATCGAGTACAATAGTTCATTACATGAACGTGTCTCATTCATTTCATTCAATAAGACGACTAGCCAGTCTCTTAGTTCCAATTAGAAACGTATGATCAATTTTAGTAAAGATAACCATTATTATTAATGGTATCAAGGCATGAAAGTCGATTAGTATTACACGGGGTCGAGTCTGTAACTCCTCAGAGTTAAGTTCCAGTCAATCTGGGTATCCATGGATCAATCAAGACACATGACACATTCTACACAATAATCCATATTTACAATATTAACATGTCATGATTTTATCAAGTTCATGCCAAAAGGCGTAAGGATATAATATAAGAATTATCATACCATCATTAAATGAATAATTATAGGACAAATAAAAACACCCTGGTTAAAAGTCATGCCAGCAAGTCTAAGCTAAGGCCAAAAGTCACGCCAACAAGTCTAGTCAGAGTGAGCGTGAAAAATGGTTCATGTTGGCATGCACAGTGTGAGTGTGGGAAATGATAAGAAATCCACGCACGCACTCGTGGACGTGTGCGTGGCTAAAAATCCACGCACCCATGAATGTGTGCGTGACTGAAAATACACGCACGCTCATGAGAACGTGAGCGTGACTGAAAATATACGTACGCTCATGAGAACGTAAGCGTGACTGAAAATACATGCACGCTCATGAGAACGTGAGCGTGACTGAAAATACACGCACACTCATGAGAACGTGAGCGTGACTGAAAATACACGCATGCTCATGAGAACGTGAGCGTGACTGAAAATACACGCACGCTCATGAGAACGTGAGCGTGACTGAAAATACACGTACGCTCATGAGAACGTGAGCGTGACTAAAAATACACGCAGACACGTAGAGACGTGTGCGTGACTAAAAATTCATACGGCCACGTAAGAACGTGTGCGTGACTCAGCCTTCGTCCCAAGCCAGAAAATGAGGTTTCCAGCCAGAAAACACGCTAAGTTGGGAGGTCAAAACCCATGAATAAACGAAAATATAGCAACTTAGATCTAGGAAAAACCAGCCATAGAAATCGAAAATGCCAAGTAGTAAACTCTCTCAGAATCTTGAGAGGAAGAGTAATGATCCATAAAAATAGATGAAGGAGAAGCAAGATTGCACTTGCCTACTGCTACTGCTGGTGGGTGGAGAGTGATGAGAGGAAGAAGAAGAAGTAATGGTGAGAATGAGTAATGAGGAGAGAGAATGGAGAGGGGAGCTTTAAATAGCAAAGAGGGTGGTAGGTGGGAGCCAATGGGCCGGGTTTGCATTCGGGTCCAATAAGGCCAACCCGAAAAGACTAACTAAAGCAGAGAATAAAATTGCAGAAAATAAATAAACATGAAAATTAAAGAGCAGCTAATTAGTTAACATGAAAATTAAAGGAATTTAAATACAGGATAATGCATGATAAATACTAAATAAATACATGAGTTGTACACGAATAAAAATACGCATTCTGGGAACGGGGAGTGACATCTCTACCTACCTTAGAAAAATTCCGTCCTCGAAATTTCAAATCCCAGCAGGTAGAAATATCGGAGCTAAACTAATACAAGCAATTCTAGTGAGCAAGCAATCATTATTACCATATCAAAAGCAAGTACTATATATGTAAATTCATCATCCACGATATCAAGTAGTTCTACCCATAAGGTGACAAGCATGAAGAATCAGGACAATCAAGGTATACGGAAAGAGATATACCTTGTGAGTCAAACATGTGTGGATACCGTGATCGGATATCATCCTCACGTTTCCACGTTGACTCTCCCAATGAGTGATGACCCCAAGCAACACGGACAAGACTAATTGTTCGGTTCTTGAGTATCTTCTCTCTTCGATCCAAAATGGACACATGCTGTTCCTCGTAAGATAGGTTGGTACCAACAACCAGCTCCGAATGATCGAGGATATGGCTTGGGTCCGATACATACCTACGTAATTGAGACATATGAAACACGTCATGCACCTCTCGTAACGAAGGCGGGAGGGATAAACGATAAGCAACATCGCCTATCCGATCAAGGATAACAAATGGGCCCACGTACCGCGGACTCAATTTCCCGCGAACGCCAAATCTAATGACCCCACGAGTAGGTGAGATCCGCAAGAATACGTGGTCCCCAACAGAGAACTCTAACGGCCTACGATGCTGGTCCGCCCAATGACGATGCCGATCCTGCGCAACTCGAAGTCGCTCTCTAATTTCCTTAACCACTTCAACCGTCTGAACAATCATTTCTGGGCCTAGTATCTTCATCTCTCCGATATCATCCCATGCAAGCGGTGACCTACACTTCTTACCATATAGTGCTTCAAATGGCGCCATCTGGATACTGGCTTGATAACTATATATTATTGTATGAGAACTCGACTAAGTGCAGGTGGCTCTCCCAAGACCCTCCAAAATCTAGAGTGCAAGCTCGCAACATGTCTTCTAAGGTCTGAATCGTTCTTTCTGATTGCCCATCCGTCTGCGGATGGTAAGCCGTGCTAAATCTTAACTTGGTACCCAGACTGTGATGCAAGCTCTTCCAGAAATGTGATGTAAAGCGGGTATCTCGATCCGACACAATACTGACAGGGACTCCATGCTGCCTGACTATCTGTTGTATATACAACTCTGCCAACTTTTTTGTAGATTGTCCTACTCTGAAAGGAAGAAAGTGTGCCACCTTCGTAAGCCGATCTACTATTACCCAAATAGCGTCCTTACCACTTGGTGATCTCGGTAAATCGGTCACAAAGTCCATGGTAATATGCTTCCATTTCCACTCCGGGATAGAAAGCGGTTGTAATAATCCAGCTGGCCTCTGCTGTTCTGCCTTTACTTGCTGATATACCAAACAACGGAAAACAAATCTAGCTATCTCTCTCTTCATCTCGTTCTACCAGAAATGCTGCTTGATATCTTGGTACATCTTGGTCCCTCCAGGGTGAATAGAATACTGAGAACTGTGAGCTTCTGTCATAACCTCCTGTCTGATATCTCCACTAGGCACACATAGACGTGATCCCAACCTAAGCGTACCATTTTCATGAATTCTCATCTCCTTCCTGAGTCCTGACTCACATTCTGCCCTAAGCTTCTGAATCCTGGGGTCCTGAGCCTGAGCTGCCTTGATCCTGCCTACCAAGTCGGATTGAACTTGCAGACTTGTTAGAACTCCTACATCACTAGGAAGTATAACTTCGATGCCCATCTCCTGAAGGTCTTCTAAAATATGCCTCTGTGTTGTCAACATAAATGTGCCGCCTCTCCGGCTGAGAGCGTCTGCTACTACATTGGCCTTGCCTGGATGATACTGAAGCTCCACATCATAATTCTTAATCAATTCTAGCCATCTCCTCTGCCTCATGTTCAGCTCCTTCTGAGTAAAGATGTACTTCAGACTTTTATGATCTGTGTACATCTCTACTCGGTCACCATATAAGTAATGCCTCCATAGCTTCAGAGCAAACACTACTGCTGCTAACTCCAAATCATGAGTTGGATAATTCTTCTCGTGGTCCCGAAGCTGCCTAGATGTATATGCTATCACCTTCCCATGCTGCATAAGGACACATCCAAGTCCTTTACCTGACGCATCACAATATACTGTAAAACCTCCGGGTCCAACTGGTAATGTAAGAATAGGTGCTGATATCAACTTCTGCTTTAAAGTCTCAAGTGATGCCTGACATTCTACCGACCAAACAAATGGTACATCCTTCCGGGTCAAGCGGGTCATGGGTGCTGAAAGCCTTGCAAAGTCTGACACAGACCTCCTGTAATATCCTGCCAATCCCAAGAAACTCCGTACATCTGCTACGGTCTTGGGTACTGGCCAACTCTCTACTGCTTCTATCTTCTTGGGATCTACTGCTACTCCAGCTCCTGATATGATATGACCCAAAAATAAAATATGATCCGACCAAAACTCACACTTACTGAGCTTGGCATACAACTGGTTCTCTCTCAGAACCTGCAACACTTTCCTGAGGTGGTCTTCATGCTCCTCTTCACTGGCAGAATATACGAGAATATCGTCAAGAAACACAACGACAAACTGATCTAAGTATGGCATAAAGATGCGATTCATCAAATCCATGAATATCGCTGGAGCCTTGGTCAAACCAAACGGTATTACTAAGAATTCGTAATGCCCATACTTCGACCTGAATGCTGTCTTGGGAATATCTTTCTTTCGAACCCTCACCTGATGGTACCCTGAACGAAGATCTATCTTGGAGAAAACTCTAGCTTGGCTCAACTGATCAAATAAATCGTCGATCCTGGGTAATAGGTACTTGTTCTTCACTGTTGCCGCGTTAAGTTTCTTGTAGTCAATGCACAATCTGGATGACCCATCCTTCTTCCCTACAAGTACCACTGGTGCTGCCCATGGCGATATGCTGGCTTGGATAAACTTCTTCTCCTTCAGTTCCTCTATATGCTGATATACCTTGGCCTGCTCTGAATCCGCCATCCTGTAAACTCGATCTGATATCGGTTTAGTTCCTGGTGCCAATTCTATACTGAACTCAATATCCCTAACCGGTGGTAGACCTGGAAGTTCTTCAGGAAATACGTCCAGAAATTCTTTAACTACCCTCGGAATCTGAATTTCTTCCATTGCCGCTACTACTCCCTGCTCCTCCTGAGTTGCCTCTGATCTGACTAAGGTGAACCGCTTCGTGCCTGGAATATCAAAAGATACACTCCCTCTACGACAATCTATTATCGCATGACTGTCTTTCAGCCAGTCCATGCCTAAGATAACGTCGAAATTTCCAACAGAAAATTCTATCAATCGGGCGGGTAAGGAATGCCCGCAAACTACAACGCTACACGCTATAATAACTCCACTAACCCCTACGAGCCCATTGCCAGTGAGTATATTCAACCTCCCTGGCAATGCCTCGAACTCCATTCCTAGCCGTGTCGCAAATCGTGCAGATATAAATGAATGGGATGCTCCCGAATCAAACAATGCTACTGCGGGATATGAGGCGACGAGAATGTTACCTGCCACAACATCTTCCGATGCCAATGCCTCTTCCAAGGATAAAGTGAATGCCTGCCCTCGACCTCCTTGCTGGTTTCCATGCTGCGGTCTAGCCTGGTGCTGCTGCTGGCCCCTGCCTTGATGATGCTGGGGTGGTCTATGCTGGTGTTGCTGCAACGGCGGTCCCTGCTACCGAAACATCTGAGCCTGCTGCACTAACGGTCGCTACGCCAACGGCCTTACTGCCACTACTGGTCCTCGATACTGGCCTGTCCCTGGTGCTGGCAGAGCAGGAAACTGCTGCCCTGGTCCTCCTGACCTCGAATTCATGGGACATGTGGTAACCCGATGATCTGGATTTCCACATATCAGACATAGTCCATTCAATGTCCGACACACATCTCTAGTGTGCCCCATCTTCCCACAATAAGTGCAGCCCACCAGGGGTTGCTGGTTCTTCCTCTGTTGCTGTTGCTGCTGCCTGGGTGGTACTGGTCCTCGTATCGCCACATCGTGGATACGAACGCCAGTGGATGGTGCTGTTGTTCGGGGCGCTGCTTTTCCTCCTCCTTCAATCTGACTGTGGGATCTCTTCTGACCCCCAGTCTTGGTCGCAAGCCTCTGAATGGTGATCTCATGCCTTCGAGTCGCCGTCAATACTTCGTCGAACGTCTGGTAATTGTGTCCCTCTATCAGTTGTAAGAGTTCAAGATGAAACCCTTGCTGAAACCTCATGGCCCTCTGGCTCTCTGTTGCTACCATCTCTGGGGCGAATCTACTCAATCTGCAGAACTCCGCTGCATAAGCATCTACAGTCTTGCTAGCCTGCCTGAGGCTGATAAACTTCTGTTGTAGCTCAAATTGCGTCACAACTCCATAGTACTTGGTCTTGAATCTTGCTGTGAAATCGTCCCAAGCCACAGGACGTCTGATGCCCACTTCCTCTGATTCCCACCAATCACATGCGAGATCCTGAAGTAATAACTTCACTAGATCCACACGTTCTTCTGCCGGTACCTTAGCTGCTGTCAGAATAGCCTCCATGTCCTTAAGCCATGTATCTGATGATATGGCATCCTCCGTGCCCTCAAAACGACGGGGGTTGTACTTGTAAAACCTGGCTGATGCTCCTGAATCTGGCCTTGCCCCTCTTTCCAATGCTGTCTGCAATCTTTGGTTGAGTAGCACATTCTGCTCTTGTAGCTGAGTGTGCATGCGCTGTTGGGCCAACATCTGATGTTGCTGAGTAGCCATCATTCCTCTCATGATCTCCAGAAGGGCTGGTGTGTCCACTTGGGTAGGTGGAACTGTGGGTGGTGGTGGAATGTCCGGATACTGCGATCCAGCTGCTGGTTCTACTATCACTTCTTCCTGGGTAGCCTCCTGAGGTGGGACGGGCCCTTGTTGCTGACCAACCGGGTCAGGTTGTCCACGTTGCTCTTGCTGCTGTTGTCCAGTTCTGACCGATGTGGACAAAGTACCCCTAAGAAAAGGGACAAGAGAACAATCAAACAACCGAACATGAAGGATCAACGAAGTCAAAGGATACCGGAATGTCAAGCAAGGGTTGAGAATAACGAATCATGAGATCAAGGGGAAATACGTGTGATTGAGACATCCTATAAATCAAAACACCCCACAAGTCTGAAATCAGACCTGCATGGGCCACCACTAAAACCTTGTCACGCCCCAGAACCAGAATACTGGAGAGCGGGGGAATGACTCAGCCAGCTACGTATTACGGGTAGATGAATACTGTCACGACCCGTTACCCAAATTGTTGGGCCGGGCCGAGCCATATCCAGCCTACGCTTAAGATAAAGCGCAGTAAGCTGTTCTAGAGACAACAAGATAAGACTAAATATGCTAACAGTTCTATAAGTGGAGAAGAATCATAAATGCTCTAAACACAAAAGTCATCTCATATATAGAAATAAGTCCAAAGTACAAGCCTGAAATGTAAAACTGGATACATGTCCAGTTACAAAATACGTAGTCTAATACATGACTACTCTAAGTATCCCAAGTGACTATGCAAACTAGGCGAGTCTCCCCGCAGGAACATCCTCGCATGGCAAAATTGGGTCCTCGGCAGTGACTCCATAATACGAATCACAGAGCAACTCCTCCTCAGTAAGTATACCTACAACGTTATCCTATCAGGACGGGAGCAAGTACTGTTTTCTAGCAAACTAAATATACAAAGCATGAACAGGAAGGTAATAAACTGGAATCATGGCATATCATGGTTTAATTGGTTCTTTTCAGGAATGACAACATATAGTTTAAAAGTTTAAAACTGTAGCATGTACGTGAATCGGTCAATAGGTGAATAGGATGTACAGTGGCACATATCAAGTTTTTCTGGCATGCACATACGTGCACGAACGGCATCGGTGTATATCCATACACAAACGCGAGATCAGAACCTACGGCAAGGTTACATATAGAATGTCTCCGAGCGCGGTAAATACATACGGAGAAGGGGGTCATGATCACGTACACTACTAGCAGTTTCCCCTTAACCCGTTATTTTAAACATGTGAGAGATATGAAAACAGTAATAACATGTGGGAGATACGAGAACGATATAAAACATGTGAGAGATATAAGATACTGTCCTAAACATGGTAGAGACTGAAAGTAATACAACATGTAAAGTTCTAACTTGCTACCCCAAGGATCAGCATTTAACATGGTTGGTAAGTCGCAGTTTATTGTTCTAGCAGTATGTAAAGTTCGTAGAAAGTACTTGCCTCTAGCAAAGCAAAACAAAACAAGCTGCGATAACAATGCTATGGATGTCTGGTAGCTCATCACTGTAGAAGTAAATACAACAACTTAGTTTTACACTAAGCTAAAACACTAGGACACTAATTGGTGAAACACGACTTGTGATTGGACACCTAGCCAAAATGATGACTTGGCATAGGAGACCAATGTGAGGTGACACACTACTTTAACTAACTTTCTAGGGTCTTTATACTAGTGAAGGATGGGGTTTAACACGGCTAAAACTCAAAATAACACAAAAAGCTACAAGTCGTAATTAATCAACAAAAAAATCAAAAGACCATGGTGTTCTAACAATTTTAGAGATAGACAAAAAGCCTAGTTTTTCTTAAAGTAAAGTACCAAAGTGATCCTTGTTAATCATAGAAATATATTATAATTTTTCTGGAATTTATTAACCAGTACAAATATTTTATAAAAATCAGTTTTCCTAAGTATACAAAAAACGAGTTTTGGTTTCATATGCCAAACTAGTGGCAAAATAGTAATTTAAATACTACAAAAATTATACTAAATTAGCTAACTAATCATAGTATCTGGAAACTATTTTTCCATAATTTTAGCAGTACTTTAAGTATTTTTAGAAAATCAAAAACAGCATCGCACACAATAATTAATTATCTGCGTATTTTGTCCATGTATATAATTTGAACCAAAGTTCAAATACAGGACCCAAGGCCATGAATCAAGTCCAATATGACTTGCACAGGTCTTGAATGTGTGAAAATATATTTGAGCCCAAATACCCATGCTAGGCTTGGACACCAAATGGTTGCAGTAATTTAAATATACAGAAAATACTAAGTGGTAGAAATGCAAAATAAATATTAATATTTTAATAAGGTAAAATTTTACATAGTAACTATAAAAGTATGAATATTATCTGATAAAGATAATTTATACTAAGCTAAGTAAAATACATATATAATATATATATATACATAAATATAGAGATATTTATGCATATAAGAAAATACCCAACTATATATTATATATATATATATACAAATATATATATATATATATATACACATAAGAAAAACTCAACTATATAATATATATATATATATACAAAAAAATAATGTATACATATACATATAATAGTATATATATATAGTAATATATATATATACACAAGGAAATATATATACATAAATATATATGTATACATAATACATATATATATATATATATATATATATTTATATATATATATATATATATATATATATATATATATATATATATATATATATATATATATACATAGAATAATAAAGTACAAGAGAATAAAGTATATATACATATATACATAAGAAAAACAGTAAGTATATATACAAAAATACAGTATATATAATTATATATATATATATATATATATATATATATATATATACAAATATATGTGTATATACAAATATATGTATATACAAATATATGTATATACAAATATATTTAAAAAAAAAAAATATATATATATATATATATATATATATATATATATACAAATATATGTATATACATATATATATAAATATACATAAATAACAAAAGAAAAAGAAAAAGAAAAAGAAAAGAAAAAGGAAAACAGTGGCAGGGCTCGAACCCAGCCAACAGAGCGCGGGGAGGGGGGGGTGTTTTGTTACTGCGCGCTGGCCAGTGGGCCAGTTGGCCCGTTGTGTTAGAAGTAGACCTTAGGTTAGTTTTATTTAGGTTCGAATTAATTAACACATAAAAAAAATATAAAAACCATCTTGTGTCCTGACAGTTAAGGACACAGGGTTTCTCGTGTCCGTGCTACGCACGACACGCACGAACACTGATTCACGTGTCCAGCTACTGGACGAACATCCCCGTGTCCTGGCGAGTCGTCCTCATGAAAACGAGACACAAAGGAGACACGAAAACACAACTGACACATACGTGTCCGGAGAGGGGCTGCTGTTGGGGTGGCGACCGGGCGGAGGAGGCATCGTGGTCAGGGCGGTCGGGTGGCGCCGGGCGCGACTCAGCGCGGCGAACCTATCGGTGGTGGTTGCGGGCGGTGGTGCTCGGCGTAGGGGCGGCGCTGGGGGTCTCGCCGGAGTTAGGGTTAGATCTAGGGTTTTATGGAAGAGCGGGGGGCTGTGGCGGTCGTCGGTGGTCGTGGATGTGGTAGCTAGGTCGGGGGGAGAGAGGGGGAGTTTTATAGGCGGGTTTCGAGGCGGTCGGGCAGCGGATTCGGCGGGGGCAGGGCGGCGAGTCGGTCGGGGCAGGGGGTCAACGGGGGTTGGTGAGAGGCAGAGGAGAGAGAGAGTGTCGTGTGAGGGGGGGAGGTGTTCGGGTAGTTTGCATTAGGACCCTTAGGAATTTGGATTTTACACTAGGCCCCCAACAGGAAACAAATGCAAATATAATTTGCATTCCCTATTTAAAAACAAATTATTTATTACAAACTGATATACCAACAATTCTAATAATTGCAAAACACTATTAAAACAATTCAGAAAATTATAAAATGCTTTTAAAACATTGAAATAAATTATAAAATGATATTTTTGTATTTAAAACTCATTAAAAATTCATTTAAAAATTCTAAAAATTCCTAAAATCATATTAAATTATTTTAAAACCAATAATGACATTTAATAATTAATTAACACTAGTTTAACAAATTTTTGAAAATCAGGGGTTGACAAGTCTTCCCTCCTTGAAAAATTTCGTCCTCGAAATTCACAAGGATTGAAGACCCGACAATATTCTAACATAGCAAGCAATGCAACAAATGACTAAGGCTACGATCAAAACTAACCTCCTGAAACCTGCTCCGGCTCCGGCTCAAGGACTAGGCTATAAGTCTTCCCCTGGGGTCCCTTGGCTACTGGGCAGTCCCGAATCTGATGGATGGCAGACCCACAAGCTAAACACTGACCCAACCTCTTCCTGCAGACTGCGAAGTTATGACCTGGTCTTCCGCAGAAAAAACATATAGCTCCCTTCTGCTGCTGCTGCTGTCGGGGTCCCGGGGCTCGAACTGGCGGGGTCTGATGGTGGGGTGTAGGGGGACGGTAAGTCTGCTGGGGTGGCGTTGGTGCTCTCTGCTGGAAAGTCTGACGCTTGGACGGTCCCTCATGATGTACAGAAGCCGGCCTCTTGTATGACAGAAGACGCTCCTCAATACTCCGGGCCAACTCTAGGCTCTGGTAGTAGTCAGTCGTACTGTTTGCCACTATAAGAATGCCAATGTCTGGAACTAGACCTTGGCAAAACCTACGGGTCATCTCCTCTGGATCAGCAACCAGACTAGGAGCGAAACGGCTCAGGCGACTAAACTCTGCCGCATAGTCATCAACAGAACGGTTCTCCTGCTGGATGTTCTGGAATCGTAGCCCCATGGCTACTCTAGCAGTGGTCGAGAAGAACTTCTTCTTGAACTGGTCCCAGGTGGCTCTCCCTCTCGCAAACAACGGCTCATTCCTGAACCAGACTCTGGCTAAGTCTATCAGCAGAAATCATGCTGCCTCGACCTGAAGGTCATCCGGCATCCTAACTCCCAGAAGCTTCCTCTCTACCGAATCTAGCCAGTCATCAGCAACTATTATGCCCTCAGTCCCTGAGAACTCCTTGGGATTCAGACCCATGAAGTCCTTGATCGTCCCCGCTCTCTGCCGTGGCTCTACATGTGGTGGGACCACGGGACGTCCCTCAGAACGCTCCATGCTCTGGCGGAGTAGGGTAGTCTGCTCCTGATGGGTTGTTAGGAACCCCTGGATCAGTGTGAGCAGCTGGGTCCCGTCGAGTGTGACGAAAGCCTGGGTGGGTATAGTGATAGGGGGGTGGTAGAAGTATCGGGGCCTGCTGGGACTGGGATGTGGAAGGTGGTATCTGGGTCTGTGGATCTGTGGAGTGGGGGAATGTGGTAGGTGGAGGTGTATCAGTCAACTGGTCAGCTGACTGGATATGGAGGGCCCCATTCTCGGGGGTAACATACTGGGATGAACGAGTAAGCACCATCTAAATTACACATAAAAAGACTTATAAGGACTTGTTTAAAGTAAGCAATCATATGCAAGAAAATCTAATTATAATAGCAAATATGTGATGTATTTCCTATGTTGCAATCCTAGCATTCCTCTAAGTGTTCTAATCGTCTTTCCTAATGTTGTCTAATTACCTTAAGTTCCTAATTGCAGGCATGCTTGGTACAATAACGTAACCAAACAGTTTAGTGAGGACCTGCATGGGGGCACCACTAAAAACATGTCACGACCCGTTACCCAAATTGTTGGGCCGGGCCGAGCCATGTCCAGCCTACGCTTAAGATAAAGCACAGTAAGCTGTTCTAGAGACAACATGATAAGACTAAATGTGCTAACAGTTCTATAAGTGGAGAAGAATCATAAATGCTCCAAACACAAAAGTCATCTCATATATAGAAATAAGTCCAAAGTGCAAGCCTGAAATGTAAAACTGGATACATGTCCAGTTACAAAATACGTAGTCTAATACATGACTACTCTAAGTATCCCAAGTGACTATGCAAACTAGGCGAGTCTCCCCGCAGGAACATCCTCGCATGGCAAAACCGGGTCCTCGGCAGTGACTCCATAATACGAATCACAGAGCAACTCCTCCTCGGTAAGTATACCTACAACGTTATCCTGTCAGGACGGGAGCAAGTACTGTTTTCTAGCAAACTAAATATACAAAGCTTGAACAGGAAGGTAATAAACTGGAATCATGGCATATCATGGTTTAATTGGTTCTTTTCAGGAATGACAACATATAGTTTAAAAGTTTAAAACTGTAGCATGTACGTGAATCGGTCAATAGGTGAATAGGATGTACAGCGGCACATATCAAGTTTTTCTGGCATGCACATACGTGCACGAACGGCATCGGTGTATATCCATACACAAATGCGAGATCAGAACCTACGACAAGGTTACATATAGAATGTCCCCGAGCGCGATAAATACATACGGAGAAGGGGGTCATGATCACGTACACTACTAGCAGTTTCCCCTTAACCCGTTATTTTAAACATGTGAGAGATATGAAAACAGTAATAACATATGGGAGATACAAGAACGATATAAAGCATGTGAGAGATATGAGATACTGTCCTAAACATGGTAGAGACTGAAAGTAATACAACATGTAAAGTTCTAACTTGCTACCCCAAGGATCAGCATTTAACATGGTTGGTAAGTCGCAGTTTATTGTTCTAGCAGTATGTAAAGTTCGTAGAAAGTACTTGCCTCTAGCAAAGCAAAACAAAACAAGCTACGATAACAATGCTATGGATGTCTGGTAGCTCGTCACTGTAGAAGTAAATACAACAACTTAGTTTTACACTAAGCTAAAATACTAGGACACTAATTGGTGAAACACGACTTGTGATTGGACACCTAGCCAAAATGATGACTTGGCATAGGAGACCAATGTGGGGTGACACACTACTTTAACTAACTTTCTAGGGTCTTTATACTAGTGAGGGATGGGGTTTAACACGGCTAAAACTCAAAATAACACAAAAAGCTACACGTCGTAATTAATCAACAAAAAAATCAAAAGACCATGGTGTTCTAACAATTTTAGAGATAGACAAAAAGCCTAGTTTTTCTTAAAGTAAAGTACCAAAGTGATCCTTGTTAATCATAGAAATATATTATAATTTTTCTGGAATTTATTAACCAGTACAAATATTTTATAAAAATCAGTTTTCCTAAGTATACAAAAAATGAGTTTTGGTTTCATATGCCAAACTAGTGGCAAAACAGTAATTTAAATACTACAAAAATTATACTAAATTAGCTAACTAATCATAGTATCTAAAAACTATTTTTCCATAATTTTAGCAGTACTTTAAGTATTTTTAGAAAATCAAAAACAGCATTGCACACAATAATTAATTATCTGCGTATTTTGTCCATGTATATAATTTGAACCAAAGTTCAAATACAGGACCCAAGGCCATGAATCAAGTCCAATATGACTTGTACAGGTCTTGAATGTGTGAAAATATATTTGAGCCCAAATACCCATGCTAGGCTTGGACACCAAATGGTTGCAGTAATTTAAATATACAGAAAATACTAAGTGGTAGAAATGCAAAATAAATATTAATATTTTAATAAGGTAAAATTTTACATAATAACAATAAAAGTATGAATATTATCTGATAAAGATAATTTATACTAAGCTAAGTAAAATACATATATAATATATATATATATACATAAATATAGAGATATTTATGCATATAAGAAAATACCAAACTATATATTATATATATATATACAAATATATATATATATATATATATATATATATATATATATATATATATATATATATATATATATATATATATATATATATATATATATTATATAGTTGAGTTTTTCTCAACTATATAATATATATATATATATATATATATATATATATATATATATATATATATATATATATATTATATAGTTGAGAAAAACTCAACTATATAATATATATATATATATATATATATATATATATATATATATATATATATATATATATATATATATATATATATATATATATATACAAAAAAATAATGTATACATATACATATAATAGTATATATATATATATATATATATATATATATATATATATATATATATATATATATATATATATATATATATATATATATAGTAATATATATATATACACAAGGAAATATATATACATAAATATATATGTATACATAATACATACATATATATATATATATATATATATATATATATATATATATACATAGAATAATAAAGTACAAGAGAATAAAGTATATATACATATATACATAAGAAAAACAGTAAGTATATATACAAAAATACAGTATATATAATTATATATATATATACAAATATATGTATATACATATATATATATAAATATACATAAATAACAAAAGAAAAAGAAAAAGAAAAAGGAAAACAGTGGCAGGGCTCGAACCCAGCCAACAGAGCGCGGGGAGGGGGGGGGGTGTTTTGTTACTGCGCGCTAGCCAGTGGGCCAGTTGGCCCGTTGTGTTAGAAGTAGACCTTAGGTTAGTTTTATTTAGGTTCGAATTAATTAACACATAAAAAAAATATAAAAACCATCATGTGTCCTGACAGTTAAGGACACAGGGTTTCTCGTGTCCGTGCTACGCACGACACGCACGAACACTGATTCACGTGTCCAGCTACTGGACGAACATCCCCGTGTCCTGGCGAGTCGTCCTCATGAAAACGAGACACAAAGGAGACACGAAAACACAACTGACACATACGTGTCCGGAGAGGGGCTGCTGTTGGGGTGGCGACCGGGCGGAGGAGGCGTCGTGGTCAGGGCGGTCGGGTGGCGCTGGGCGCGGCTCAGCGCGGCGAACCTATCGGTGGTGGTTGCGGGCGGTGGTGCTCGGCGTAGGGGCGGCGCTGGGGGTCTCGCCGGAGTTAGGGTTAGATCTAGGGTTTTGTGGAAGAGCGGGGGGCTGTGGCGGTCGTCGGTGGTCGTGGATGTGGTAGCTAGGTCGGGGGGAGAGAGGGGGAGTTTTATAGGCGGGTTTCGAGGCGGTCGGGCAGCGGATTCGGCGGGGGCAGGGCGGCGAGTCGGTCGGGGCAGGGGGTCAACGGGGGTTGGTGAGAGGCAGAGGAGAGAGAGAGTGTCGTGTAGGGGGGGGTGTTCGGGTAGTTTGCACTAGGACCCTTAGGAATTTGGATTTTACACTAGGCCCCCAACAGGAAACAAATGCAAATATAATTTGCATTCCCTATTTAAAAACAAATCATTTATTACAAACTGATATACTAACAATTCTAATAATAGCAAAACACTATTAAAATAATTCAGAAAATTACAAAATGCTTTTAAAACATTTAAATAAATTACAAAATAATATTTTTTGTATTTAAAACTCATTAAAAATTCATTTAAAAATTCTAGAAAATTCCTAAAATCATATTAAATTATTTTAAAACCAATAATGATATTTAATAATTAATTAACACTAGTTTAACAAATTTTTGAAAATCAGGGGTTGACAAATACCGAATAATACGATCAATGTTGTCTAACCAGACGAGGGGGTGCATACTACATGAAAGTCTTACTATGGTCATTTCACATCTATTGTCTCAATCATTCAAAACAAGAAACAGAAATAGAGAACATGTAAGATAAAGCAGTAAGGCGTCCCAAATGCTCAGTCAAAATGTTCTTGAGATCTGGCTTTACAAAACATCGCCAGATGGTATAGCAAGTATATACACAATTGTTATCAGCTGCAGTCTGACTTTAGTTACAATTATGCGAAAGTAAGAGCAAGATAATTCGACTAACATGTCGGTGCCAAACGGCTAAGTATAAAGTAAATGACAAAACGAGCGGTGAAGTAAGGAAACCCACTCGAGTCCTCCTGCGATCATTCCCCTAGTATTGACCATCCTGGAGGTAGAAGTAAGCTGAGTCCTCGGGGACCGGCTCTAAATCTGGCCATACAAAACCAGAGAGGTTAGACCTCTAATAGCAAGTACCACAAGGAAGGACGATATGAAGGACTAAACCAGTAAGTAAGAGAATATAGTAATAGATCTCTGCTTCCCACTAGGATTCACATAACATCAAGACACTTCGAACCAACCTCCCAACCAAACAAGGACAGAAGTTGGTCCGTCATGTCCTGACATTCTGATCATCTCAGTTAGGTAACAGAGTAGATACAGTACACAAACAAATCATCTTGAACGGCCAATCAACTCTTACGGCTTGCTATTGTGAGTCCCAAGTTATCCTGGAATTATGCAAAAATAGGGATTCCTCAGTTCTTACTATGTGCGAGCAAGGCTAGTCTATCCAATCAATCAATTGCGCCAATCATGTAGTTAGACGAGTCCCAGCGGGACGCCCGCCGTTATAGCATGTACAATAATATAAGCAGATACCGTTCCCTGCCCGTGTGACAGAATTACCGTATCTGTGGGAACCAGCCGGCCCGTCGGGCACTTAATAGTCCCAAGGGGACTGCCATGTAAGAACTCGGGAATCCATTCTCTCCATGCCATCATTATTTTATTTAACTTAATAGTCTCTACGTTGAGTGAAGTTCCATGCCGTGGATCATGGTCATTCAAATGAGTACTTTTGTACGGGGTACGATATGCGCAACTCTACAACGATACCCGTACGGCTAGGTTGTAGGTTTTACATAGCGTGATGCAACAATCAAGTCTAACCACAGAGTAATCATGCCTTGACCATAAAGTACATATGCTATTTTTGTAAAATAGATAAATAAATAATTTGAAACTTGCATGTGCCTGTATGCCAATATTCGGGATTGGCTAATCGAGTACAATAGTTCATTACATGAACATGTCTTATTTATTTTATTCAATAAGACGACTAGCCAGTCTCTTAGTTCCAACTAGGAACGCATGATCAATTTTAGTAAAGATAACCATTATTATTAATGGTATCAAGGCATAAAAGTCGATTAGTATTACACGGGATCGAGTCTGTAACTCCTCAGAGTTAAGTTCCAGTCAATCTGGGTATCCAGGGATCAATCAAGACACATGACACATTCTACACAACAATCCATATTTACAATATTAACATGTCATGATTTTATCAAGTTTACGCCAAAAGGCGTAAGGATATAATATAAGAATTATCATGCCATCATTAAATAAATAATTATAGGACAAATAAAAACACCCTGGTTAAAAGTCACGCCAGCAAGTCTAAGCTAAGGCCAAAAGTCACGCCAACAAGTCTAGTCAGAGTGAGCGTGAAAAATGGTTCATGTTGGCATGCACAGTGTGAGTGTGAGAAATGATAAGAAATCCACGCACGCACTCGTGGACGTGTGCGTGGCTAAAAATCCACGCACCCATGAATGTGTACGTGACTGAAAATATACGCACGCTCATGAAAACGTGAGCGTGACTGAAAATACATGCACGCTCATGAGAACGTGAGCGTGACTGAAAATACACGCACGCTCATGAGAACGTGAGCGTGACTGAAAATACACGCACGCTCATGAGAACGTGAGCGTGACTGAAAATACACGCACGCTCATGAGAACGTGAGCGTGACTGAAAATACACGCACGCTCATGAGAACGTGAGCGTGACTGAAAATACACGCAGACACGTAGAGACATGTGCGTGACTAAAAATCCACGCAGCCACGTAAGAACGTGTGCGTGACTCAGCCTTCGTCCCAAGCCAGAAAATGAGGTTCCCAGCCAGAAAACACGCTAAGTTGGGAGGTCAAAACCCATGAATAAACGAAAATATAGCAACTTAGTTCTAGGAAAAACCATCCATAGAAATCGAAAATGCCAAGTAGTAAACTCTCTCAGAATCTTGAGAGGAAGAGTATTGATCTATAAAAATGGATAAAGGAGAAGCAAGATTGCACTTGCCTACTGCTACTGCTGGTGGGTGGAGAGTGATGAGAGGAAGAAGAAGAAGTAATGGTGAGAATGAGTAATGAGGAGAGAGAATGGAGAGGGGAGCTTTAAATAGCAAAGGGGGTGGTAGGTGGGAGCCAATGGGCCGGGTTTGCATTCGGGTCCAACAAGGCCAACCCGAAAAGACTAACTAAAGCAGAGAATAAAATTGTAGAAAATAAATAAACATAAAAATTAAAGAGCAGCTAATTAGTTAACATGAAAATTAAAGGAATTTAAATACAGGATAATGCATGATAAATACTAAATAAATACATGAGTTGTACACGAATAAAAATACGTATTCTGGGAACGGGGAGTGACACGTACCGTAGTACGTATCCTAAGTATGAATCCACATCGGCTCGTAGAATCCTAAATCTACATCCATTCTCAGTATAATGCATCAATCAAGCAATCATCATACCACGTCAATGCTACTAGGCATTTAGCATGACTGTATTGGAAATCAGAAATGTACTAACATATAATGATTGTCACGCCCCGATCCGGGAAATCGCTCATCCTCGCTGGATTTTACCCTAATCATCGTCCTCGCTGGGACGTGATGCCGCACGAGCCTGGAGTTGCGCTCGTGCAAGGCAAGATAACAGTTCACATAGTGATTATCTCAAATTCGTAACATAAGCAGCGGAAGAAAACAAAGTATAACATAAGAATCTCTTTTATTCATAATAAACTGGAGGTTACAAAGGCTCTGAATAGCCCAACATATATGCCAATTGGCTATAACGCTCATGATCTCTCTAGCTCACAAAAGATTACATTGTTCCATACATTATGCCTCTTTATAGCCACCAAGTAGTCTACGGCCGAACATCTCCATGTCGCAAGTCCGAACGCCTATGCGGAAGCTCCTCTTGAACGCCAAGGACTCCATGCCTCGGCACGTCCAAGCCGAGCTCCGGCCCGAGCCGAACATACCTGAACCTGCACATAAACTAGTAGGGGATTAGTGCTTTCGTCCTCGCTTCGTACTGATCAAGACCCGCTCGCACCCAAACCAAACACTTAATCCTTTTAATGAAACATGCATCTTAATTGGTGATCTTTCTATTTAGCCTTAGGATCAGTTTCATGACAATACTCATACATAGCAACTTATCTTAAATATGTCCCATACCGTGTTCCTACAGCAGATACAGTTAGCCATAATATGAACATAAACATAGTGTTCATGCTCATCTCCGCCCCATTTTCCTTAGCCTGTACTGGTTAGAACTTACGTAAGAAACCATATAATTCACGCAACACTCCAATCATAAACTTAGACAACGCATAAGGGTCGCAGGCCCTGTGCCTGCACCCAACTCTCATCTCAGCCCACCGGCCCTAACTATATGAAGGTCACGGTGTTTCATACCGTAATGGACTTGGCATCTCTTATGTATAAGCCTACGATCACTTCGATACGGGTTGCTAATCCAGTATTCGAAGGATCCCAAACTTACGAATATTATAGTTTATCACAGCACTGGACGGTCGTAATCCGTCCGAATGTTGTGCACCATAAATACCACACATAATTCCCTCCTAGGCCGAACGGTCCCGGCGCCCCGGCGCCCCGGCGCAACCGTTCGAGGGAAGCCGCACCCGTGCACGGGCCATCCGAGTCCATTGACCATGCAATACGTACCATAGCATACAAGTCATATTGTCCAACCAATCTCGTATTCCATAAGCATAGTCCCGTACCATAAACATATTCGCGTCTCATAAACATAATCCACCATCCATATGGGGAGCTCCGTCGGCGTTATGTCCCAACACATCCATATTGATGCACGACGCCCAACGGCTTAGTCATCTCATACTTATACTCAACGCGTACCATTCGTAAGTCATTCTCATAGCCTAGTTCCGTAGTTACTTAGTCTTTTCGTAGCATAAGTGCCCGAGGGGCACGCTCAGCGCCGTAATCAATATTCTACGCCTAGTGTTCAATGTTCTCGGAGGCGTGTACATGATGCACATCTCGATATTTTCTTTCAATGTTCTACCATCACCGCCCTACCGCGACCCGTGCACTTGATGCACGTCGCTTCAATTGTTCGATTGTTCAATGTTCTATCTTAGTGTTCAACACATACTTAGACCTTTAGTCGCCGAGCCACGCTCGCTAACTCGATAACATCTTACGCATACAATGATATATTTTATTAGACGTGAAGGAATAGGGAGAGAGAGTCAAGAACCCGCCCACCTTAAGCCGATATGCCTTGCCGATTCGCCGATTGAAGCGGCTCGCTTCCATAACTTGGTCGCGTAGCTAACTTCCGGACTTAGCCATTCCTTTGAACTACTCGGTTGATTTGGCCTATCGCGCCCGTGGTACAATCTGTTGTAAGGCCACAATTTGGTTTCGCGGACACTTCATTGCATAAGGCAAAATGCCGACCTCTTATCGTCCAACGTAAAAGCATAGTCTGCACACCAGATCAACTAAAATCAACACTTGCTCAACGGGACTTATCCTTTGCATCAATTCGCATCAATACCTTATCGGATCAATGCAACTCTTCGAGTCAACGACTTATTATAATGCTCCGTGCGGAGCGGAGCATTACATAATATACCACTCAAAACAAGGTCCGTCTTCGAACCGAAACCAACACTTAATCCAAGTGCCTCGCTAGATCGTTTCACGATCTCGTACTACTATCGTTGGAATCATACAACTTAGTTTGGATCATACACATATTTTAGGCATCCCACCAATATATGCATTTCAGCCAAGCTCAGTTGTAGGATATCGGGACAACTAACAAGCTCAACTTAAATCCTCAAACATCAATCAGTCCGTACTCAACTTAGTCAAATCTTAACGCCTTTTCTCTAATACTTCTCGTATGTATTATCCCATAACATTCGATCCTCTTCCAACATCTCTGCACATAACTTGATTCAAACCCGTAACTTCGATCTCATAAGTTTCTCGCCGGCCACCTAACACTCGCATTGCATCAAGTCATTGCACATCCGATCGCAACAATTCTCCGCAATGCCTACTCGTCCAATCGTTTCCTATCTCTCACATAACTCCAAACTTTCATCCAATCATTCATAACGTTTGGCCTTAACGACATGGACTAAGTCCACATGTCTCGAATTCCTTGCCTACCATTCGCACTAAGTCTCGCACACAACTATCCTTATGTGATTCATATTCACTCGCTCTATCCATACATTGCGTCTGGAGCTACCCTCGTTAGGTAACTTATCCAAACATTGTGTTTAATCTTTTCCGACACAAGAGGTCAACTTGAGTCTACGATGCTCAAAGGCAACAATCTTTCCGACCCAAGGTCTCTTACGATACGCTCGTCTCTGATTATCGACCGAGCACGAATTCATTACTCAATTTCGAATCAATCCCGACTAGTTCGTTTTATAACATAGATTGTGTGCTCAATACACATAGCCTAACCGTTACTCAAACCAATCTACGACACAACTCTTAGGGTCTTTCTGCTATCCGTCGCTCTCGCGCATTGCAGAATCCTTGCAATCGCCTTACCGCATCACTACGCTAAGTACGTTCCTCAATATCTATTCGATCCAACATAACTTTTCTTGACCATATTGATTCTAGTACTCGCTAACTTTCGTGACACGACACTCACTCGCTTAGACTTATCCTCAACATGCACTACATTATCATTCACCACCGACGTAATTTTTTATATAACTTTATTAGGGTCGTCCTATGGGACTTCAACATTCATTTGATTTGGCGGTCAAGTCTTCTAGGGTCATCTGTCCCGAAACTACGCTCGATAATTGAAGATCATCAACGAGGGACAGTTATAACGAACCATGCTATATCCTATCGCGGAGCCAAATCAATTCTCGACATTTCCTATGCGACTTCATCCAATCCAACATAATTTACCCATCCATGATTTATCTACCCCCGCGCAACTTATGCGCCGTTAACTACTTGAATCACTTACGCACGGTGCATGTCGTTACTACTCGAATCACTCATGTATTACCGTCGACTATCTTTGCTAGTTGCATGACATCTACTCGCCTCAAATCCGAGTTTACCTATCGTGATCATAGTCTGACACATTATATACTCATCAAAACCATCCTCGAACAACTTTTGCATCAAACCACAAGTCAAATCCGATTTTGCCACGCCTCGCAAGTTCGATCATCCCCGCTGGATGAATCACCATACCAGCGCTCACGCGGAATGATCGCCCTAATTTGGCGTGACGTATGTGCGATACTGGAGTTGCACTCGCATAAGACAAGAATGTCAACATAGTGGTTATCCACGAATCAATCTAGACACTTTCGATTTCATCCGAGTAACATCTGTCCACTCTTAAATTTTTGAAGCATTCCTATCATTACCGTCCAAACTACCATCCACTTAACTTGTATCTTATTCATCCAACAACAATGCTCAACATAATTTTCGTTCATTCGATCAGAGTATCCTCGAGTTATTGTATATCGTCTTTGATACGCCTCAATATCATCGTCGATATGCATAACTTGAACATCTTCCTTTCTCATAAGCTCAAATTCGTTGCAATCATTGCCATTCTCCAAACTCGAATACGAATCAAGTCTCGCACTTATCAAGATCCATTCAGTTGTAACTACTTAACATCGTCGCGACATAATTTCAAATTCACATATTCATTGCCATATCCCTAACTCATACCTTCAAATCGTGCTACCGACTTATCGCACTTAACTCGAATTCGTTCGCACGATTTCTTCATACCTACTCAACACATTTCCGAACAAATCTTCGTACTAGCTCACGTACATTCGATCGGGTCTGACTATTTCCTCGACGTAACATTCCTTCGCATATGCTCCATCTATCGTTCGACTTACTCTTAAGGACTCCTCGTCCGACGTATCATCCATAGGTACGACTTCGCACATAATCGTTCAACTTAATTCACCGAAACATACTTGCATCGACTTCTATCAAGTCATTCTCACCCGAGTCTCGGTACTACTCCATCCGTTGCGGACAAACATATCGTAACAACATAATCGTCTCGACGAAATCTATCGCAAATCACCGAACGGCTTAACGTAGCTATCGTTAAGGGGTATTCCATATACCACTCAGAAATCGAGCCTATCGTCTTCGATACAATGTCTCACTGCATCGATCACACAATTGGTATTGCATATACCACTCGAAATCGAGTCATTACTCGACATCACATTCCGCATAGGTCCGACATCTATTCCCAATCAACTATCCCGTATGGCGATCTTTCCGATCCCAGCTCTAGCGTTCTTCTTACTCGAGTTGGCACAACAACTGAACCAACATGCCCTATCGTTCGCTCAAGTTCGACATTCATTCAAATCTAATCGTGCCTTAGCGATCATATCGATCACGCCCGCAACATTCGCTTATTCAAAGCTCAACGTGACATTCGGCCAACATACATGTTCGCCTACTCAACTCAACTTAGCGACCAACTCGACTCGTACTATCGCATCCGCGATCTTCCAATCTCGCTCATTGCAACTCGTGCATCAATTCACTCTCGACACTTAAGATCATTGCTCAATCTCATCCAACATATCGCTATCCATCCGCATAGCCATACAACGCGCATCATACCATAACGACTCGTTGCACCGATGCAACGAACGATTCACGACTTGCTGCACTCCGTACAACCAACAACACATAACCGTCTGTATAGCAACATAGCACGCATCGCCTCACATATCGACCCGTTGCACTTCGTGCAACCAACAACACATATCTCCTCGCACTTCGTGCGACCAACAACACATAGCTTCTCGTACTTCGTGCGACCGACCACGCATATCATTGTACTTCATGCAACCAACATCACCATATTCGTTGAACTTCGTGCGACCAGTATTCCATAACTCGTTGCACTTCGTGCAACCAACATCCCATAACTCGTTGCACTTCGTGCAACCAACACTCTCCGATAGCACCCGGAGATAGCGTGATAGTCACGACATACTTGTGGCAGACGTATGCACTTAATATAGACTTATTGTATGGAACATCCAATGTAGCGTCGAGCAGATCCATGAGCCATGCGGTTACGGAAACAACTTAGAGTCAACTGAATTCGATAGCGAAGCAACTGAGGGTCAAAGAGATTCATGCACGGTCCAAAGGATGGAACCGCTCTGATACCAACTTGTCACGCCCCGATCCGAGAAATCGCTCGTCCTTGCTGGATTTTACCCGAATCATCGTCCTCGCTGGGGCGTAATGCCGCACGAGCCTGGAATTGCGCTCGTGCAAGGCAAGATAACAGTTCACATAGTGATTATCTTAAATTCGTAACATAAGCAGTGGAAGGAAACAAAGTATAACATAAGAATCTATTTTATTCATAATGAACTGGAGGTTACAAAGGCTCTGAATAGCCCAACATATATGCCAATTGGCTACAACGCTCATGATCTCTCTAGCTCACAAAGGATTATATTGTTCCATACATTATGTCTCTTTATAGCCACCAAGTAGTCTATGGCCGAACATCTCCATGTCGTAAGTTCGAATGCCTATGCGGAAGCTCCTCTTGAATGCCAAGGACTCCATGCCTCGGCACGTCCAAGCCGAGCTCTGCCCCGAGCCGAACATACCTGAACCTGCACATAAACTAGTAGGGGGTTAGTACTTTCGTCCTCGCTTCGCACTGATCAAGACCCGCTCGCACCCAAACCAAACACTTAATCCTTTTAATGAAACATGCATCTTAATTGGTGATCTTTCTATTTAGCCTTAGGATCAGTTTCATGACAATACTCATGCATAGCAACTTATCTTAAATGTGTCCCATATCGTGTTCCTGCAGCAGATACAGTTAGCCATAATATGAACATAAACATAGTGTTCGTGCTCATCTCCGTCCCATTTTCCTTATCCTGCACTGGTTAGAACTTACGTAAGAAACCATATAATTCACGCAACACTCCAATAATAAACTTAGACAATGCATAAGGGTCGCAGGCCCTGCGCCTGCACCCAACTCTTATCTCAGCCCACCGGCCCTGACTATATGAAGGTCACGGTATTTCGCACCGTAATGGACTTGGCATCTCTTATGTGTAAGCCTACGATCACTTCGATACGGGTTGCTAGCCCAGTATCCGAAGGATCCCAAACTTACGGATATCATAGCTTATCACAGCACTGGACGGTCGCAATCCGTCCGAATGTTGTGCACCATAAATACCACACATAATTCCCTCATAGGCCGAACGGTCCCGGCGCCCCGGCGCAACCGTTCGAGGGAAGCCGCACCCGTATACGGGCCATCCGAGTCCATTGACCATGCAATATGTACCATAGCATACAAGTCATATTGTCCAACCAATCTCGTGTTCCATAAGCATAGTCCCGCACCATAAACATATTCGCGTCTCATAAACATAATCCACCATCCATATGGGGAGCTCCGTCGGCGTTATGCTCCAACACATCCATATTGATGCACAACGCCCAACGGCTTAGTCATCTCATACTCATATTCAACGCGTACCATTCGTAAGTCATTCTCATAGCCTAGTTCCGTAGTTACTTAGTCTTTTCGTAGCATAAGTGCCCTGAGGGGCACGCTCAGCGCCGTAATCAATGTTCTACGCCTAGTGTTCAATGTTCTCGGAGGCGTGCACGTGATGTACATCTCGATATTTTCTTTCAATGTTCTACCATCACCGCCCTACCGCGACCCGTGCACTTGATGCATGTCACCCTCACTTTTTCCAGTTAGGGGTAAAATGGTAATTTTCCATTTTATATTATTTTTGGAAATTTTATTTCATGAATATTATTATTTAATTATTATAGGAGTCGGGTTCGAATTTCATCGCATTCCGAGTTAATTCGGGACCCCGGTGAATTTCGACTTGAGCTGTAATTAGCCTGTTAGCTAACCATGGCCCACCACACTAAAAATTAGGGTTTAAGAGTTTGGACTAGTTCCCCATGAGTAATTTAGTTTAATTATGATTTTTATTTATTTTTAGCAACTTCCTAAACCTAATTTGGAATTTATTTAATTTTAGGCTTAGGGAGGGGCAAACTTGTCATTTACAAGTGCCCCTCACCCCCCCAACCATGCTTGGCCGGCCATGACTAGCCCCCCCCCCCCCCTCTTTCTTATTCACTAAGCTACACTCTCTCTCTCTTCCAAATTCATTTCTTTCTTTCCAAGCTTTTCCTCCAACCCACCCTAACCTAGGTAAGCTCTAATCTCTCCATTTAATCCCCTTTTGCATTTAATTCATTCACATTAAATGGAGAGGAGAAGATTCTCTTCCATCTGCCCACAAATTTGTAGGTTTTCCATAGGAAAAATAGGTTAAGGATTTATTAGGATTTATCTTTTTGAGAGTGGTATATATATATATATATACATATATATATATATATATACATGTGTATTTATGTGTGTATATTTATTTATGTATTTGTGTGTGTTGTGTTGACTGTAAGTATGCGTGTGTGTGTGAGTGTCCAGATATGTATAGATATATATATATATATATGTGTGTATTTGTAAATAGAAATGAGGAAGGAGAATAGGAAATAGGAAGGAGAATGAGAAGAATGGGAAGGAGAATGAGGAAGGAGAATAGGAAATAGGAAGGAGAATAGGAAGGAGAATGAGGAAGGAGAATAGGAAATAGGAAGGAGAATAGGAAGGAGAATGAGGAAGGAGAATAGGAAATAGGAAGGAGAATAGGAAGGAGAATGGGAAGGAGAATGAGGAAGGAGAATAGAAAATAGGAAGGAGAATGAGAAGAATGGGAAGGAGAATGAGGAAGGAGAATGGGAAGGAGAATGAGGAAGGAGAATAGAAAATAGGAAGGAGAATGAGAAGAATGGGAAGGAGAATGAGGAAGGAGAATAGGAAATAGGAAGGAGAATAGGAAGGAGAATGAGGAAGGAGAATAGGAAATAGGAAGGAGAATAGGAAGGAGAATGGGAAGGAGAATGAGGAAGGAGAATAGAAAATAGGAAGGAGAATGAGAAGAATAGAAAGGAGAATGAGAAGGAGAATAGGAAGGAGAATAGGAAGGAGAATGAGAAGGAGAATGAGAAGGAGAATGAGGAGGAGAATAGGAGTTGAGAATGAATCGGAGTTCGGGTAGTCGGATTGACTTGAAACTTGGGTGGCATGTTGGGTACACCCCACAAATGTCATATCTGAGCCGATTTTGGCTCGGTTGACCCAGAGTTGACTTTTTACCCAAAAGTCAACCGTGAGTCAACACTTTGTCTAGATTTCATCAAATCCAAACTAGAGTTGACCAGTTGACCAAAAGTCAACTGTTGGTCAACATTTGACCAGTTTGACCTAGGGTTGACCATAGTTGACCTAGGGTTGACCAGAGTTGACCAGTTGACCAAAAGTCAACTGTAGGCCAACTCTTGATCCCGTTTGACTTTCTTTGACTTGTTTTGACCCGTGATGCCTGGTATGACCTAGGATTGACTTGGTTAGGCTTAGATTGACTTGATATAACTTGATTTGACCTAGATTGACTTGACAGGACTTAGTGTGACTCAGTGAGACCTAGTTTGACCTAGATTGCATATCATTTATTGTAAATCATTCCTAAACTTGTTTAAACCTAAATTAACTTACAGTATCTCATATTTAGGTCTTCTGATACCGCTCTGAGCATTGATATACCATACAGCTCAGGACAGCAGGCGAGTACATTCACTGATAGTTTTCATTGTCTTGATATCTGCTATATCCGATTCAGTCGTAGTGTCTTACTTGATTCTTGGTCACGATAGCTCACGGACTAGTACACATTGGATCATGACATGAGATGTTGTTCCTGGATTTCTGGGTATATGGGTACACTCCCTGTCTTGTTCCCTGTACTTGTATAGACACCGATTTCTAAGAGGATTTGCTACCCTCTTACGAAATCACGTGCCATGACGTGTCATGTCCAGATCCATTGTACTACTCGGGGATGGGGAATTATTAGGGGCTATGTGATCCAAGCCACCCTGTCACTATTCATGTGCTCGCGCCACTCTTCCCTCACGAAGGGTGTAGCGAGATCCTTTGCCTTGTGCTCGTTATCCAGGTTGGCCGGCATGTCTCTCCGTTGAGGTTACCGCGGATTGCCGAGCCAAGTGGATAGCCTGTCCTGTCACTTATCCCAAGCCGATCACATATCGCTCTAATAATTCAAATCACATTTTATGTTTACTTTATCTTATCGTATATTCTGTTCTATTCTACATACAGTACTTCTTACCATACCATGATATACAGTTACTCACATGCTCTACTTGCCTTTACATTGTACCTTGATTGGAGACTAAGTTCTGCTCGGGAGAAGAGTTACAACCCCGGTCCTTGTTTGGTTTAAGGGTTGTAACTCGACTTCCGAATGGTTCCCAAGTCTTCATATATCTTTGTCTTGTAGTTCATTATACTGTCTCTTATAGAATTTGTCAATTCACATGGAACTGCTGTTAGTGTTTGTACTTGCTCATTTTCCTGACAGGATACCGTTATGATATATTACAGATGATTCCGATGCGGACTGCTCGACCTATTATGGGCTCGAGTCAGATGGTGTAGCCTTAGATCGTGGCCTTATAGTGGAGCCACTAGATTTTGTACTTCCAGAGTAGTGTAGGCTAGCTAGGGTTGACTGGACTGCGATCCAGCTAGCTTATCAGACTGTAGCTTCTATATTCTATTTTGATACTCTGGGATGTTGTATATATCTGGACTTGTATTAGACTGTGGACTTATTTTACTCTTCATCTATCATATGTCTTTCCTCTGAGCTATCTACCTTAGTTTTATTCTGTGATTGAGACTGTATTGCTATGTCACCTCCAATCGGAGAGTATATACTGTACAGGTCCATTTTAACTGTTAGTCGTAGGTATTTACAGACGTTATATACAGCGTTCTACCGCCGATTCTGCGGCGTAGGCTGGACGTACCCACTTCTCGTGCCCCTAATCAGGGTGCGGGTCGTGACACGTTTTTGTGGTGGCCCATGCAGGTCTAGTGTCGCAATTAGTGCGATCTCGTAATGGTGCTCGACTTAGAGTACTAATTACGAGCCTGCAATTAGGATGTAGGACCTAGGACATGATAGGAGTTTCTCAATCACACTTAGGAATTTCTGATCTTTTGATTATCATGATTATTCATCTTGTATTAAATTAATTGTCCTTCTTTGATAATCTACTCATGTGCCATATTGATCTCCTTGTTTTAATTCGTCTCCAGGATGACGAAGACACATCCGCAGGCCTCTGGATCGAGTAGCTTGCCTGAGAGACCTGATCAGGCAGAGGAGGAGGTTCATGAGACTGCTCCCAGTGATTCTACTATTCCAGAGACCCAGGCAGTTGCGCAGGGAGGTCTACCACCTCCACCCCAGAGGGTTACGGCCGTTCTTCCAGAGATACTGCCGCCACTACCACCGATACCGACGGATACACATCACTTGTTCCTTCTCCTTCAGCAGATGATGGAGACACAGCGGGCCCAGGCAGAGGCGTCGCAGCGTCAGTCGGAGGTGTCACACCGACAGATGGAGATGCTGAGGCAGAGTATGGAGAACTCGCATCAGCTTGCCCTCGCAGCAGTAGAGAGAGTGGCACCGGGTACGGTGCAGGGCCCTACCGGCCAGCAGCCGAGCCAGCAGCAGTCCAGGCCAGGGACAGTGTTAGACTTCAGGAAGATGAGCTCTAGGGACTTCACAGGCACAGAGGGCATCCTTTACGCAGACGACTGGCTGGAGGATGTAGAGCGGAGCATGGAGCTGGCAGAGCTTCCTAGAGCACTATGGGTTTCGGCCGCAGCCAGCCGATTCTTCGACATTGCATTGACATGGTACCGCACGGATCCTCGTGCGTCGGTGAGAGGGCTGACTTGGGAGAACTTCCGGAGGCTCTTCAAGGAGAAGTTCTTCCCGGACGTGGCTCTTACAGCATTGGAGGGCCAGTTCGTGGGTCTAGTTCAGGGGAACTCGTCGGTGGACGAGTATGCAGCCGAGTTCTTCCGCCTTAGCAGGTTTGCTCCCGGTATGATCCAGGATGAGGGACAGAAGGCTCGTAAGTTCCGCAGGGGACTTACTCATGCAGTGCGCACCCGCACCTCGGGTCGCCGTGATGCGACGTTCGATCAGATACTGATGGACGCACAGATCGCAGAGGAGGACTTCGGCCTCAAGCCGAAGAGGAGCGGAGATACTATGGGGGCGAGTTCCAGTGCGGGACCGGCCAAGCGCCCCCACTTCCAGCAGCAGCAGCAGAGGCCGTTTCAGCAGCAGCCTCTGTTGCAGATCCAGCAGGCACCGGCGCGTGCCCAGCAGCACCAGGGACAGGGCCAGAGACCGACTATACCGTGCGGCTTCTGCGGGAAGCCGGGGCACACCAGGGAGGCTTGCAGGAAGAGGTTGGGCGTCTGTCTCTACTGTGGGGCGCCCGATCACCAGTTGAAGGATTGCCGCTTTCGCGGAGTCAGAGGAGGCCAGGACAGAGCACAGCCGGCTAGAGGACCAGCGGTTCAGCAGAGGGGTCCTCCACTCCAGACCCAGCAGCAGCGTTTTGTCCAGCACCAGAGGGGAGCACCCGCGGGCAGGGTGTTCGCTTTGGCAGCAGAGGAGGAGGCAGAGCCCGTGGGAGATGTTGTTGCAGGTCATGTTCTCCTAGATTCTTTTCCTGCTTTCGCCTTATTTGATTCTGGGGCGACCCATAGTTTTGTGTCTGTTTCTTTTGCTCTGAGACACAATATCATTGCTGAATATATGGGTAGGACTTGCAAGATTATGACCGGGGGAGGTATTATCCTGGTTAATAATATTTGCAAGGGACGGAGAGTCACTCTGAGAGGCCGGGACTTGAGTGCGTGTCTGCTCGTAATGCCCCTACCGAGGTACGATATGGTACTCGGTATGGATTGGTTGAGCATGCACCATGCTAGCATTGATTGTAGAGGAGGAAGAGTTCTTTTTAGGACGCCGGGTGAGCCAGAGATCGAGTTTGCTCGAGGAGCAGCGGAGCCGGAGGCTGGATTCTGTGGAGCTTTGTTGGCGGGGCAGGAATTGCCACATCCGTTGATTGCTGAGTTCTCGGATGTCTTTCCCGAGGAGTTGCCGGGGATGCCGCCAGACAGGGACATTGAGTTCACTATAGACTTGGTGCCGGGCGCCGAGCCCATCTCGCAGCATGTCTATAGGGTGAACAACAGCGAGTTGATAGAGCTGAAGAAGCAAGTCGACGAGCTGCAGGACAAGGGGTTCATCAGATCCAGTTCTTCGTCCTGGGGAGCGCCAGTCCTGTTCGTGCCGAAGAAGGACGGTACGTCCCGCATGTGCATTGATTACCGGGCGCTCAACAACCTCACTATCAAGAATAGGTACCCTTTGCCGAGGATCGACGACTTGTTCGATCAGCTGAGTGGGGCAAAGGTCTTTTCGAAGATAGATTTGAGGTCCGGGTATCACCAGCTGAAGGTGAGGCGGGATGACATTCCCAAGACGGCATTCAGGACTCGGTACGGCCAGTACGAGTTCACAGTGATGCCATTTGGGTTGACCAATGCTCCCGCCGTGTTCATGAACTTGATGAACAAGGTATTCCATCAGTACCTTGACAAGTTCGTGGTGGTCTTCATAGATGATATCTTGATCTATTCGAAGACGCAGGAGGAGCATGAGGAGCACTTGAGAGTTGTGTTAGAGACTCTGAGGAGGGAGCAACTCTACGGGAAGCTTTCGAAGTGTGAGTTCTTCTTAGACCAGGTGGAGTTCCTAGGTCATGTTGTGACCGAGCATGGGATTTCAGTAGACCAGAGGAAGATTTCGGCAGTGGAGTCTTGGTCTACGCCCAGTTCAGTTGCCGAGGTTCGGAGCTTTCTGGGTTTGGCTGGTTATTACCGAAGTTTGTCCAGGACTTCTCGAGGATTGCAGTGCCGATGACTAGACTCACCAGGAAGGACGTGGAGTTCGTCTGGACTGATGAGTGTCAGGCTGCATTCGATGAGCTGAAGAGGAGGTTGACTTCAGCTCCGATCCTGACTTTGCCATCTGGGTCAGGAGGGTTCTCGATCTTCAGCGATGCTTCCGGGAAGGGTTTAGGGTGTGTTCTTCAGCAGCATGGGAAGGTGATTGCCTATGCATCCAGGCAGTTGCGTCCTCATGAGAAGAACTATCCTACTCATGATCTGGAGTTGGCCGCGGTGATATTTGCTTTGAAGTTGTGGAAGCATTACCTGTACGGAGAGCGAGTTAAGATCTTCACAGATCACAAGAGCTTGAAGTACGTGTTCACTCAGAAGGAGTTGAACATGCGGCAGAGGCGGTGGTTAGAGCTGATGAAGGACTTCGATATATCCTTGCAGTACCATCCGGGGAAGGCCAACGTAGTTGCAGATGCCTTGAGCAGGTATCCTGTTGCTATGTTCTTGACGACAGATCGTTATTTGTTGGCCGACCTGGATAGTTTGGGTATCGAGGTCATCATTCCGGGCATGGAGATCCAGATGTGGGGTTTGCAGATTCAGTCTGAGCTGATGGATAGTGTCAGGTCAGCGCAGTATGATGATGTTGCCCTGAGGAGCATCAGGGAGCAGGTGAGGATGAGCTTGCTTGACGATTTCTCTTTAGCCGAAGACGGGTCGTTGCGGCACGGTACTAGGCTGTGCGTTCCGCGTGGAGAGCTTCGGGAGGAGGTTCTTCAGGAGGCGCATCGCTCTCAGTATTCTATGCATCCTGGAGCCAACAAGATGTATAGGGACCTGAGAGAGCACGTATGGTGGTATGGCATGAAGCGCGAGGTAGCTCAGTTTGTATCTCGTTGTCTTATGTGTCAGCAGGTGAAGGCCGAGAGGCAGAGACCAGGTGGATTGCTACAGCCGCTACCCATTCCCGAGTGGAAGTGGGAGCACATCACCATGGACTTTGTATCTGGACTTCCACGGTCGCCAGGAGGGAAGGACGCGGTTTGGGTCATAGTTGATAGATTGACCAAATCGGCCCACTTTTTGCCTTTCAAAGTGGGTTTGTCTACGGAGAGGCTGGCTGAGCTGTATGTTCGTCAGATTGTGAGATTGCACGGAGTTCCGGTGAGCATAGTTTCAGATCGGGATAGCCGATTCACTTCCCACTTCTGGAGGAGTTTGCAGGCTAGCTTGGGCACCTCGCTCAAGTTTAGTACTGCTTATCATCCTCAGACAGACGGGCAGTCGGAGAGGACCATCCAGACTCTGGAGGATATGCTTCGCACATGTGTGCTAGATCTCGGGGGTTCTTGGGAGGACCATCTTCACCTGGTAGAGTTTGCTTACAACAACAGCTACCAGGCCAGTATAGAGATGTCACCATTTGAGGCTCTATATGGACGGAGATGTCGTACTCCTTTGTCTTGGGACGATATTGGCGAGCGGGCGCTTCTTGGGCCGGAGATGGTTGTGGATGCGGCCGAGAAGGTCAGATTGATTAGAGACAGACTCCGGGTGGCTCAGGATAGGCAGCGGCATTGGGCCGATAGTCACCGGAGACCGTTAGAGTTCGATGTTAGTTTCAGTTCTTGTCATGTTGTTGTGATTATTGGTTTGTTGTGTGTTGAGTTTTTGTCTTGTGTCTAGGTTGGTGACATGGTATTTCTGAGGATATCCCCGACACGTGGCACTATTCGCTTTGGCGGCGGTGGGAAGCTCAGTCCGCGCTACATCGGACCTTTCACCATCTTAGAGAGGATCGGTGCAGTAGCCTACCGACTGGACTTGCCTACCAGGCTCGAGGGAGTGCACAACGTGTTTCATGTATCTCAGCTGAGGCGGTACGTGGCAGATCCTAGCCATGTATTGGACCATTCAGCGATACAGGTGGGACCTACTCTCAGCTATCCAGAACAGCCAGTGGAGATTCTGGATCGCAGGGAGAAGGTGCTCCGGAACCAGGTCATACCCTTGGTTCGGGTTGCGTGGAGGCATCACTCTCCAGGTGAGTCTACCTGGGAGAGGGAGGACGACATGCGGGAGCGTTTCCCTTATCTTTTCGCGCCCTGAGGTATAAATTTATTTTTCTTTAATTCTGTTTGTGACTTTCTGTGTTTGTTGTCTTCAATTTCGAGGACGAAATTTTTTTTAAGGTGGATAGACTTGTCACCCTCACTTTTTCCAGTTAGGGGTAAAATGGTAATTTTCCATTTTATATTATTTTTGGAAATTTTATTTCATGAATATTATTATTTAATTATTATAGGAGTCGGGTTCGAATTTCATCGCATTCCGAGTTAATTCGGGACCCCGGTGAATTTCGACTTGAGCTGTAATTAGCCTGTTAGCTAACCATGGCCCACCACACTAAAAATTAGGGTTTAAGAGTTTGGACTAGTTCCCCATGAGTAATTTAGTTTAATTATGATTTTTATTTATTTTTAGCAACTTCCTAAACCTAATTTGGAATTTATTTAATTTTAGGCTTAGGGAGGGGCAAACTTGTCATTTACAAGTGCCCCTCACCCCCCCAACCATGCTTGGCCGGCCATGACTAGCCCCCCCCCCCCCCTCTTTCTTATTCACTAAGCTACACTCTCTCTCTCTTCCAAATTCATTTCTTTCTTTCCAAGCTTTTCCTCCAACCCACCCTAACCTAGGTAAGCTCTAATCTTTCCATTTAATCCCCTTTTGCATTTAATTCATTCACATTAAATGGAGAGGAGAAGATTCTCTTCCATCTGCCCACAAATTTGTAGGTTTTCCATAGGAAAAATAGGTTAAGGATTTATTAGGATTTATCTTTTTGAGAGTGGTATATATATATATATATATATATATACATATATATATATATATACATGTGTATTTATGTGTGTATATTTATTTATGTATTTGTGTGTGTTGTGTTGACTGTAAGTATGCGTGTGTGTGTGAGTGTCCAGATATGTATATATATATATATATATATATGTGTGTATTTGTAAATAGAAATGAGGAAGGAGAATAGGAAATAGGAAGGAGAATGAGAAGAATGGGAAGGAGAATGAGGAAGGAGAATAGGAAATAGGAAGGAGAATAGGAAGGAGAATGAGGAAGGAGAATAGGAAATAGGAAGGAGAATAGGAAGGAGAATGAGGAAGGAGAATAGGAAATAGGAAGGAGAATAGGAAGGAGAATGGGAAGGAGAATGAGGAAGGAGAATAGAAAATAGGAAGGAGAATGAGAAGAATGGGAAGGAGAATGAGGAAGGAGAATGGGAAGGAGAATGAGGAAGGAGAATAGAAAATAGGAAGGAGAATGAGAAGAATGGGAAGGAGAATGAGGAAGGAGAATAGGAAATAGGAAGGAGAATAGGAAGGAGAATGAGGAAGGAGAATAGGAAATAGGAAGGAGAATAGGAAGGAGAATGGGAAGGAGAATGAGGAAGGAGAATAGAAAATAGGAAGGAGAATGAGAAGAATAGAAAGGAGAATGAGAAGGAGAATAGGAAGGAGAATAGGAAGGAGAATGAGAAGGAGAATGAGAAGGAGAATGAGGAGGAGAATAGGAGTTGAGAATGAATCGGAGTTCGGGTAGTCGGATTGACTTGAAACTTGGGTGGCATATTGGGTACACCCCACAAATGTCATATCTGAGCCGATTTTGGCTCGGTTGACCCAGAGTTGACTTTTTACCCAAAAGTCAACCGTGAGTCAACACTTTGTCTAGATTTCATCAAATCCAAACTAGAGTTGACCAGTTGACCAAAAGTCAACTGTTGGTCAATATTTGACCAGTTTGACCTAGGGTTGACCATAGTTGACCTAGGGTTGACCAGAGTTGACCAGTTGACCAAAAGTCAACTGTAGGCCAACTCTTGATCCCGTTTGACTTTCTTTGACTTGTTTTGACCCGTGATGCCTGGTATGACCTAGGATTGACTTGGTTAGGCTTAGATTGACTTGATATAACTTGATTTGACCTAGATTGACTTGACAGGACTTAGTGTGACTCAGTGAGACCTAGTTTGACCTAGATTGCATATCATTTATTGTAAATCATTCCTAAACTTGTTTAAACCTAAATTAACTTACAGTATCTCATATTTAGGTCTTCTGATACCGCTCTGAGCATTGATATACCATACAGCTCAGGACAGCAGGCGAGTACATTCACTGATAGTTTTCATTGTCTTGATATCTGCTATATCCGATTCAGTCGTAGTGTCTTACTTGATTCTTGGTCACGATAGCTCACGGACTAGTACACATTGGATCATGACATGAGATGTTGTTCCTGGATTTCTGGGTATATGGGTACACTCCCTGTCTTGTTCCCTGTACTTGTATAGACACCGATTTCTAAGAGGATTTGCTACCCTCTTACGAAATCACGTGCCATGACGTGTCATGTCCAGATCCATTGTACTACTCGGGGATGGGGAATTATTAGGGGCTATGTGATCCAAGCCACCCTATCACTATTCATGTGCTCGCGCCACTCTTCCCTCACGAAGGGTGTAGCGAGATCCTTTGCCTTGTGCTCGTTATCCAGGTTGGCCGGCATGTCTCTCCGTTGAGGTTACCGCGGATTGCCGAGCCAAGTGGATAGCCTGTCCTGTCACTTATCCCAAGCCGATCACATATCGCTCTAATAATTCAAATCACATTTTATGTTTACTTTATCTTATCGTATATTCTGTTCTATTCTACATACAGTACTTCTTACCATACCATGATATACAGTTACTCACATGCTCTACTTGCCTTTACATTGTACCTTGATTGGAGACTAAGTTCTGCTCGGGAGAAGAGTTACAACCCCGGTCCTTGTTTGGTTTAAGGGTTGTAACTCGACTTCCGAATGGTTCCCAAGTCTTCATATATCTTTGTCTTGTAGTTCATTATACTGTCTCTTATAGAATTTGTCAATTCACATGGAACTGCTGTTAGTGTTTGTACTTGCTCATTTTCCTGACAGGATACCGTTATGATATATTACAGATGATTCCGATGCGGACTGCTCGACCTATTATGGGCTCGAGTCAGATGGTGTAGCCTTAGATCGTGGCCTTATAGTGGAGCCACTAGATTTTGTACTTCCAGAGTAGTGTAGGCTAGCTAGGGTTGACTGGACTGCGATCCAGCTAGCTTATCAGACTGTAGCTTCTATATTCTATTTTGATACTCTGGGATGTTGTATATATCTGGACTTGTATTAGACTGTGGACTTATTTTACTCTTCATCTATCATATGTCTTTCCTCTGAGCTATCTACCTTAGTTTTATTCTGTGATTGAGACTGTATTGCTATGTCACCTCCAATCGGAGAGTATATACTGTACAGGTCCATTTTAACTGTTAGTCGTAGGTATTTACAGACGTTATATACAGCGTTCTACCGCCGATTCTGCGGCGTAGGCTGGACGTACCCACTTCTCGTGCCCCTAATCAGGGTGCGGGTCGTGACAATGCATGTCGCTTCAATTGTTCGATTGTTCAATGTTCTATCTTAGTGTTCAACACATACTTAGACCTTTCGTCGCCGAGCCACGCTCGCTAACTCGATAACATCTTACGCATACAATGATATATTTTATTAGACGTGAAGGAATAGGGAGGGAGAGTCAAGAACCCGCCCACCTTAAGCCGATACGCCTTGCCGATTCGCCGATTGAAGCGGCTCGCTTCCATAACTTGGTCGCGTAGCTAACTCCCGGACTTAGCCATTCCTTTGAACTACTCGGTTGATTTGGCCTATCGTGCCCATGCCACAATCCGTTGCAAGGCCACAATTTGGTTTCGCGGACACTTCATTGCATAAGGCAAAATACCGACCTCTTATCGTCCAGCGTAAAAGTATAGCCTACACACCAGATCAACTAAAATCAGCACTTGCTCAACGAAACTTATCCTTTGCATCGATTTGCATCGATACCTCATCGGGTCAACACAACTCTTCGAGTCAACGACTCATCGTAATGCTCCGTGCGGAGCGGGGCATTACAATGATCACCTATCACGAAGAGTCGCACCTTAGTGCATTCATATAATAGCACCTCAGTGCACACCTAGGTTGTACCTCAATACATACTTAAAAAAGTACGAGCACAATTACAGGTAACCAAGTCAGGAACATGGTCAAACAATCAAAGATATCTTTTTATGCATAAATATATGATCTCTACACAAATATGTACAAAACAGAAAAATTTATTACCATTGGGACATGAAGAGTTGTATGAAAAAAATAAAACTTCATAATATGCAAATATTATTGCTTTAACTCTTAAACATAAATGTCATACAAGTTGACATAATAATATCATGTTTATAAAATACTCAAGGGTATTTTACGAATTTAAAAGTTTTACCACAAAAATTTTCTATTATATAATAGAATAGGTAATTTATAAATATGTGTAACCCAGGTGCATATATACTAATAATAATGTACTAACATATAATGATCACCTATCACGAAGAGTCGCACCTTATTGCAGTCATATAATAGCACCTCAGTGCACACCTAGGTTGTACCTCAATACATACTTAAAAAAGTACGAGCACGATTACAGGTAACCAAGTTAGGAACATGGTCAAACAATCAAGGATATCTTTCTACGCATAAACATATGATCTCTACACAAATATGTACAAAACAGAAAAATTTATTACCATTGGGACATGAAGAGTTGTATGGAAAAATAAAACTTCATAACATGCAAATATTATTGCTTTGACTCTTAAACATAAATGACATACAAGTTGACATAATAACATCATTTTTATAAAATACTCAAGGGTATTTTAGGAATTTAAAAGTTTTACCACCAAAATTTTCTATTATATAATAGAATAGGTAATTTATAAATATGTGTAACCCAGGTGCATATATACTAATAATAATGTACTAACATATAATGATCACCTATCACGAAGAGTCGCACCTTAGTGCAGTCATATAATAGCACCTCAGTGCACATCTAGGTTTGTAAGCCCCCTGAATTTCCCGAATTATTTTTCGAATTTTCTAATGAATTATTTTCAATAATTCATTTCTATATAATTAATTTCGATTTGATTAATTTTGATTTAATGCTCTTTACCGTGACTTGGAATTCTAGAGCATCAGGGATGCCAGTCTCTGGAAACTTCCTTCTTGAAGTTTGTAGTAGACGAGATTATCTTCATATTGATATTTCGTGTCCCACTCGAACTTGTTCCCTTGTGCTCCATTTGATTCGCGCAACTTCGGGTCAATTTAGACCAATTTATTATTTACCGTAAATTGTGATTTAACTTCCAACTTAATTTTCGGGCCCGACATCGGTCCAATCCAGTCGACCCAATATATGGCCCTGGCCTGTTTTGAGCCTACTATGCACTTGCCACTTGCGCGCCATCGAATTGATTTTTTCTTGTGCTTCAATTTCGTTCATGATTTTAAATAGTTTAAATTATTATTTTAATTAAATCTTGGCTTCGACCTTGTCCAAACTTGGCCCAACGCCCAACCCAGTTTAGTGTGGGCCCTGTCACGACTGCCCATACACCCCACTGGTGTTTTCCCATTTTTTTGCCTACTCGAAAATATAATTATTTTATTTTATATTATTATCTCTCTCTGCTTATTTTAATCTCATTTTATTCCTTGTATATTATATATGTATATATGTATATGTGTATATATATACATATGTATATACACTCACACTCTCTCTCCTTTCTCTCTCCTCACCCAAGCACACACACACCCCCCCCATCACCAGCTCACCCCTCTCTCCATTTTCTCTCTCTAAAATATCTCCCCCTCTCTCTAAATATCTATCTCTCTCTCCTCTCACCCATCACCTCACTCTCTCTCCTTCCCTCTCTTTACAGTACACACACCATCACCCCCCCCTATGTGGTCAGCCGAACCCCCTCACCCCTCTCTCTACTTTTCTCCTTCTCTCTTTCTAAATATCTATCCCTCTCTTCTAAATATATCTCTCTCTCAATATATTACTATACACACACACAAATATATCTCTCTCTCTCACTTTAATCACACCCCTCCCCCTTCCTATACACGTACAGCACCCCCTCCTCCTGTACATAGCCGACAAACCCCCTCCCATTCTTCCTTCTTCTTATTTTTCATTCCTCCTTCCTTCTTCTTCTTCACACTCCAACACCATCACCACCATCATTTTCTTCCTTCCTCCTCCTCCTACTCAACACCACCATCACCATTATCATCTTCATCAACACCATCTCCTCCACTAAACCACCGCCCTCGCCATGCCCGTGGCCGCCGCCGCCGCCGTGTCGGGCCAGCACCGCCGCCGCCGCACGTGCGTGCGCCTGCACGTGCGTGCGCCTGCACGCAGCAGTGCTAGCAGCAGCAGCTGCTGCGGGAAGCAGCGGCAGTGCACCACCGCGCCACCGCCGCCGCAGTCGCGCGCCACCGTGCGGCCATCGGCCCACACAGCTCCGGCGACCCCCTGGGCGGCCTCCCCGTGGCCACCGCCCACTTCCCCGACGCGCACGATAGGCGATTCGTGCGTTTACGTCGAAATCCCGTCGACGCGCGCGCGGGAAAGTTTCAGAAACTGTATTTCTGGACAGCGACTTCGCACGTATTTTCTGGGAGATCCGACCGTTGGATCGGCGAACTCCTTGCTCCGTCTCAATCTCGGTATATCCCTCTTCACCTCTGTCAAGTTTGAACCGTTAATTTCGTCGTTTGATACCTCAAAACTGGCCACCAAGTTGACGTTTTAATTTGAACTGTTTTTGCACAGTTTCGTGACGCCAACTTCGCGGGTTCGTATCTTCGTCGTCGCAGCTCCATTTTGCGCGCCACCAGTTCCGGTGCACAGCTGGTATAACCCTCTTCCTGCCCCCTTTAGATTTCATTTCAGTTTGAGCTTGTTAGGTCGGTCGAATTCGACGCCAAAGTTGGCCGTTCGAATTCTTTAATTTGCACTAGTTAAATTCTATTTTTGAACCCGGGACTCCGGATTCAATTTCTAACACCACCAGTAGACTCGTGGCGTCGTTCTGGCATGTTTTCATATAAAGTTTGCTTGATTTGGAGAACGTGGGCCCTGGCACGCATTTCGGTGCAAAGCGGGTCCCACTTTCTGGGTCAACGGGTCATTTTGAGTTCGGCTCATCGGAATCCAATTCTGGATATACCGTTGAGTTCGTATCGTCATTCTGGACTCGTTGATATATAATTTGCTGAATTTTGAAGATATTTGCTCCGGCACGCATTTCCGTGCAAACCGGATTCCAAATGTCCGCGTCAACGGACCAATTTGAGATCGGATCAACGGAATCCAATTCTGGATATACCGTTGGGTTCGTATCGTCATTCTGGATTCGTGGACATATAATTTGTTAGGTTTTGTGCACTTTTATTTCAGCACGTTTTTCGGTGCAAAGTGTGTCCAACGGCGGACATCATTTTGGTCCGAAATTATCGTTTTGCCCCTGTGTCCAAATTGGACTTTTGGACAGGCTATCCTAGCTGATTTGACCATTCTGGACACGTTGGTGATATTTATTTTATCATCCGATAACATCTGTAGGTTTTTACCCTATTATTATAATCATTCTCCTTTTGTGGTATTTTGAGTTCCATCGATTCCGGTGATTTCACAATCACTGAAATTGAATGAGTTGACCCTGTAGATGCTTATAGAGACTAGCCTTGACCCTGTTTGACCATGGTTGACTGCCTTGACTGAACGTCGAAGTAGAGTCAACATTTGACCTAGGTTAGCCTAATTTGACCTAGAGTTGACCAGAGTTGACCAGTTGACTAAATATCAACTGTAAGTCAACCATTGACCCAGTTTGACCTAGTTTGACTTGGTTTGACTTATTGTGGCCTAGTTTGACTTAGTGGACTGAGTCTGACCTAGATTGCGTAGCTTATACTATAGAATCAAGCCTAACACTGTTGAACCCTAATTAGCTTATGTATATCTTATCTTTAGGTCTGTGGCATCACTCTGAGCATCGACCCCATTTGACAGCTCAGGACCGCAGGCGAGTACATTCACTGATAGTTTTTATTGTCTTGATATCTGCTATATCCGATTCAGTCGTAGTGTCTCACTTGATTCCTAGTCACGATAGTTCACGGACTAGTATATGTTGGATCATGACATGAGATGTTGTTCCTGGATTTTCTTGGTATATATGTACATTTCCTGCCTTGTTCCATGTACTTGTATAGACACCGATTCCTGAGAGGGAGTAGCTATCCTCTTAGGGAATCCCGTGTCATGACGTGTCATGTCCAGGTCCATTATACTATTCGGGGATGGGGAATTATTAGGGGTTATGTGATCAGAGCCACCCTGTCACTATTCATGTGCTCGCGCCACTCTTCCCTCACGAAGGGTGTAGCGAGATCCTCTTGCCTTGTGCTCGTTATCCAGGTTGGCCGGCATGACCCTCTTCGGAGGCCCTCGTCAGAGGTTCCGTGTGATTATCGAGCCAAGTGGATAGCCTGTCCTGTCACTTATCCCAAGCCGATCACATATCGCTCTAATAATTCAAGGCACATTTTATATTACTTTATCTTATCATATATTCTGTTCTGTTCTACATACAGTATTTCTCACCATGCTATGATTTCAGTTACTCACATGTTTTATATGCCTCTATGATGTACCTTGATTGGAGACTAAGTTCTGCTCGGGAGAAGAGTTACAACCCCGGTCCTTGTTTGGTTTAAGGGTTGTAACTCGGCTTTCGAATGGTTCCCAAGTCTTCATATATCTTTGTCTTGTAGTTCATTATACTGTCTCTTATAGAATTTGTCAATTCACATGGAACTGCTGTTAGTGTTTGTACTTGCTCATTTTCCTGACAGGATACCGTTGATAATATTTTAGGAGTTGTTATACCATTAGTGGACATCATGATGTTGCTAGCTGGGGTGGATCTCACTATTCTTCTATGTGAGTTGCCTGTTAGTTACCCTTAGTTTGTCTTGTTTTCCTTCTTTATTTCCTGTCTTATGATTCCTTCTAGTAGTTTCTAGTTGTTCTTGTGCTTTAGTTATCTTTCTTGTCTTATCATCCCTAGCTGTTGTGATGTGACTAGAGTATATTTATAGTTGTAGGCCTTCTAGACGTAGTGTATATTTATTGGGTACTAGACAGCGTTCTACCGCCGATACTGCGGCGTAGGCTGGGCGTTGTCTACGTATTCGTACCCGTATATCCGGGTGCGGGTCGTGACACGTTTTTAGTGGTGGCCCATGCAGGTCAGTCTTTGCAATTAATGCGAAGTCGTGGTAGTACTTGAGCTTATCTGTACTACTGCGAGCCTGCCCTAGGATTAAGGTTGAGTCATGGAATATTTTAGGAAATTGGTACTCAGTCACATATTAGGAACTCTTGGTAGATTCCAGGGATGACCCCTGGGAATCTTATTTCGAACTTTTCAAAACTTTTTCCATTTGTTCTGTCCGTCCTGATTTCTGAAACATCTGTCCGTTATCAACTATATTCTTTCTTGGAATGAGTTTGTGGACCCCAGAGGGAAGGTATAAGTTGAACTTATATATCTTCTAGGTCGAGACGAGAATATGATTTACCAGTCTCATATCAGGTTGAGATTGTTTTAGATTATATTCCAATGATTTCCTTTATCTTGACCTAGATAGTACCTTTGGACATCTCCTGAAATTTTCTTCTAAACTCTACCTCGGGATCTATTTCCGCTAGTTTCCATCTACTTATCCTTGATCCGTTGTTGAAAATTTTAAATCTTGATGTTCGTTCGTTGTTGACTTCGATTTTGATTTTGTTTGAAGATAAGTTTCTCTGGATTGAGTTAAGATATTCTGATAAACATATTTTATGAGGGCGACGGGAACGGTAAATGTCTACTTTATTCATGGAGTTTAGAATTTATCGCAGCCATATTAGCTAGCATGACAGGGACATGGAGCCTGATTTTGGATATACTATCCTAGTTATGGAATTTAGATTCTCTTGCAGCCATACCGGTTGGCGTGGTAAGAAATCTAGATGACATGATTATAGGGTGTACACCTTAGTTATGGACTCTATCGTTTATTGCAGCTATGCTTACTGGCGTGGCATAAATTCTGGCAGCATGGTTTTGGATAGACGTGTATGGTTATCAGATCGTATCTTAAATTGATTCACTTCTTTTACCAATTGAGCAAGATAATTCCTACCATTATTTCTTGTTTATCATTATTTTCTCTCTCATCGCATGATGATTTTCTCATCTTACCATAATTTCCTTTGCCTTGTTTAGCTATATCTTGACTACACCAATCAACTATCTCGTATCTACATCTGTCATCTACACTTGAAAACTCTGAAAATTTTGAAAATTTTCATATCTCAATTGTTTCTTAAATTTCGATACTGTTAAGATTTTGATTCCCTTCTGTCCATGACCAATCAATTTTAGTCGTCTTATTTATCGCGCCAAAGAGTCTTGGTTGCTGACTAGACTCTAGATGACTTCAATTCCCTTGTGACTTGGATTTTCATCCTTGGATGTTCGTGTCCAACCTTCGTTGAACTTATTCTCCATCTTGCCCAAATTCTGAATTACTCGGAAGTTGATCAACTTAGATCATGTTGAGACAAATTTCTTTATCGTGGTTGGATTTCAATGCTATTAACCTTCGTGCATTGACTTCCGATTTTGAGCATGTTTGGATTTTGAAACACTCGTGCCTATACTCTTTTCGACCTTGAATTGATTTTCTGATTGTATCTGAAATTTTCCTGTGCTTAATCATGCCTATCTCAAATCCTAAATCAAATTTCAGTAAGCTGAAATCCTATTATCAATATTTTGTTGATTGTAACCGGATGAAGCTCAAGTTTTGATTTTGTTGTCATACCTCTATCGTGCCAAGTGATCTTAGACTATTTCTAATTTTATTCACGCTCGAACTTGGAGCGTATTCCATGATTTTATTAATCATACTCTTCAATCTTGATCAGGTCTATAAGACCTTGACTTCGATTTTGTTGTGTCTGAAACTCCAGCTCAATCATGCCAAGCCTTGTTTTGGTCATGATTATCTCTAATCTTGATCAAGCCTGTGTGACTTTCAGGCTGATTATCCGTTAACCCGAGTGCTATACGTCACCTCGTACGTGGACTTCATCTATAACTTTCGTTCTCCTAAGTCATTTCTGAATCGTGTCCCAATGACTTAACTTATCTATAATCGTGCCTATATGATTCTGTTCCTATTTTGATTCTATCGTACGAAATTTTTTCATCGTGCCTAAATAATTGTGAATTGATTATCTTAATCGTGCAAACTTGTCATTCTATGATCGTGCCTAAGTTTTTGCCTAAAACTTCCTATCTTGTTTTACCCCTGCTACAACCTTAATTTCGAGGACGAAATTTCTATAAGGTGGGTAGGATGTAAGCCCCCTGAATTTCCCGAATTATTTTTCGAATTTTCTAATGAATTATTTTCAATAATTCATTTCTATATAATTAATTTCGATTTGATTAATTTTGATTTAATGCTCTTTACCGTGACTTGGAATTCTAGAGCATCAGGGATGCCAGTCTCTGGAAACTTCCTTCTTGAAGTTTGTAGTAGACGAGATTATCTTCATATTGATATTTCGTGTCCCACTCGAACTTGTTCCCTTGTGCTCCATTTGATTCGCGCAACTTCGGGTCAATTTAGACCAATTTATTATTTACCATAAATTGTGATTTAACTTCCAACTTAATTTTCGGGCCCGACATCGGTCCAATCCAGTCGACCCAATATATGGCCCTGGCCTGTTTTGAGCCTACTATGCACTTGCCACTTGCGCGCCATCGAATTGATTTTTTCTTGTGCTCCAATTTCGTTCATGATTTTAAATAGTTTAAATTATTATTTTAATTAAATCTTGGCTTCAACCTTGTCCAAACTTGGCCCAACGCCCAACCCAGTTTAGTGTGGGCCCTGTCACGACTGCCCATACACCCCACTGGTGTTTTCCCATTTTTTTGCCTACTCGAAAATATAATTATTTTATTTTATATTATTATCTCTCTCTCTGCTTATTTTAATCTCATTTTATTCCTTGTATATTATATATGTATATATGTATATGTGTATATATATACATATGTATATACACTCACACTCTCTCTCCTTTCTCTCTCCTCACCCAAGCACACACACACCCCCCCCATCACCAGCTCACCCCTCTCTCCATTTTCTCTCTCTAAAATATCTCCCCCTCTCTCTAAATATCTATCTCTCTCTCCTCTCACCCATCACCTCACTCTCTCTCCTTCCCTCTCTTTACAGTACACACACCATCACCCCCCCCTATGTGGTCAGCCGAACCCCCTCACCCCTCTCTCTACTTTTCTCCTTCTCTCTTTCTAAATATCTATCCCTCTCTTCTAAATATATCTCTCTCTCAATATATTACTATACACACACACAAATATATCTCTCTCTCTCACTTTAATCACACCCCTCCCCCTTCCTATACACGTACAGCACCCCCTCCTCCTGTACATAGCCGACAAACCCCCTCCCATTCTTCCTTCTTCTTATTTTTCATTCCTCCTTCCTTCTTCTTCTTCACACTCCAACACCATCACCACCATCATTTTCTTCCTTCCTCCTCCTCCTACTCAACACCACCATCACCATTATCATCTTCATTAACACCATCTCCTCCACTAAACCACCGCCCTCGCCATGCCCGTGGCCGCCGCCGCCGCCGTGTCGGGCCAGCACCGCCGCCGCCGCACGTGCGTGCGCCTGCACGTGCGTGCGCCTGCACGCAGCAGTGCTAGCAGCAGCAGCTGCTGCGGGAAGCAGCGGCAGTGCACCACCGCGCCACCGCCGCCGCAGTCGCGCGCCACCGTGCGGCCATCGGCCCACACAGCTCCGGCGACCCCCTGGGCGGCCTCCCCGTGGCCACCGCCCACTTCCCCGACGCGCACGATAGGCGATTCGTGCGTTTACGTCAAAATCCCGTCGACGCGCGCGCGGGAAAGTTTCAGAAACTGTATTTCTGGACAGCGACTTCGCACGTATTTTCTGGGAGATCCGACCGTTGGATCGGCGAACTCCTTGCTCCGTCTCAATCTCGGTATATCCCTCTTCACCTCTGTCAAGTTTGAACCGTTAATTTCGTCGTTTGATACCTCAAAACTGGCCACCAAGTTGACGTTTTAATTTGAACTGTTTTTGCACAGTTTCGTGACGCCAACTTCGCGGGTTCGTATCTTCGTCGTCGCAGCTCCATTTTGCGCGCCACCAGTTCCGGTGCACAGCTGGTATAACCCTCTTCCTGCCCCCTTTAGATTTCATTTCAGTTTGAGCTTGTTAGGTCGGTCGAATTCGACGCCAAAGTTGGCCGTTCGAATTCTTTAATTTGCACTAGTTAAATTCTATTTTTGAACCCGGGACTCCGGATTCAATTTCTAACACCACCAGTAGACTCGTGGCGTCGTTCTGGCATGTTTTCATATAAAGTTTGCTTGATTTGGAGAACGTGGGCCCTGGCACGCATTTCGGTGCAAAGCGGGTCCCACTTTCTGGGTCAACGGGTCATTTTGAGTTCGGCTCATCGGAATCCAATTCTGGATATACCGTTGAGTTCGTATCGTCATTCTGGACTCGTTGATATATAATTTGCTGAGTTTTGAAGATATTTGCTCCGGCACGCATTTCCGTGCAAACCGGATTCCAAATGTCCGCGTCAACGGACCAATTTGAGATCGGATCAACGGAATCCAATTCTGGATATACCGTTGGGTTCGTATCGTCATTCTGGATTCGTGGACATATAATTTGTTAAGTTTTGTGCACTTTTATTTTAGCACGTTTTTCGGTGCAAAGTGTGTCCAACGGCGGACATCATTTTGGTCCGAAATTACCGTTTTGCCCCTGTGTCCAAATTGGACTTTTGGACAGGCTATCCTAGCTGATTTGACCATTCTGGACACGTTGGTGATATTTATTTTATCATCCGATAACATCTGTAGGTTTTTACCCTATTATTATAATCATTCTCCTTTTGTGGTATTTTGAGTTCCATCGATTCCGGTGATTTCACAATCACTGAAATTGAATGAGTTGACCCTGTAGATGCTTATAGAGACTAGCCTTGACCCTGTTTGACCATGGTTGACTGCCTTGACTGAACGTCGAAGTAGAGTCAACATTTGACCTAGGTTAGCCTAATTTGACCTAGAGTTGACCAGAGTTGACCAGTTGACTAAATGTCAACTGTAAGTCAACCATTGACCCAGTTTGACCTAGTTTGACTTGGTTTGACTTATTGTGGCCTAGTTTGACTTAGTGGACTGAGTCTGACCTAGATTGCGTAGCTTATACTATAGAATCAAGCCTAACACTGTTGAACCCTAATTAGCTTATGTATATCTTATCTTTAGGTCTGTGGCATCACTCTGAGCATCGACCCCATTTGACAGCTCAGGACCGCAGGCGAGTACATTCACTGATAGTTTTCATTGTCTTGATATCTGCTATATCCGATTCAGTCGTAGTGTCTCACTTGATTCCTAGTTACGATAGTTCACGGACTAGTATATGTTGGATCATGACATGAGATGTTGTTCCTGGATTTTCTTGGTATATATGTACATTTCCTGCCTTGTTCCATGTACTTGTATAGACACCGATTCCTGAGAGGGAGTAGCTATCCTCTTAGGGAATCCCGTGTCATGACGTGTCATGTCCAGGTCCATTATACTATTCGGGGATGGGGAATTATTAGGGGTTATGTGATCAGAGCCACCCTGTCACTATTCATGTGCTCGCGCCACTCTTCCCTCACGAAGGGTGTAGCGAGATCCTCTTGCCTTGTGCTCGTTATCCAGGTTGGCCGGCATGACCCTCTTCGGAGGCCCTCGTCAGAGGTTCCGTGTGATTATCGAGCCAAGTGGATAGCCTGTCCTGTCACTTATCCCAAGCCGATCACATATCGCTCTAATAATTCAAGGCACATTTTATATTACTTTATCTTATCATATATTCTGTTCTGTTCTACATACAGTATTTCTCACCATGCTATGATTTCAGTTACTCACATGTTTTATATGCCTCTATGATGTACCTTGATTGGAGACTAAGTTCTGCTCGGGAGAAGAGTTACAACCCCGGTCCTTGTTTGGTTTAAGGGTTGTAACTCGGCTTTCGAATGGTTCCCAAGTCTTCATATATCTTTGTCTTGTAGTTCATTATACTGTCTCTTATAGAATTTGTCAATTCACATGGAACTGCTGTTAGTGTTTGTACTTGCTCATTTTCCTGACAGGATACCGTTGATAATATTTTAGGAGTTGTTATACCATTAGTGGACATCATGATGTTGCTAGCTGGGGTGGATCTCACTATTCTTCTATGTGAGTTGCCTGTTAGTTACCCTTAGTTTGTCTTGTTTTCCTTCTTTATTTCCTGTCTTATGATTCCTTCTAGTAGTTTCTAGTTGTTCTTGTGCTTTAGTTATCTTTCTTGTCTTATCATCCCTGGCTGTTGTGATGTGACTAGAGTATATTTATAGTTGTAGGCCTTCTAGACGTAGTGTATATTTATTGGGTACTAGACAGCGTTCTACCGCCGATACTGCGGCGTAGGCTGGGCGTTGTCTACGTATTCGTACCCGTATATCCGGGTGCGGGTCGTGACAAGGTTGTACCTCAATACATACTTAAAAAAGTACGAGCACGATTACAGGTAACCAAGTTAGGAACATGGTCAAACAATCAAGGATATCTTTCTACGCATAAACATATGATCTCTACACAAACATGTACAAAACAGAAAATTTTATTACCATTGGGACATGAAGAGTTGTATGGAAAAATAAAACTTCATAACATGCAAATATTATTGCTTTGACTCTTAAACATAAATGACATACAAGTTGACATAATAACATCATGTTTATAAAATATTCAAGGATATTTTAAAAATTTAAAAGTTTTACCACCAAAATTTTCTATTATATAATAGAATAGATAATTTATAAATATGTGTAACTCAGGTGCATATATACTAATAATTATAATGAGAAGAGCATTATGTACAATATTTTATATTTTTTTCTCTCATTTTCATAATAATTTATTTATTTATGATTTGGGGAACATATATACAATTCACGTAGTTTAGGGGATATATGCAGAAAGCCCATCAAATTTTCCCTACAAAATCCCCAATTCCCATCCCCTTTTAATTCTCCAAAATTTCCTAATTCGAATTCGAAGAGAGAGGGAGGGAGAAAGTAGAGATCCGGCCAATGGCTTCCCAAAGAGAGACCTTCGTCTACGTCGCCAAGCTCGCCGAGCAAGCCGAGCGCTACGAAGGTCAGTTGCAAATTAGGGTTAGGGTTTCGAGGCCAGATTGGCTAGGGTCAAGTGTTTGGATCTGAATTTATTTTTTTTGGGGCACAGAAATGGTGGATTCGATGAAGAAGGTGGCGGGACTGGACGTGGAGCTGACGGTGGAGGAGCGGAACCTCCTGTCCGTCGGCTACAAGAACGTGATCGGCGCGCGTAGGGCCTCGTGGAGGATCCTCTCCTCGATCGAGCAGAAGGAGGAGGCGAAGGGGAACGAGAGCCACGTCAAGAAGATCAGGGAGTACAGGCAGAAGGTCGAGGCGGAGCTCTCCGACATCTGCACCGACATCATGGCCGTCATCGACCAGCACTTGATCCCTTCCGCCACCGCGGGAGAGTCGTCCGTATTCTACTACAAGATGTGAGTGTCGGGATCTCGACATCCTTTTTTTTTTACTTGGCCGGGATTTAGGTTTTATTGAGTTTGGTTCGGTTTCAGGAAGGGGGATTATTATCGGTATCTGGCGGAGTTCAAGACCGGCAACGGGAGGAAAGAAGTGGCGGATCAGTCTCTCAAGGCGTACCAGGTCCGGATGTTACTTGAAAATCTTTAAGATTTAGTTAGTTGATTGATTACTTGCTGTTGTGAATATGTCAAGTTTGTTTGAGTTATAGATCATACTTATTATTATTTGTTGAAAACTAATACGAAATTCGTGCCGATGAAGAGTCTCGGCTGTACTCTTCTAGGCAAGAGTATGACTTTACTATGTTGCACGGACACGAATACAACACGGTAAGCGTACATGGGCACAAAGGCACAAACAGAACGAGAAATTATTGGGTGTGCCGGGCTCTTTCCATGCCAATCGTTAGATTACCATGGGGATGTGTGCACACATCCCTATGCAATCTAACAGTTGGGGAGAGGAAGGGTGCACTACGCCCGACACAACCAATAATTTCTCCAAACACATACAGAACATTGTTTTTGGCATCTCCTAGTGTATGTTGGAGTGCGTGTTTAGCGTGTGACATATCCACAATGTGTCTTTGCTTCCTAGCATTGGTAGATGGCAATAACATTAACAGCAAAACCACGCCTAGACATAAGGCGAAGTGCTGGAGCCTTAAACCAAGGTGAGACACACACTTTACCAAGGTGCAACATAGATGCACGCATCTCTTGCGAAGAGCCAGGTGCACCTACACATTGGGCTCGGTCTAATATATGTTAGGTTAGATTGTCTTTGCTTTTGTCATAACCTTGAACATGTTTTCCTACTTGCCTAATCCTAAAGCATGCACTTACTGAAGGAGTCTATCTGCTGGTCCATGTATTCTTTTGCGTCTTCATCCCCAAGGAGCCTTTGCACCTCAATTGCGTCTTGTGCTTTTAAAACAACTGGTGGTTGGATCTTTTTTCATAGTTTGCTTCAGTTGAAGTGAATTCTCTTCTCAATTGTCAGTCTAATGAGATGATTGGTCAAATTGTGAAACCAGCTTGCATAGCATACTGAATCATGCATTTCACTTTATGAAGATTTCATAGAGTTCACATTTGTTAATTTTTTATTGTTAACAAATGTGTTATGATGCACTTACTCCTCAATTTTGGAGGTTTCCTTTTCAAGTTCTATGTGTTACAATGTTTAGATCCCATGAGATTGGGCATAGATTCTAGAAAATGCTAGTTTCTTTAATAAAATATTTGGCCCTGGAGGAGTATAATTTATGTGACTGGTGTGAGACTTTTGAGGTAAGGTTGTAATTTCTCTAAATACTTGTCCTTGCTACTCGAGACATATTTTCACGTGCATAATTAGTCTCTGTTATGCTGTTGTTTTCAGTACGATTTAAATCGGCAATTAATTTTGTAAGCAGGTGGACAATCCAATCATATCTTAATTTTTGCATGCATGCATGCAGGTATATGTTTCTACACTGATGTTGAAATTGTAGTTGTACTTGACATGACAACGGTATGGTGGTGTCATTTGGTGTGGAGGTAAGACTTAGATCATACATCCTGGAGGATGCATCTATGATTTGGGAAATAGCCTCCATAAATATGAGGGCAAGGCTTTAGAGTTTATACATCTTGCGAAGGCTTTGTGTATCTTGACCCTCTCCATTTCCTGAATTTGTGGGAGCTTCAGCATGACCTTTTACATGACATTACTGTCATGAACATTATTTTAAGGGTAGTTGTTTTGGAACCCAAAATCATCGCCTGCTAGTTTTGTTGAGAAAAGAAATAATAGCTGTTAGTGAGAGAACTTAGAACTATTCTGTTTTGTTTCTTTTTGCTATAATCTTTATCTGGGAGATTATTTATGTTGTAATCAGGGATCTTGCTACCCACTTTCTGAATTGGGTCTAAAATACTATATTTGTCAGCATCCCAATATTTTAATGAGATATGTCTTGGTGAGTTGAATGTGTTTATAGTAGTTTATACCTTACAATATTTGAATTGAATTCATCTTGCAACCCATAATTTCAGTCCAGATTTTCTTACTGTTGTTTGGGAGAGAGATCTATTAATATAGAGTAACGTAGATAATTGTTAGAAATGTTAAGTCTTATCTATCTTGTTGCATGATCTTAAACTCCATATCCAAAAGATAGTTTATCTAACCTGCCTACTCTCTGCCTAGGCTTTATGGCATGACCCTCTCATTCTTATAGTTACCTTGGCTAGGAATTTGGCACCAACATAGAGGCTTGATGTCTGGTCGATATCCGGTCATAAAAACTTTGTAATCTTTTATGGAGCTTGTTCCGCTCCAAAGCCGACCCATTTTGATGGGAGAAGGCTTGGATAATGATGATAAATACAGAGTGTCTTATAAAAATAGGATTACAAGGCTCTTACCTCGCCTTGGCAAGTAATGCCTGGAGCCAAAGGCAAACCTGACTAGAAATGGGAAGGTGAAAACTTTGCCTCAAGTCTCCTGCAGTCCAAGAATTATGTATAAGCAATTTAAAATCTCAGTTGCCATCATCCTGAAATTGTGGGAAAGCTTAAGTAGCAACTGAAGCAAGACATGCATATTCGTCCTATAGCAAACTGGAGCCAAATGCTGGATGTGGTAGAAGATTACTATGAAGTTTCCTTCTTGGCAGACTGTGGCTTTATCTCTACCTAAACACAAGGGACATCATGGAGGATGCCATCAAAATCTACGCTGGCAATTCTCATACATATGACTGAAGAAAAAAATCTTTTGTAGATTTTTTGTGGGATAGTAGCTGCGGAATGAAGGACAAATTACTGTTTCAAGAGTGGTCATTTGTGGGTGAATAGAATAATAAGTGGGCTAGTGCGTTTAAAACACTTCTACATCTAGGGTGATTCTCAGTAAGTATTACGATGTTCAAGTTTTGGGCATAAGGGACTTCTGTAGTATTCAGTCAGAAGCTATGTAGCTATCCATGAGGTTTCACCTTTTCCTGCTTGTTGTCTAGCATTAATTTTTATTTTATTTTATTTGATATCACATTATCATTACATAGGATTTTATGCTTAATGCTTATGTCTAGTATATATTCTGAGGGTTGACTTTTCTTGTGATTGATGTGTTCTGAAAAGAAATTAACTTCCTTTTGCAGTATAACTATCTAGATCGACTAGTGCCTATCTTATCTAGAAAACAAGATCATCTATTTGGTTGCTATGTGGTTTTATATCGAGATCTATAATAGTTTTGGACTTTTAGTTAGCTTGGGATGTTTTGATGTGCTTGGGATGTTTTGATGCTGTTGGAGATCATATTTCTTTGTAAAAATACAACTAACCCAAAGTATCCTTCCACCTTGTTTCAGCTTACAGCTTTTTCCCCCTTATTTTTGTGGCATAGGCCCCAAGCTACAAACTCGTTTCGCAAGTTGTGATCCCAGATGGGTAGTGCAGAAATTGCTTGCTCCAATCAGGCCAATGGATCATATTTCTTTGTAACAAGATGACTATCCAAAGTATCCTTCCACCTTGTTTCAGCTTGCATTTTTTTGTGTGGCATAGGTCCCAAGCAACAAACTCGTTTCACAAGTTGTGATCCCAAATGGGTAGTGCAGAAATTGCTTGCTGCAATCGAATCAAAGGAACACGAGCTATTTTATTTTACTTTTAGTGGAAAGGATACTTGTGGGGTTTTGGTGGAAGAACTTTCTTTCTGCTATGTGGTTACTCTGTTGTACTGTCTCCAAAATAATGGTAAAAAGTTGCAGATATAATGACTCTATTCGATATTTAGGGAGTTATACAAAGTCCAACTTTTGCTAGAACAACTATTTTATTCTATCTGTAGAGTAACTTCTGGCCTTGGTCCCAGAAGTAACTGACCAAAAAACCTACAAAAAATTGTCTGCAAGTCGACTTTGTCTAGTCCTATTTGCATCACAAGTGTAGATGCTGGCTCAGCTTCATGGGTAGGTGAAAGCTGAGGCTGTTCGGGTACTGTGTACTGCTATGCACTGGACGGCTAGCTAAACCAAATGCAGAGAACATCTCAGCTGGATTGCCTGTCTGGATTTTCTGGACTAACAGATGAAGCTGATTGGGCATGACTCAGCTGGATTGTCTGTCTTTAATTTTCTATTCATGAAACCAGTTGAGCAATTTTTTTTAAACCAACCTGGTTCCTCTACTGTCTCTAGCCAGTTGCTTTGTTGCCAGAAGACACTAGCTTATTTCCTTTCCGTCTCCATCTTGCCTTCTATTGGTGTTTCGGTTTGGAGATCTTCCTTGATAATTTTGATCTTTTATCTAAAGATTTGCTGATTAAATTGTTTCTTGTTGTCCATCTTGTTTAATTCTTTGATCAACATTCTGTACTTTAATGATGACTCCATGGGTGTGTTGTCAATTTGCTGATAGCATAGCTGAAACACTATTGTTCTAGTTAATAATTAGCCTAGTTTGGTCAGAGTTATCTGCATTTCTTTCTGTGATTCATTCCGAGGCTTGTCTGATTGTATTAGGATGCACTATTTAGACCTTATTGTGTGGCGAATTTAAGTAAGTTTGATAAAGTCGAACTAAGTTCAACATTTTCAGAGCATTATATCTCCATTTCTCTAGGCATATGTATGGGTCCACAAACTTAGTCCCAGTTCAAATTTTGATCTAGAACTTAATTCTTATACCTCCATTAGTCCATTGTAGTTATAAGCTGTAAGGGTCATCTCTTTTTGGCTTCTTTACTATGGTAGGAAGCACGAACAATCCAAACTGGTTCTGTGGCCTGTGTCAAACCTGCATCAAACCTGGCAAGGGTGCTCAGAAGTATACTTGGATGTGCCAAAATCTGTGTCCATGCTGCTATGTCCACGTCATGTTGTTTCTATGTGAGAATTATCTTTAAGAAGGTGTGTGTGTATAGGGTTTGGCATGTTCCGATCCGATACCGATCGCTGCATATACTGACCGTACCGATGTTGAGGGTCTCTTTCATAGTCAATTTGACAAAGAAAATTGAACGGAAAAGAGCAATAAGCAAGGTTGTAAAAGCATGTAAATGAAGAAAATTTATTTATCGCATGTAAAACAATCAACAAGGGTGATTATTATTTCATTCAATTTCTAAAATACTAAGAAACAACACAGAAAATACTTAATATTATGCCTAAATATGTAAACTATTTTTTTCTTCTAATTTTTTAATAATTTTTTAATAATTATTTGCTTTACGACACCACAAAAATCTGATACTTCAATCCAAAATTGCTGATACTGCCAATCCTGATACTCATACGACTCCGACACTATGAAACATGCTTCTAGCAACTTTCTCTATATCATAAATGTTTCATTTTGGTGAAATTAGGGACTTCATATTCCATATTTGATCATGGCAATGACTATGTCTATGAATATGTTGATGCTCATGCATATGTGTGCTAACTGTTTGCAGGCAGCTTCTAGCACCGCTGAGGCAGATCTGTCACCAACTCACCCTATCCGGTTGGGGTTGGCATTAAATTTCTCAGTATTTTATTATGAGATCATGAACTCGCCTGAAAGGTTTGTAAGATGTTTTATGGCAGGTTTTGTGTTTTGTGCATCTTATAGCATTATTCTTATACTAATAACTATTTTTTTCAGGGCTTGCCACCTTGCCAAACAAGCTTTTGATGAAGCCATTTCAGAGCTAGATTCACTGAGCGAAGAATCTTATAAAGATAGCACTTTGATCATGCAACTCTTGAGGGATAACCTTACCTTGTGGACATCTGACATTCCTGAGGATGGAGGTAATGGTCTAAGGGTCTTACCTTTATGAAGACTAGCCTTCATATTCATTAGGGACAAATAGTACCTTTTAGTAGTCTTCATATTCATTTGGGACAAATAGAACCTTTTGGCATGCTTGGCAGCATAGCTTTGCTTTTTTTTTTTTTTTTTAAATAGATAATCTAACTACTATTTAATTCCTGAGCTTGATAGACCCACCTAATCTGCTATAGGATGGGTCCTGTAAACTACACATAAATCACTGCCACTCTGAGTTATTGTTTAATTTCTATGCACTTGGCCTGTTTTTGGTAGTTGCCACTTATGGTCAATAAGTAGGTCATTTGTCTTGTAGAGTATGGATTGGGTTATGTTTTTCTTCAGTGTTACTCCTTATGATTAGTTTTTTCTTCAGTTGGTCAGATTTTCCTCCAGTTTCATGTGATGCATTCTGAAGAGGAAACAAAAAAAATAAACGGCTGTATTTTTCTAGATTCTCTTCAAGTTCAGTGCATAGTTATGAGACCCGGACCGGACGTCGACCCGGTCAAGTCTCAGGGTCACTGGTCCGATCGGTGGGTCCATGGTCGTGTGTATATATATATATATATATATAGAAAGAAGGTAATTATGGCGAACGTTCCCACCGGGAATTGAACTCTTGGCCACTCGGGCCGCATGCCTCACCACTACCACTAGGCTAGGGGGTCATTGGCATATATATATATATATATATATATATATATATATATATATATATATATATTGGAATCGGATCGGGAGCCCTGCCAAAGCTCCGCCCCCCTTCTACTGTTGGATCGAGCGGGCCATGCTCGATCCGACGCACGAGGGGGGGGGGGGGGGGGGGGGTTGCTTTGGCGGGGATCCAAGGCGAGGCTTTTGATCTGCGCCCACACACACACACACACACATATAACCTGTGAAGGATACATATATCTTGCCCCTTCACAGGTTATATATATATATATATATATATATATATATATATATATATATATATATATATAGCCCCTTCACAGGTTATATGTGTGTGTGTGTTGATATAACCTGTGAAGGGGCAAGAGGAAGTAACTATATATCTCCAGTATATCAAACCGACAATGGTCGGCAGTATATGCATGACCGAGGTTACATGGAAGGATATTGCCGAGTTCGTGGAGTACTATAAGTATACACTGGTACTCTACGCCATGGGGGCTCAACTATTCTGGCAACCGAAGGGGACTATCGATGTCTTCTTGAGAAAGTACATGTTTTGTTTCTTCAAGATCTCCCTCGCGGAGGACGTAGACCGAATCATGGAAAATGGTCACATGGACTTTCGACGGGTGGCTGGTGGTATGGCAAAAGTGGAACCTGACGATGACTTTTGAGAGGGATCGAGCGTCTTCGGTACCGATTTGGATACGTTTCCCCTGGATCTCGCCTCAACTATGGAGTACTCCGGCCATCATGAAGATGTCCAGTTTGGTTGGGACTCCGTTGTGCACGGATATGCCCACTGCAACGTGACAGTGATATGCGTATGCACGGGTGTCTGTGAGGCCGACACCAAGGAGGTCTTATCGAGATCCATTATGCTGCGACTTCCGAATGAGAAGAAAATAGAATAAACAGTTGAATACGAATGGGTACCCCCTGTATGTTCAAAGTGTACATTGCGTTGGGCGTGAACGGGTGCATTGTTCAGGAGCAACCAAGAAAATTGAGAGCAACACGGCAATGGAGATGGATAATGACGACCAAGAGGAGGACAAAGACAATGAGAGAGATGTGGTCCACTTTGATCACGACATGGAGCAGACAGATTTTATTGATGTTCACGTCAACATCCCGATTAAAAGTCCCTCCATGGAAGTTTTGCAGCCTTGTGCCTCGGGAAGTGAATATGTACCAATCGAGGGCCATCCGGCTCTGGGAAGGAGCATGAGGTCATTCACGTCAACATTCCGACTAAGGTCGTAAATGAACACGAGCGTATCCCGTCGGATGCATTGTTCTTGAGGAGGGGATGGGTTCACCGAATTGTGGATCCCAGTATGCCCTCTCGAACCCAACAAGGGGAGGATCAAGGGAGGAGATGGGTGCATCAAAATTGCCCTCTTGAAGCCAACAAGGGGAGGCTGATGGCTGCTTCAACATGCCATATGAGGCCAGGGGAAAGGCCCTCCATTCAAGGGCTAAGAAAAAGCCCAATGCCAAGCACTATGGTCGGAAGGGCCGCTACTCGCTAGGAGATATTTCCAGTAATGTCGTCGATGGGGAGAATGAAGCGTTGCACTATGCAGTTAAAGTAGGGACTAGTCTAAAACGGGGACTAGTCGCCATGCACTTTAGCACCATTCTCAAAATCGAATAAGAAAATCGTCACTTAAAAGTGCCGACTAGTCACTGGTTTTGACGCTTTTTAACTGCTTTTCAACCGACTTGTAAGAAAATTGACCCACAAAACTCTTCTTTTATTGACATGATTGGGTATTAATTATTTTTATTGATATCATTGGATATTATTATGCAGAATTAGTACTAGAGTTAAAAACAACAGAATCCACAGTCTACAGCATTTTGATGACAAGTATCGAGTAGTCCCGACTAGTAAAAAAGTGGTAGTCTACCGCTCTGCTACCGCTATAACTGCATAGGCCTTGCATAATCGTCTCACAGTTTACAATTCATAGCGGGTGGAGTTCCTGGGGGCCGTAGCACAGAAGACTAAGGGAGAAGGTGCTAGGAGTGAGGGGGGCATAAAGAAGGCAACTGCCAATACTCCACGGAGCCTCAGGATTAGATAGTAGAGAGATTGATAGTGATACCTGAGAGATTGATAGTGATACCTGGGATGGCGTACACTGAAAGCTATCAACAGGATGTGATATAATGGGTGCTGTGATTTAATACAAGTTCTCAATAAAGTACCTTCTTCGAACAATAAATATAATAACCTGGCTTCAACTGTTTGCCTCGTGTACACAAAAATGCACTAGGAAAATTGGGGAGATGCCATGGAAATGGAGCTGCCCACTGTGCCAGCTATTGTCTCTTTAGCTAAAAAAAGATACATGGAACTGTTGACAAATTCATAATCTTGTTCACTCTTCCATGTGAGAAACTTTTGTTCTCTCTTCCATGTAAGAAACTGGTTGAGTATTGTAGTCCCATATTATAACTTTTAGTCCCACATCGGACAGAAAAGCAAACACTAGGTGGCTATGGCCTATGAAAGAGAGGATTAGAGGAAATTGCAGTAAAAACTTAACCGGAAACTGACCAGCTTAAAGGCCCAAACACAGTACATAGACCCCCAAACACAGTACATAGACCGGTCCGGGGTTTTAAGACTCCGGGTTGAATGGGATTTAAAACACCCAGGCAAAACCTGGCGAGGTCCTCTGTTTTTTTACCGAATCATAGGTGAAATGGTCCAATTGCCAAACCGGACTGGACTGGCCACTGTGTCACCGGTTTTCAGGTCTGACTGGCCGTCAGGTCCTGTTTTGATAAACTATGCTTCAGTGTTTGATAAACATCAGCTAGCTTAGCAATGTACTTCTCCTATGCTCAAAAAAAAAAGGTTGAAATGCCATCAAGGCATGTCTGGTTCTTGAAACTTGTACAAAACTACTTGAACCTGGGTAAAAATAGTCTTGCTTCCTTTGTTTGGTTAGTAGAATCAAGGAACGTTATCCAGAATGAAAACTGGACCTTGAGGTCTGAACTCTAAACCAGCTGGAAATAGAGGACGTGTTTTGGTTGCACGAACTTGAGAGGGGAGTACTACTGTGAGCCTAAGGCCATTTTTTTTCTCTCTTGTAGTTCTGATGTTTTTGGTAAGCAAGAATTCATGAGATAGAACCCAAGTTTTTCAGCAAAAGTTTCTTGATTTCCTTCACAAAGTTCCTCTTTTTGAATTAAAATGAACGGTTAGCTTCTCTATGATAAGGGAAAGGACACTGATGAAGGCTAGTTATTGGTAATGCTTATTGAATATTTGATCTACTAGCCTTTATCTTGCCATTTGGTTACCATTCGAATGGTTCTGTTTGAGAAACCTTAGGGGTTAGTGGTTACTGCTTACTTTCTTGAACTATGCCCTTTAGATATTCAAGGATTTGATTTCGGTTTTCCATTCATGTTCTTTCATCAAATCTGACTTAGTAGGCAGCAAGTTTTCATATAATTCAAGATATTATTTCTCTGCATACTCTTGCATCTGTACTAGTAGGATTTTCATTGGTCTACAATTACTGCGCTTTCTGCTCCAAAATGGTTAATATGGTGCTCTCTCTGTGACTTAAACAGATGAAACAAAGGATAGTGCAGGCAAGGTAGCTGCTATGGATGAAACAGAGGTGGGTTCATGTGATAGATCATAACAGAGACTGCTTTGTTCAAGCTGCTTTCTTTTTTCCTGTTAATATTGTTCACTTATCATATGTGGGGTTAAATTTGCAGTGAAGTGGGCCGGTCTCGAGCCATGCTAATGCGAAGCAGATGGGGGGGACGAGGACGACCTGCTGGTTTTGTTCCTCGGTTCATGCGATAAAAGTTGCTTCACTGTAATAGTTGCTCTGATAGGTCTAGGTTTGATTGTATGACATGAATCTCATGCGATTTGTCTGTAAACTAATTGCTGCTTCTGTCTCACGTTCTAGTTACTTCGTCCCCGTGATAATGGTTTATCACTTGGAATTGTTGTTATTTTATTCTGCTTAATTTATTTTTCGTTTTCTGATTGTTAGCTGGGAGTAACTATGGATTCTGTGGGTGATGAGAGATGGAACATCGTATTTATGTAGTTTTATGTAAGATTTGCTTCATATGCATAATAATATTTGATCATGGACTTTTACTAGAGTATTGCAGTATCATATGCTTAATGTTGCTACAAGGAATGCATACATATACGAGTGAAGTACCATAATCAAACTGCGCTATTATTTGAGTATTGCAGTATCATATGTAACATTTTACTTGGGGGTGGATTTGTAACTGCAAAATCAGATGCCACCAGTATTTAAACCGAGTTTTACTACATGTGATTAAAATTATTAGGACACAAAAGTGTAAAATTCAACTCAAAATTACATAATACATTAGATAAGACTTTCCCCATTTGTTTCCACAAATGTCATCATACACTTGTAAACATTAATCAGGTATGTGGAAGGCAAGGATATTATTGGTAGGTAGACCTGTCAATTGGGCCGGCCCGGCCCAGTTGGCACGAGTTTGGTTCGAAAAATGACCCATGTGTTGGTCTGACCCGTTTAATTGTGGGTCTGGATTGGCCCGGCTCAGAAGATAGGTCCAGTCTGATCCGGCCCGAGGCCCAACCCATAAGATAGGTTCATATATAACTTTTACTGATGTAGGGCTAGTTCAGTCACTGACTCGAAATTTACAAGTCCTGGACTTGGATAATAGTGATTCAAGATTGTTATGGACTTACTAAGGCTCTTAATTTGGTAGCAAAGGAACATGCTCATTCAGTCATTCTGCTGTTCTGCAATGGGACTGGATGCATTATGCATGAAATGTTGGGTTGAATAAAGTAGGTTCATATTACAATGATGGTGAACTCTCGGAAGGGCTTTAAGTAGATTAAGAACTCACCTTTTATGAATGAAGATGGAGATGTGCTTTTAACTTTTAAGTAGATTCAGTACTCACCATTGGTGATAGATTCCAGTTCTTTGAAATAACGTCCCAACCCTACCACACTGAAGTGGTACTTGACCACATGGAACCTTCCGATCCGAATCAAACTTTATTAAGTTCTCATTCTGCGACAGATGATATGGATCATGATCAGGATTTAGTTGGGAATTTTGCTAGTTAAGTTGGAAATGATAGCCCAGGCCCGACGACCCGACCCGGTTCGGCTCGGTCCGATCCGAAGTACGTCATGCCATGGGTCATGTGTCGGACCGGACTCAGATTTTCATGCTTAGACCCGATCAGCTATAGTACATGGACCTGAGGGGTCCGATCCATCCAAATTCGGGCCGAGCAGGTCCGACCCAGCCCGACATGTCCGGCCCGGCCACTTGACAGCTCTATTGGTAGATAAGACTTTCCCCATTTGTTTCCACAAATGTCATCGTATACTTCTAACATTGATTAGGTATGTGGGTGATAATGATATCATTGGATTAATTAATGCATCACATGTTTGCAATGTTGATTTTTTAAATTATTGAGATCACGACTAACCATTGATCCACCAACCACAACCAGCCAAGAGATGTGCCTAATAGAATGTACCTTTTTAGGGTTGTGTTTGATTTCAGAAATAGATGCCATTTCAAAAATAAAAGAGTCCCTTTAAGTCGACATGTCCAAGTCAAAAGTTTGACTTTTGACTTTTTCTTTTTTCTTTTTTTTTTTTCTATTATATCTTGAACATGAATACAAGGACAACAAAAATATAAAAAGAAAGTAAATGTCAGAATTTACACTCTAAATATTAATTGGCCCAAAATAAAACAACACTCTAAATATTAATTTGCAATATAACATAGTGAATTTCAAAATTATAGCTATGACCCAATACATACACAAATTCGGAAGACATCTGTGTCCCAACTCCTCATGTCCCAATTATATTTTCTATTTTGTAAATGTGATTACTATATTTTTTATTTAAATACTAACAATAGTTGTAAATATTAAAAGCTATATTTAGAAGCATGGCTGACCCCTGGGTTGGATTGCTCTATCCAGAGTGTCCCATGAGCCATATTGTGGGCCAATCCTGAAGGATCATTCGTGACTCCGACTTCTTGTGGGATTATGGTAAGTCCGGCCTCGTTTGGTTCGCGAAATGAAAAGGAAAGGAAATCAATTCCTTGGCATTTTTTTTGCTTTGAAAAATTATAATTTCCATTGACTTTCTTTTCCGATGTTTGAAAATGTCAAAAAAAAAAAGAGGAAAAGAAAGTGAATACTTCAATGTGGAAAAATGATTTCTTACTTGGATGTATGAAATCACTTTCTCCCCTAATTTTCTTCCATTGGAAATCACTTTTCTTTTCTTCTCAAATTTCTTTGACACCCAAATATAGAAAAATAATCACTTTTCTTTTCCAATCCGATAATTCTGCGAACCAAACGGGCCTAAGATTGTCCCAAACAGATAAGAATTAACTAAGTCTAAAATTTTGTCAGATTTACTCCGACCCTGTTTACAAGTGAAGGAAAAAAAAAAGGCAAATATTAAAGGCCACCCCCTTTTTACTAAGAGCAACCATCCTACTAAGGACAACCATGACCCTCTCAAATTTTTACTAAGAGCAACCTAATGTAAAGTGATTTACTAAGGGCCACCAAGAGGAACCAAAGAAAAAAAAAAAACAAAAACAAAAAAAGAAAACAAAAAAGAGGACTGCAGGTCAGCAGCCCCCATCGCCACCCTCGTCGACCATCTCATCGCCTCCTCCGGCGGCAGCGTCCTCCACCCTAAGCTCGCCGGCCGCCTCCGCTTCATGGTCTTCCTCGACGAGGAGCAGCGCCGTGCCATCACTATGAAGAGCTCCTTCATCTCCCTCCGCTATGTGAACAATGGCGACGCCCACTCCGTCAATCTCATCGACTCTCCTGCCACATGGACTTCTGCAGCGAGGTCTCCACCGAAGCCCGCCTCAGCGACGGTGCCCTCGTCCTCGTCGACGCCGTCGAGGGGGTCCACATCCAGACCCACGCCGTCCTCCGTCAGGCCTGGGTCGAGAAGCTCAGAGGGCTGCAGGCCAGCACTGCAGTCCTCTCTTCACTTTGGACTGCAGGCAAGTCCTACAGTCACTGTAGGTAATTTTTTTTTTTTTGTCAATTGAGGACTGCAGGCCAGCACTGCAGTCATGTCTTCACTTTGGACTGCAGGCAAGTCCTGCAGTCCTCAATTGACAGAAGTGTGGTGGTCCTTAGTGTTTTCAAAATGACAAACTTATAATTTTTTTAAAATTTTAAATTGGTGGTCTTTAGTAAAAAAGGAATGACCTTTAACATTTGTCCAAAAAAAAAAAAGAAAAAAAATCACGAGGGGGGTGCGCAGCAGATTTGCCCACAGACCCACCGGCACCCAGTAATGGACATCTCGCGGTCAAACCAAGGACAGTTAAATTTAATTAGAGGTATTTATTGTGTATATATAATAATTATGTTTGACAGATTGGTTCAGTTGGAAAACCGATCGGTCTTTCCAAAGCAACCAACGGCTCATATTCACTCCCATCTTCCTTTATTTTTATTTTATTTATTTTCCAGCCTTCTTTCTCAAAAAGCTTCAATAAAGCAAAGAAAATTTCCCAATTCGAACTCGAAGAGAGAGAGAGAGAGAGAGAGAGAGAGAGAGAGATCATCCAATGGCTTCCCAAAGAGAGACCTTCGTCTACGTCGCCAAGCTCGCCGAGCAAGCCGAGCGCTACGAAGGTCACTCACTCACTCAGTAATTCTAGGGTTAGGGTTTCGGGACCAGATTTGTTAGGATTAGGGTTTGGATCTGATTGATTGTTTTTTGTTTGGGTGCAGAAATGGTGGATTCGATGAAGAAGGTTGCGGGACTGGACGTGGAGCTGACGGTGGAGGAGAGGAACCTCCTGTCCGTCGGCTACAAGAACGTGATCGGCGCGCGGAGGGCCTCGTGGAGGATCCTCTCCTCGATCGAGCAGAAGGAGGAGGCGAAGGGGAACGAGAGCCACGTCAAGAAGATTAGGGAGTACCGACAGAAGGTCGAGTCCGAGCTCTCCGACATCTGCACCGACATCATGGCCGTCATCGACAAGCACTTGATCCCCTCCGCCACCGCCGGAGAGTCGTCCGTGTTCTACTACAAGATGTGAGACTTTTCCGATCCGCAGCCCAAATTTTGTTTTGTATTTTAAGGGTTTGAGATCTGATTTTGGTGTGATTTCAGGAAAGGAGACTATTATCGTTATATGGCGGAGTTCAAGGCCGGCAACGAGAGGAAGGAGGTCGCGGATCAGTCTCTCAAGGCCTATCAGGTCTGGATTAAGTTGAAAGTTCTGATTTTGTTCAGCTCTAGTTCAGCATTTGTTGTTTGGTTACAACATTTACAAATCCAATGTTTGGAAGGATGCAATTAGGATGCTTGGTTGCAACTTTGTTGTTGTCATTATAAAGTTATTGTTGCTTGTCACTTTGTGACATGGAATAAGGTTCGCAGTATCGGTATCGAACCATTCCTGTGAGTATCGGGATCGGCGGTATCAGCACTATCGGCGGTTTCAGATCGAAGTATCGTATTTTTTGGTATCGGAAAACAAATAATTATTAACAAATCATTAACATTTTAGAAAATATATTTTATACATTTAGGCATAATTTTAAGTATTTCCAGTGTTGTTCCTTAGCAGTTTTGAAATTGAATGAAATAGTAGTCACCCTTGCCGATTGGTTTACATGCGATAGATAAGTTTTCGTCTTTTACATGCTTTTACAACCTTACTATGCTTTTACACCTTGTTGATTGGTCTTTTTCGTTCAATTTTCTTTGCCGAATTGATCGGAAAAGAAACACCCAATGTTGGTATCGGTCAATATCGAATCGGAACATACCAAGCCGTTTCGTTATCGGCCGTATCGGATCAATATCGGCTGATACTGCAAACTATCGAATAAAGTGAGAAGGGAATGGTGTTGCAACAAAATAATGTTTGGAGGTCTTGCAACTTCTTTCTCGGCAATTGACACTACTTTAACCAAATGATGTAAATGTTGAAACAGATGTTGTGGCAACACTACTTTAGGCACTAAATGTTCACCGCGGCACTACTTTTAGGCACTAAATGTTCACGGCAGCACTACTTTTAGGCGTTAGAAGTTTTTCATATAATACTAGGCACGATTAGATCACTCAGCTGAAGTTTCAAGTTATTTACTGTGTTATACCTGCGTTGGATCGCAACAAATTTCACTCCTTAGTCCTTGCTATGATGAAGCTATATCTACATGTTGACAATTAGCTCTCTACTGTGTAAAGCTTGTTTAACCTTTAGCAGCATTTGGTACGCGCTATATCGCTGCGGAGAAGCTTATGGCATTCTCTAATGTTAGAGAGGAGATATTTCTTAATACATGAGCACGGAAGAAAGGATTTATGTAGCTGATCCACAAAACATAAATGCTCTTAATGTTTTGAATCTTTTGATATGCCATCAGTATTTCTGTGTGTATTATGTTTGATTCTTCCTCTGGTATTGTGATGTTTCTGAGTGTGTACTCAAACTATCTGCAGACGGCTTCTAGTACCGCGGAGGCGGATCTCTCTCCCACTCACCCAATTCGATTGGGTTTGGCACTGAATTTCTCAGTATTCTATTATGAGATCATGAACTCACCTGAAAGGTTTGTAAGCTGTTATGCAGGAATCCATATGCATTTATCATGTTAATGTTATTATATTCTCACATGCATTACTACTATTTCAGGGCTTGTCACCTTGCCAAACAGGCTTTTGATGAAGCCATCTCAGAGTTAGATTCCCTGAGTGAAGAATCTTACAAGGACAGCACTTTGATCATGCAACTCTTGAGGGACAACCTTACCTTGTGGACTTCTGACATTCCTGAGGATGCAGGTAATGGCCTATAGGGAGGTCCAAGCAGGATTAGTTTTTGTTGTCTTTTCAAAGGATAGTGTTCATACTGTTGACTTTCCAATTTTTCATATGCAAAAACTATGCAAATATTTCAAGTTTATCTTAGGTTTGAGTTGATAGATTGTCTGGTATAATTTTTAAAGGTTGCAGACCACTTGGGTTTTGTAATTTATCCAACCACTTCTTGCTATAGCTGTATTGTTCTCAGTTACTGACAACCTTACCTTGTGGACATCTGACATTCCTGAGGATGGAGGTAACGGCCTATAGGGAGGTCCTAGTAGGATTAGTTTTTGTTGTCTTTTCAAAGGCTAGTGTTCATACTATTGACTTTCCAAATTTTCGTGCAAAAACTATGCAAATACTTCAAGCATAGCTTAGGTTTAAGTTGATAGATTATCTGGTAGAATTCTAAAGGTTGCAGACCACTTAGGTTTTGTAATTTATCCAACCACTTCTTGCTATAGCTGTATTGTTCTCAGTTACTGACAACATGGGTTGAAGTCTACCTTCCATGCTATATAAAAGTTTGCACTTTGCTTTCTTTTCTTGCCTGTTCGTGTTAGATGGCATATTGTGTCATCACATAAGTGGAGGACTGTTTTGGTTGTATCATGAATTGATGCACCAAACTGCCCTTGTTTTAAGTTGGCTTCTTAATTACTAGTTTATTTACTGTTCTTAAGCTTTAAAAGCTTTCAAGTTTGACATGCTAAATGTCTAATTCATATTCGCACTTCACATATTCCCACCTCATATCCGATGTGGGACTAACCAACTCCATTCTCACCCCCTTTGGAGGGCTCAATTGGAAACGAGATGCAATCCAACAATCTCCAACTTAGCTCATTTCTACTAACCGAGCAACCAAGCACACCCAAGGTTCTAAACGGCGGTAGGCATGTGCGCGGCGGAGAGAGTCTGCCTACCGCCTAGGCTGCCTCACCTCCGCATATGCCGCCAACCTTCGTTGGCCGCATACTCCACCGCCTACCGAAAAGCGGTGCGAAGAGAGACCGCCTACCGCCTAGGTGCCACCTATGCGGCCGCCATTTAGAACACTGAGCACGCCCCAGCTACCCTTGCTCTTTCTCATTAGCTGAGCACCCTTGCTCGTTCCCGCGAGCCGAGCACCCATTAGATTCAACATATTGTCATCTCGATCCGTTTGACGACATAACCAAATCGGCACGTTCATCCACACCAGTATTTGTGTGTTAACCACATCTTGCTCCACATTGGACGTGTCAGATCCACCATTGAAACTAATCCGTGTAGTTGTCCCCAACATTAGGTGTGAGCCGTCTTCCGCCTGCGAATTACTTGGACACCCAGACCACCTTATGGAGGATGCTCCTAACTTCACCTTGAGAAGAGAACTCGTATAATCTGATTATCTGTATGAACATTCAGCACAATCTGTCTCAAACTAATTAGAGCGTCGAAACCAGTCTCGTAACCATGGACTCTGATACCACTTGTTGGGAACACGGTGTGACCCGAACTGGAGGTGGCCCATGAGGTGCGATATCGGGCCGTGTCCATATGCCTTAAAAGGGGACTCCCATGTGAGGCCTGAACCAATTTCAATTATTTACCTTTTTGGGAACGCGGTGTGACCCGAACCGGAGTTGACTCATGAGGTACGATATTGGACTAGGCCCATATGCCTTAAAAGAGAATTTTCATGTAAGGTCTAAACCAATTCCAATTATCTACACCTCATGATCCCACTTTCTACCCGATGTGGGACTAAATTACCAACTCCATTGTCATCCCTTTTTGAGGATTCAACCGGAAATGAGATACAATCCATTTTTTTTTACCTTAGCTCATTTTCGCTAGCCGAACAACCTTAGCACCCCTACTACTTTTGTTCGTTTCCGTCGGCCGAACAAGCTTTAGCACCCTTGCTATCTTTGTTCATTACCACCAGTCGAACAACCTTAGTACACCTGTTACCTTTGTTTGTTCCCACCAGCCGAACAATCATAGCACCTATTCTATCTTTGCTTATTCCTACCAGCCGGACAACCTTAGCATCTTTGCTACCTTTGCTCGTTCCTGCCATGTGAGCACCTAGGAGATTCAACATATTGTCATCTTGATCCGTTCGATCACAGAATCAAATCGACACATTCATCTATACCATTATTGTGTGCCAACCACAATGTCTTGCTCCACCTTTGGCGTGTTGGAACCACCATTGGAGGCAATTCGTGTAGTTGTCTTCAACATTAGGTCTAATCCGCTATCAGTTTACGAATTACTTGACACACAGACCACCTTATGGAGGATCCTCATAACTCCACCTTGAGAAGAGAGTCCGAATAATTCGATTATACACATAAACGTTCAACACCATCTGTCTCAAACCAATTAGAGCTGCGCAAACGAGCCCCCGTAACCATGGGTTCTGATACCACTTTTTGGAAACCCTGTGTGACCCGAACCGGAGTTGACTCATGAGGTACGATATTGGACTGAGCCCATATGCCTTAAAAAGGAAATTTTCATGTAAGTTCTGAACCAATCCCAATTAAATACACCTCATGAGTCATGATTGGATTCTTTAAACTTTGAAGAGCTGGAATGTTGGTTTCTCCCATATTTCTCTGCACAACTTCCTGAATTTTCATTGGAACTTGGAACGGTTTCTTTTCTGATTACCATCTGCTTATGTTATCATCATCATCATCCAAACCTTCTCCTATCAGAATGGGGTCACACACGTAAGATTTGGATTCTTAAAACTTTGAAGGGCTGGAATGTTGGTTTCTCCCATATTTCTCTGCATAACTTCCTGAATTTTCATTGGAACTTGGAACAGTTTCTTTTCTGGTTACCATCTGCTTATGTTATCATCATCATCATCATCCAAATATTCTTCCATCAGAATGGGGTCGGCTATTGATCTTAAAATGCTCCATAAAAGAACTGACAATATTTTCTATGCCGTCTGTCGAACTGGCATCAACCCTTTATGTTACCCATTTCCAAAATATTTTCTCGTTGTCTAATTTATGGTGTCAAAATTTGTTTGCTGTCTATATTATCAAAAGCAGTCCATACGTAAGCACGGGACCAAGAAAGTAACGCAAGTTTCCTCTATAAGTTCTCTAATGTTGTGTATATTTGGTTGACCATATTATTGATTTTACGATCTGCATTGGCAGACTACATATACATGCAACTTAGGAAGCAGACAGCAAACCATTGTAACAACTTATCTAGTCAAGCTGTCAGGATACAGTCTACAGCAAATATATGTATAAATTACATAAATTCAGAATATATTATGTTTATGTAACTACATCTAAATGACATTCTGTTGTTAAATCCACCTAGGTGGTTTCTGTCCTTTTATATATGGATTAGGTGGGTGGGCTGTATCCTTTAAAATAATGCTTTCGTTAGAAATCAGGTAGGTAATAGGACTTGAAGTTGAATTTCTATGTTATTGAGGATTTTATGATCAAAACTTATTATTTGCGTAACTGATAAAACGTATTGTTATAATTTCTAGATAGTTGGGTAGAGATGGTGCTATAAAGGCTAGATGAGAAAGACATGTCAAATCTTATATAAATTTTCTTGCTATCTATATTATCAAAAGCAGCCCATACGTAAACACGTGGACCAAGAAAAGCAAGGCAAGTTTCCTGTATAAGTTCTCTAAATGATGTGTACATTTGGTTGATCATATTATTGATTTTACAATCGGCATTGGCAGACTACATATACACATACATGCTACTTAGGAAGTAGACAGCAAACCATTCAACTTATCTAGTCAAACTGTCAGCATACCATCTACAGCAAATATATGTATAAATTACATAAATTCAGAACATATTATGTTTATGTAACTACATCTAAATCACATTCTGTTGTTTAATTCTCTTGGGTGGTTTCTTCTCTTTTATGTATAGATAAGGTGGGTGGGCTGATCCTTTAAAATAATGCTTTCTTTAGAAATCAGGTAGATAATAGGACTTAAAGTTGAATTTCTATGTTATTGAGGATTTTATGATCAATACTTATTACTTGCATAACTGATAAAACATATTGTTATAGTTTCTGGATAGTTGGGTAGAATTGGTGTTATAAAGGCTAGATGAGAAAGACTATGTCAAATCTTATATAAATTTGCTTGCTATCGATATTATCAAAAGCAGCCCATACGTAAACACGGGGACCAAGAAAAGTAACTCAAAGTTTTCTGTGTAAGTTCTCCAATGATGTGTACATTTGGTTGACCATATTATTGATGTTACAATCTGCATTGGCAGACTACATATACATATACATGCTACTTAGGAAGTAGACAGGAAACCATTTAACTTATCTAGTCAAGCTGTCAGCATACAATCTACAGCAAATATATGTATAAATTCAGAATATATTATGTTTATGTAACTACATCTAAATCACATTCTGTTGTTAAATCCTCATAGGTGGTTTCTGCCCTTTTATGTATAGATCAGGTGGGTGGGCTGTATCCTTTAAAATAATGCTTTTGTTAGAAATCAGGTAGATAATAGGACTTGAAGTTGAATTTTGTATGCTATTGAGGATTTTATGATCAATACTTCTTATTGTTATAGTTTGTGGATAGTGGGTAGAAATGGTGTTATAAAGGCTAGATGAGAATGACATGTCAGATCTTATATAATTTTAGGACCAAAATTCATGTTGGTGATGGTGGAAAGATTCTATTCTCATTCTAAACCGTCACCTAACATTCTAGCAGACCAAGGGTGAAGAAAACATAAACTGTTTCTGATGAAGTACAAAATTGTGTGGAGTTCTCTATATTGAGGACTTCCAATCCACTTTAGACCTTTAGTGTTTTTTTTTTTTTTTGAGATTCCATTTATTCTATTTATCTTTTTATCAATGTGTCCAATTTGGTTGTTTTAAATAGTCAACATTGAAAACATGTGTTTACCGAACACTTTTTTTAGGGTAACTTTCAAGTTTCAATGTGCAGTTAACAAACAGGTCTAAGCAGCTTATGACAACTTACAAAAGGATCTTATGGCAACAACTTACAAGTTCCAATAAGCTTCAACAATACCAAACCCACCCTTAGGTTTGATTAGTGAGAAAGCGAAAAAGAAGACAAAAAGCGGTTTCATTCGTTTAGTTACCATGAAAAAGAAAACTGAAATTAAAGTAACTAATATATTCTCTGCTCTTCCAATCTTGATATATAGCGAAAACTGTATCTCTTTGGAGATCTACCCTCTTTGTGTCTGGATCCTGCCGTCGGCTAAACCACATCTTACCATATTACACTGACACAGATTGTTCTCTTTGCAACTTGCCCTTTAATTTTCTCTTTTATAAACAAAACAACTAAACAATTTCCCTTCATGTTTCATCATTTCCTTTTCTTTTTCCTCTCACTTCCCTAGGATCTAATCACAGCCTTTGTCTAGGAGTGTATTTGGATCCATCCTAAGGTTCCATTAGGATTCTATGCTCTCTTTGAATCTTTTTAGAATTAAAAGTAGTCTCTTGAATTCTATTTTAGTATCATAATATGTATCCTTGGTAGCACCATACGGTTGATACACTTAAATCGCACCTGTTGGTAAACTGGAGATTCATTTTTGTCCTTGATTGAATTATTTGTTGCGTTCAACTATGTAACTGGATTTATTGAATATGTGGAGCTGATATGTGGTCATTTAAAATTAATTCTTTCCTTTTATATATTACACAAAAGGTAAATAACAACTTCACGATTGAAATTTGTTTCTTTCCTTCAGTATATTACCCCAAAGGTAAATTTTATCATAGTTTTCTTGGTGCATTGGGAAGTGAAAAATGAAAGGTAAAAAGAGAAAAAATCTAAACCCAGAAACATAATATTACACTGCTCCGCGCAACCCATTGCTATAAGGAATCTGGAGATGCCCACACTATGTTATTCCAATTGTTAGATTGCATCCCAAACTAGCATGATGATCTATGCTGAAATTCAACTTACTAAAACTATGACGAATAAACTACTTGGATCACATCTTATCAGGAACCTACAACAATCTCCAATGATGGGTACTCAAATCAGCCTTCTCTATAAGATAACAACTTCAACATAGACATCCCCAACTCTCTCAGAATCTCTCTGACAATAGGTAGTCTTGGGTTCCCATGACAACTTCGGTAAGTTTAATTAAACCAAACACATGAACACCCTCCTTATAAGAACTTGCTTCTTATGAATTGTAGTTCTGTTCTGAAGCTCTTCTAATTCTAAGTAATTCCGGAGACTTTGCATATGACGGTCCTAGTGTGCTCAGGAGTTGATACTAGCAATAACATGCTTGCATCTAAATTCTCAAGTCCACCAAACTGCATCTTAGAACACATCTTCGTTCGAGGCTCCTGCTTCAGAGGCAAGAATTATTATTGAAAATGTTGACTACCCATACTTTAGGGCGGTGTTGGCAAGAGTTCGGAGATACACATAAGAGCACTATTCTTTCCAAATAATTGTTCATAGCTATAAAAATTACAGTATGGTTTTGTCATGTTCTTTTATATCTCGAACGGATTTTGTTCATAAAACTCAACCGATCTAAGTGTCTTTATAGTGTAAGAACCATTTTGAGACTAGACCTGAATATAAATTTAAAGGGAGTCCCGAAACGAGTTCTGCTGTTAATGTTCGTAACTTACCCTTGTTTTCAGTTTAAAAAGCCAATAAGATGTGGAGATGTTGATTGGATATAAATTTAAAATCAACCTTGTTTCTTAATTAGTTACCATGCTCATCTTGGAAGGGTATTTGTTAAGTGATTAAGATTCTACCAAGGAATACATATCAGGGAAGCAAAATAAGAACTGTAACAGAACACTTCCTAAAATTCAAAGTCTCCTTAGTTATCAACAATATTTATTCTTTCTATTTTCATAACCATTTAACTCACCATATTACATTGAATGATATTAATACGCCGTAAGTCAACTGGATGAATCTATAGTGAAAATCTTTACATTGCAAATAGGATTAGAAGGAAAACATTCAGGATGCAAAATGCTATGGAGCTGTTTTTTACAAAGCCAATTTTAACCTGAGTTTTTTACTAACTTTACAACCAAAGTAAAGGGCTAGGAACAATGCCAATACTTTTACTTTGTACTGAGGACTTGATATACCTCAATCCACTCAATGTATCTCCATGGTTTGAGCCAGTCTTCTATATATAGCCAATTTAGCCTACCTCCATGGATTGAGCCGTCTTCTATACATAGGCAATTTTATCCTATCTGAGTCTCTTCCTACCTTTCTGACCCAAGTAATGGACTAGCGAACAATGCCAAGACTTTTACTTTGTACTGTGGTTGTGTACTTTGCTTGATACCTGCATGGATTTTGAAATCTTTTAGCATGTTGAGGCTTCTACAATTGCAATCTGTGCTTGAAAACAACTGAATCAAAATATGTTGATATGCTCTGTTCCAAAATGGTTGATAAGCTTTTTACGTGACAACAGATGAAGCAGCAAAGGACGGTGCTGGAAAGTCGGGCATTGATGATGCTGAGGTGGGTTCATTACTAAACTGAGTTTATGTGAAACATTCCGCTTGATTAGTTCAACATTTCACTCTTTTTATCCTCTTAATTTCTTGTTTTGGTGGAACTGCCAGTGAAAGCAAATTGGTCTGGAGCCATGGGAGCCATACAGGAGATCCAAAGGACGGGAGGATGCTTAGAACATCCTCCTTCAGTTCATCTGATTTTTTTTAAAAAAGTTTTTAGCCCTCATTGTATGGTTGATCCGATGGGTTTTAGTTTGATTGCCTCACATAAGCTGCCCCCCCTCCCCCCTCTTGCGGGATTTGTCTGTAAAAGAACTGTTGTTTCTGTGTCTTACATTTTAAGTTATGTTGTGGCGTGCTAAAGGGATGTTGCATGAAAGTAATGTAAGTTTTGCCCCTACATTTTACATCTAATGTGTTCGGATATTAGGTTAAAACTGAAACATACATTGGTTTCGGAGCACACTATGGAATAGAGATGAGCAGTAGTGGTGGATTTTCTTTGTTTATATTTGTTGGGTTTTGTTCAAGTCTTCCTTAATGTGCTTATTTGTGGCATCAGTAGCAGCGTCATGGCAAGCAACAAAGATTTTTGATAATACAATCATTATGAGCTGCTATTGCAACTACTCTGTAGTAGCACTGGAGAATTCCTTTGTATAATTTGAAGGCCTTGCTACATAGTGAGCATTATCATGTAGATGCAACCGTTAATATTTCTGTTGCGGTTTCGGCACTGCTTCGGAAGCAGCTATATATATGATTAACTAAAGCTGGTTTTCTTTCAACATTGGTTACTGATGTTAGACTTACTACATGGAAAACAGCATACTAGGTAATGCTGCTAATGGATTTACTTGTTTTGTATGTTAAAAAATATATTTACTTGTTCCCCTCTTAGAATCACAGTATTTTCTTTTTCCATAATACCTTTCTTGCAATTATGTTGATTAAATTGCTTAGGGGTGAGCATGATTTGGTTTTGGACCGGGAAGGAATTGAATATTCAGTTCAGTTTGAAAAAAAAAAAGAAAAAAGATCAGTTGCGGATTTTTGTCAAAAATTGAAAACAGAATAAAACTTGCACAATCAATTTTATGCGTATTTTATGATTAAAAATTTGTATATTTTGAAAGTAAAATTCTATGGATGTGTTTTAAAGTCTAACTTTGATAATATAATAACTCAACAAACTTTACGTCCAACTCTAAAATACAATAAACTATGTATAAAAATTATATATTTTTAATATAATTTAACTACAATTTTAATTTTGTTATGTCGGTTCGGTTTTTGATCCTTAGAAGTCCGGTTTTGACTATTTCGGTTCAATTCAAACCGAATAAACCACCCCTAGAATTGCTGGTCTTTGCTTTTGTTCTACTACAAATCTTTTGCACATATAGAATGCACACAATATGCAGTTTTGTTTGTCTAACGAGGGTTCACTTTTCAGAATCTCTGGTTTTGAATGAAAAATCAGTATATTCCAACTATTCCTGTCTCTCTTTTTTATGCTCGTTTCATGGTAACAGATTCTATCTTGTTATATGCTTTTTTTGCCGTTCTGGGAAAAACTAAACCGGAACTTTCAACTTTTAAAGGATGATCTCCGTCAACTAAATTCTCCAGGGAAGTGAAAATTAAAAGAAAAATGATTATTAAATGCTATTTGAAACATCTTTCCTCAATTTTGAAACACATCAGGAGCACACAATACAAGTATTTAAATTGCACTTTTGTTTTACAAGATATACTTTGATGTGGTCTTGACGGCAGGTGCTTCAAAAAAAACAAGTTATAAAGTTAGGGTGCCAAAATCGAGCAGTAGAAATTTAAAGACGCCAAAAATGTCCAAACGCTATAGTTGATGGGTCATTAGGATAATTTAGCCAATCCAATATGCCACAAAATCATGATTATTAACTGCTGCTTTATGAAAACAAAAAATATATTCAAGTCCCCCCTCACCCCACCCCCACCCCCACCCAACACACACACACACACACTTTCAAAGGCCATTGGTGGAGGGGATCACCCAAACATTCTCCGGGAAAAAAAAAGAATGAAATATCTCACTTGCAGTTAACAAGATCAGCGACTTAAAAGTTGAAACCAACACTCCCGAATTATTTTTTTTTATTTGGAAATGTCTCACTTGCAGTAAACAAGATAAGTGACTCCAAAGTTCCAATGGGTCTGCTCTGCTCTATAGCACAAAGATAACAACAAAAATCTACAGTGGTAACTCGGTTCAAATTTTAAAGCTGCCTGAACTGAAGATAGGTTTGTCAAACTTTGGTTGCAGAAACCTATAAAAGAAACTATTCCTAGCGATGGTTCATTAGCCCTTCCTTCAGATGCCAACAATATCCATGTTAATGGAAAGTTAATCGGACACGAGGCCTCACTGGGGTCTTTGAAGGCTTACTCTGATAAGAATCAATGTCAGGATCGGTAATAACAGTTTTAAACATATTAAGGACTGAGAATTCCAGTATTTTATAGTTTATCCGGTGGACAAACGAACTATAACAATGCTGCGATATGATGGTATAGTTATAATGTTGTTCTGAGATTAGTGTTCTAGGGGTATAAACTATAAACAGATACGATACAAGTAATCATATCTGATCTCAGATCCATATCGGTATATCAACAAAAATGGACTATCTACTATTTGTTCATTCAAAATATTGATACAAAGCCAGATAGTACAAAAAGTCCTGTCTGATTGATATCAAAATAGTATTAGAAGGATAATAACTAGTATTAAATCAAATATATAACCTTCAAGAACTGAAAGTTTGCTTTAACACAACCAACAACATGTGTGCACACATATTCACACTCTAGGCATATATACATTTATGTATGTAAGATATAAGAATGCTGGTCTTTTCTTCCAAAATTTCTAGTTTGCTGCCCATATTTTTTATCCCAATCTTTATTGCATGATATTAAACATGCACTCGTGGTTTGTCCAGAATGCCTCTATGTTGCAAATACATGGATACTGTGTTGTTGAATTTCGAAAAAACCGTACAAGCCAATGAAGACTAAACTAACTATAAAGTGCAGAAAAGCTGCTAGTAGTCAAAACTGCTTGAAAGCCACAAAGTTGATGAATAAAGAGCATAGCTCTAGAAAGATGGGACAACCCTACTTGAGTGGTCAAAACCACCGTTGCTCAAAGCGAGATTCGACCGTCTGCGTCGATCCACTCTCAAGAACCAACAAGTTCGGAAGAACTTCTGGAACACTCTTAGTCACCCCCCTTTCAAGGATTAGCACGGAAGTACTGCTGGACTCTAAGACAAGCGCCTAGCCTGATGCAAAAAAGCTTCATCTTCTAGAGATGAAATTATATACTGACCGACTCCTTCAGAATTCTGTTCTCTCTCTCAAAGTACTGAGTGTTGCAGCAACAACCTATGCAATTCCCTGAAACTTGTAACCGTCCACGTGGGCAGAAGACCAGGGAGTAGCTCCCTATTAAGTGGAGCAGTTGCAGCAGTAACTCTCTATAATAGGGCAATTAAAAAACAGAACAACCCCAGCTGCAACAAAAACTACGGCACATAGACAGAGAATAAGTTCAACGACACTACCTAAGTAGCTCCGATAACAACAGAGCTGCAGAACCGTGCTGCTCTATGTCCGACGAGCAAGAGCCCGCTGTCTTTGCGTCCGATGCAAACGTGCGAAGTGCAAAGTACGTCATCAAAGCAACACTTTGTGCCCTTCGTCTACGCCCAAGTTTGAGTCCTAAGGGATTTCTTCAAGAAATATGTAACAAAACAAATGCTTATTATAAGATTTGAACCTTGCCTACTAGAGAACCTTCCACCATACTAACCACTTGAACTAACATATCTCATGCGTACAAGACAATAAATGATAGCTCAAATATTGAAATACACAAATTTGGAGATTGCCTCAATAAGGAAAGGTAGGACTGGGTCACTAATGACCAAATTCAAATAAACCCCACCATATTGTGACACGAAATGGAACACTAGGGACATGAGAGAATAATGACCATGAAAAAGATATATGAAAGTAAATGGTTGACATGCCTATTAGATTCGAGTTAACCACAAAAACAGTACAAATTTGGCACCCCCTTCCTTAGTTAACTATGTTCAAGATACATTTCAATGATGCATTACAAATGAGGGTTAGTAGAAATGTAGATCATGGGGTTAACTGCATAATTTTGGACATGACATTTCCCAAACATTGTTGTTTATGTCAAGATTTCCCTTTTCCTTCTGGTATACTAGAATAGACTTCATAAAGATTGCATCTACTTTCCAAATGGAAGGAATATTACTTTGATGGCATAGGATGTAACAAATCATATTTGGATTTTCTGATATACCAGAAAGGTGGATAGGTGCAAACCATCTGAACACTGAAATTTGAACGAAAACTTTTCATATGAAAGAACATTCTTTCCACTGTCCTTTCCTTTTAAGTGCTCTATACTCTGATATAGTCCTTTTTCTTTTCCTTTTATGTTGTTATGTCCTTAATCTTCTACTTACCGCCCGCAATAGCTTAGTATAACTCTAGATTCCTTCCTCCAAGCCCTAGATTCTAGAACTATTCATGCCTACAAATCGATAACCTTAGTGTTTGTAGTCTTTTTCTAATAGACTGCTTGTTCTCATCTTCAATTCCACTAACTCCTTTAACACAACAACCTAAGACCCCTAGGTACATCATCAGGTTATGGATTGGGCATCAAAGACTGATGACTTGCCCATATCCTTTACTGATTCACCACAAGTTTATACCAAGGTTCGCAGTATCGGTATCAACATCCGTATCGGACCCTTCCTATGAGTATTAGGATCGGCAGTATCGGTAATATTGACGGTTCCAGAACAGAGTATCGGATTTTTTGGGTATCGACAAGCAAATGATTATTAATAAATTTAGAGAAAATATTTTAGACATTTAGGCATAATTTTAAGTATAATATGTGTTTTTTCATAATATGTTTTTTTCATAGTAGTTTTGAATTGAATCAAATAGTAGTCACCCTTGCTGATTGGTTTACCTACGATACATAAGTTTTTTTATTTACATGCTTTTACAACTTTACTATGCTTTTACATCCTTGTTAATTAGTCTTTTTCGATCAATTTTATTTGCCGAATTGACTGGAAAATAGACCCCTAGACCAAAGACAATAACAGCTAACTTATATTCATCAAAAAACTCTAAAAATGCCAACCGAAAGACCGAGTGTGGGTCACCACAAACGCGACAATCAAGAACATTAAGGAAAATTCAAGAATCAACAGAGAAAGTTATGTACATTCAAAAAAGGAAAGCAAAACAAAAAAAAGAAGCAAAATTGTTAACGGGTCCACATGTTAAGTCAACTTGAAAAAGACATGTTTCCTTCCCCTTTGCTAATAAAGTGCATACTCTCCAGGGTTTCAAAAATACATGAAATAGGTATATTCATCTCATCATCTAAATGCGAACTATAGAACTAGTATCCACTAGCAGGTCTCAAAAGAGTCAAAACTTAACGAAGATACGTTTTTTCTGAGTCCAGTTATGCTACAAGCACAAAAAAAGAAGGAATTATGGTTGATAAAAAAGAGAAGTTATCATTTTATAAAGATATATATGGAAAGAAAAATATACAAACGTGAACACACAGGAATGTAAGTTACTTTCATTCAATACTATGTGGCTCTTCATCTACAACATGCAATATGATACTTTGATTTGTACTTCTTCTTATCAAGAAAAACATCCCAAGTTGAATATGATTTCGTTATTTTGTTGATCAACAGAAGTTATACATTGGAGGAGATTTAAATGGTCATGTTGGAAAATATAAGTATTATGATAGTGTGTATGGAGGTTATGGGTATGGAAATTTGAACGAAGAGGGTAATAAAATCCTTGAGTTTGCATTGGTGTATGACCTTACAATAAGACATACTTGTTTAGGAAGAGAGGCAATTAGTTACTTTTAAGAGTGGACCCAACATTAGCCAAGTAGAGTATTCCTTACTAGGAAGGTTGATAGACTAAGATGTAAAGATTTTAAAGTTATACCAAGAAGAAAGATTACACAACATAAGTTGATGGTGTAAGTCATACTATTAGGAAATACAAGAGAAAAATTACGATAAATAAGATATTGAGAACTAGATACGGTAACTTGAAACAAGAACTTACTAAGTTTTAAAGATGGAATGATAAATGAAGGAAGATTGACAATAATGCTATGTCAAATTATATCGAGAACATAGCAGATGATATTATATAGGAGTTCTAGAGGAAATGGGTGCTGATAGTGGCGAGGGGGCTGAGCCAGTGCAGGCGCTGGAGGCGGTTGGCGCCGGCCAGGCGGCGGGTGGGCCGGCCTTGGGCGGCCCGCCTGGAGGCGGCGCGGGCATCGCGGGTGCGGGCGGCTCCGCTGCGACAAGGGGGACATCGGTGGTCAGTGGCGAACGCGGCGGCGGCCTCGGCGACGGCGGACCCAGCATCGGCGGCGGGACGACGGAAAGTTCCGTGGCCCAAGGGGGTAGGCTGGCCCCGGGCGGATCCTCTGGAGCTCGAATCTTCCAACCTGGATCTGGATCTCGATATCAAGACAGACAGATAGATGGAGGGGGATGGACGACGATTACACGTCGCCGAAGCAGAAGTTAGGAGGAAAGGAGGGTAACATTCAGACCTCCGTGAGGTCACGTACCCCCTCTGATAGGAGGGCAGGGGAGGGGATGAGACCGCAGAAATCGGTGAATGCGTCTGGGATCCCCTCCCGAGGGGCGTCTGGTGGTGGCGGGAGAACAGCTGGACGGCGACCTAAACTGACTGTGGCAGATAAAGGGAAGGACAAGGCGGTGGACTTGGGAGGTCAGGGCGTTAGGCCTTCTCCAACATCGGTCTCCCAGCGGGCTCAGGGGACGATCCCACGCCCTGTGGGCAAGTCGTAGGTGGACATATGTAAGCCTGGGGGGTCGAAAAGCCCCACAATCATGGAGTTTGTTCCCCCTAAGAAAGTGGGAAGTGGTTTCAGGACCACGTTCATTGCGGAGAAGATTGCTCAGGTGACGACTTTTTGGGAGAATACGTTGGTCCTCTATGTTCTGGGGAACAAACCCTTCTATGGACAGATACGGACGTATGCGGCGCGGGTATGGCAGCCGAAGGGGAGTATAAAGTTCTTTGCCAGGGAGAACGGCTTTTTCTACGTGAAGTTCGGGCTAGCAGACGATGTAACCAGAATCCTCCAGGGTGGGCCGTGGACGTTCGACGGGAGGCTTATTATCCTGAAAGAGTGGACTCTGGACCTGAAATGTGAGAAGGAAGTCCTCAATACTATTCCGGTCTGGATCCGCTTCCCGGCGTTTTCGGTGCGATATTGGAGCATTCCATTACTCATGAGACTTGCTAGTCTGGTGGGCAGGCCGATTAAGGCAGATGATGCTACAGCCTTCCGTTCGAGGCTGATGTATGCGAGGATGTTCGTAGAGATCCGGGCTGGAGGGGAGCTGCAGAGCATAGTGGAGTACGAGGTTCCTTCGGGTGAGGTCCTATCTCAGAGAGTGGAGTACGAATGGGTGCCCCCTACCCGTTCACTTTGTGCCTGCTTCGGGCACCTTGATAGTTCCTGTCCGTCTGGAGGATTGCAGAGGGGGTCTGTCACGGCTACTACTGATACACCTGGCACCCCTCGGGTGATGGCGTCTACACCCGGAGATGGCATAGAGGGAGAGCTTATACGGGAGGAAGACCAACCGATGGAGGAGGCTAGGGGTCAGAGCCTACCTATCTTGTCTGCGGCGGCTCCTCCTGGTGGTGCTATGGTCGTCTTCTCGACGCAGAGGAGCATGGTCACAGAGGCATGGTGACTTCGGAAATAGAGGGGCGTAGAGTTGGCGGATCGGCTAGTGAGCAAGTTTACAGCAGAAAGAGGCATGCGGGCCCTCTGCGGGATGGTCCCCCTAGCGGGGGAGGGGGGGTCACTCCCCTGTTACGGGGGAGGAGCTTTGTGTTGACAATCCAGCCTGAGCCCTGATGCTTACTCAGTTTTCCACCCAGCATGTCCTTACTGTTGAGGTGGAGGAGGATATGACAGAGACGGAAGTGCTACCTCCCCCGGGTATCAGTTTAGGTGACTTACAGGAGGACCCCTCACTTAATAATTAATGACGATTATAGCCTGGAATGTGAGGGGTGCATGCTCACTAGGGAGATGGAGGAAGATTTGTGGAGTTTTACACATGGAGAAATGTGATATCTCTGTTCTACTGGAAACCAAGATTAAAGGGGATAATACTCTTGTCCGTCGGACACCCAATCATTGGGGCCAGATACACAACTTGGCTCTCTGCGACATGGCAAGGATCTGGGTTAGATGGAGCTCGAAGTGTTGGGATGAGAACTTGATCTTGATGTCAGAGCAGCTGATTGCCATCGTTTTCACGAACAAAGGTGACTTTCGATTCTTGGGAGTGGTATACGGCCACAACGACAGGAGACGTCGGAAGGTCTTATGGAGTGACATTGCTAAAGTGGTGTAATGACCCGCTCCGCCCTAGCGGCATGCCGATTCAAACGGCAAGTGTAACGACTCAAACGAGACGTCGACTCGAAGAGTTGCGTCGACCCGATGAAGTATCGATGCGAATCGATGCAAGACTTACAATGGCCCGTCAGAGATGAATCCAGACTTAGATTATCAAAGGCGCGCTCGGAGTATCGCTCGGCCGATGCGAACATCGCTAAGGTGGGTGGCTCCGATGAACCCGTCTTTGCTTAGCCTAGACACATAATAATACGGACACTATCACTGAAATCGCTAGGCGATAACACCGCGCATGCTAATAAATGACCCAACGCACCTAGCTAAGGGATTAATCCCATCTTGTATGCTTGTATAGAATATGGAAAGGAACATGAAAAATACGAGAACTCTCGCACCGCGCTCCACGCTCGTGCTAAGGCACAAGCTTACGTTCAAGTCTCTTATGCGTTCAACAATGAAACAATGAATGGTTTACAACAATGAAACGAGAAGACTATCAACATAGTCGTTCCGAGTAGAGTTTAGCAACATTGAAAGACTATGGGACCGATGGGCCGCCAAGGCGACTCCCGCACGAAAAGTGGCATAATGTATAAATGAAAGAATGAACGAATAAACGAGTGAATGAATGAATCAACGAATGGATGAATACGAAAATGAACCAATGAACGAATGGACAAGTGAATGAAAGAAAAAAAGAATGAATAAAAGATAAGAAGGAAAAGAATGGTTAGCGACAGGTGTGACGGGCACGTGCAACGGGGCTCGCTACTCGCGCTGCACGGACGCCAACCTGGTCGATAACGCATTGTGGCTAAGGGTTAGCCTATGACGATAAAATACGAAATGGTCGTGGACGGACCCGTGCACGGTTGATACGGATTCCGCGGCATGATCAAAGGGAGGATCGTGGCCGGCCTAGGCGGAACCAAGTCGAGGCTTACAGGCTGCCTGGGTGCGGACTTGGCCACCCGGGGGACGTAAGTGCTGAGGTATTTCAAGAGACTAACGGGGTGTGTGCCAGTCCCACCCTACGCTAAGTTGAGAAATACCATGGTTGGAAGTGTCCAAAATGGCTTGTGATGCCAGCGACCGGTGCATATAGATTTAAGTGGGCTTTGCTGGTGGCAATCCACGTGCAAGTCCTTGCATTAAAATCAAAGTAGTCTAAGTTAATTGTACAAAGCACTTTCTGAATAGGCTTGAATATAACACACAAAATGATCAAAGAGTACTTCGAGCAAACGAGTTAGAAAACGTGCTTACGACGTGTTAGAACCCGAGGCAAGGACACGCACTTGACATTGAATGCTTACATGATCTACGTTAAGTTATTTCATATGAATTGTTGACTAACTTGGTTTACGTTGGACAGGGAAGGCCGGACGGTAAGTATGGATAAGTCGTGCATGTATTTCCATGCGACACTTGTTTTTACTCAACACGAGATAGGCTATGAGATATGCCATAAAAATGATCCTAAGACAAGATTAGAAAGACAATGAATGATAGAGATATACAAAAGTAAATGGAACGTGTTTGGTAATGATAGCATTGTGGGCGAGCTAGCCTCCCCACCAGTGCATAACAATGTACTGATAACCCCACAGTCTGCTTGTAGGATGCAGGAGACGCCGGCGGGTGCGGAGCTTCCATCGAACGTGTTAAGGCGCGGAGCCAACATCCGGGGCCTTGGGACGTTGCAAGAAGCTGAAGCACCTATACAGGACATAATGTATCGGAACATCACCATGAATCATTCCATGTTGTAAGCCACTTGGCACGCCCTTTATGTTTCAGAGAGAGAGAGCTTGAGCGATTTGTAATATCGGCCTAGCGCCGCTTGTAAACTTCTTGAATATCAATAAAGAATTTGAATTCGCTTCAACTTGTGTTCATTTACTTTCCGCTGCAAATGGGGACACTCTGTGCGACTCTGTGGCCTAGCTCAAATCGGCCGTTTCTGGACTTAGCCTTGCACGGGCGCAACCTAGGCCCGTGCGGCATCACGCCTTAGCGAGGACGATCGCTCCTGCGGGAGCGGGGTGTGATAGATTGGTATCAGAGCACGGCTTTACGTCTTTGGACCTCATTTCGATTCTCTCAGTTTTGAAAGCTCGTTGAAACAAAAGAAGTTTACGCTCTCTCTCGTTGTGCCTTGGGATGTTCCATACAATAAGTCTAATATTTTCAAAAGTTCGTACGAGTACTCGGTTGGATGGGATCGATAGGCGAAGGCCTTTGTGCCACCACGACGGACTTGAGTTGGAAGGAACCGATGCTAAGAGTTAGCAAACGCAGTGCGTGCTTGAATGAGCTTACGCTAACAGCAAACAAGTACACGAGACCAAAGTATAGTGCGAACGGGATGGTTATGCACGCAGCCTTTTGGCTAAGTTATGCAGAGTATCGCACACCTAGACCCTTAAGTGCGAATGAGTTGCGAGCGAGATCAATTATCGCTCGAACGAGAATAAGTAAGCGTGCAAACTCGAATATAGTCCGCACGGAATCGCTATGCACACGGCCCTTTGGCTAAGTTGTGCCGCGTGTCGCGCACCTCGACTTTTGGTGCAATCGAGTTGCGAGCGATATCAAGTATCGCTCGATTGAGAATGGAGATACACTTTGAGTGTCTATCGATAGGAACGCTATCGAGTTAACGCTTAGGCGTACCTGAAGGATTGGCTTGAATTTTGAGGATTAGTATTAACGACTTAGTACGTCGAGGCGACGTGAGCGATTACGCTAGAGATTCATCGAACGAATCTGAAGGATGTCTTAGCGCATGATGCGAACGTGATTGAGGACTAGATCGTATGGCTTGAATCCGAATGGTGTATGTGATAGGTTCGGAGAAGAATAAGAATGAGTGTCGACGACTAGTCGAGTGGCTCGAACCCTGAGTGGTGTATGGACGTCATAGAAATTGTTCGAGCGAGACTAAAGGATTTACGGACCGTACGAGTATGTCGGCAAGTGATACGATCGCGCAAAGCCTTAGAACGTGTCACGCTTAGTTGGCCGTAACTTCAAAATTCCCGAACGAGATGTCGCTGGACAACTTGTCAATGGGCAACGCGAGTTAGAAAATGGTTCGGAACGATGAATAAAAATGAATGGACTTGATCGAGGAAAACTTAGAGGATCACGCGCACGATTTCGGATTGATTCAAATAAATTGTGACTTGAGTTTGGACAACGATCTTGAAACTAGCTTGAGGAATAGCGATCAAACTTGATCTTGAATATCGAGAAAATTGTGGAATATCCAACTCGGACAACAGCATCAACGCACGGCGCGAAATCGGTTGCAAAGGAAGATCGTCAGGTTACGCATATCGTCGATGGTATTAAGGCGTATCAAAGATCGATATGCGATAACTCGGGGGTACTCTGACTCGACAAATGACGATCGTGCAAATGTCATTGTCCCGTTGGATGCTATACTTGGGATGTTAAAAATGTGTCGAGGAAAAGATAGATTTAGCTCGAGGATTTTCTAGTTGAATGTATGACGGTCAGACTATCGAATTGATTTGGCTCGGATGAAAATATGAATGCTTGGATTTGCTTCGTTGACAACCACAACGTTGACGTTCTTGTCTTATGCGAGCGCAACTCCAGCCTCGCACATGCGCCACGTCGGATTATGGCGATCACTCCGCGTGAGCGCTGATATGGTGATTCATACAGCGGGAGTGATTGAACTTGGATGGCGTGGCAATCTGATTGCTTCAACTTGTGGTTTGACGCGAAGGCGGACTCGATAATGAATTTGTGTGCTTGAAGAATTGAACTTGAGAATTGAGTAGGTCCAATCCGCGTATCGAGAATGGGTTAGTCTAAAACTCAAACAAGAGTTACGCCCCGATGAGAATGATTATTCCGCGGGAGCGTTGCATGGTGATTCATGAACCGCCGTGGATAATCGGACTCGCGTGAGATTGGGGCGCAATGTATTGTCGAACAGGATGACCTCGTGATCGAATACACGAATTGGTTAGAACTAGTGATTGAACGGAATTGAATATGTGCAACGTAAGTCTTGATGCGAATTAGGTGATCATGCTCGATGTTTAGAAATTTGAGTGAAACGAACTTGGGTAGAAACTCCCGTACAAGCGATTAAATGGTCTAACCATAGGATTTGGGGCGAGCATCGTGCAACGACCTTGCGCGACGAGCCACGGACCTGACGTATAACTATGACCTTGTGAGCTGACCTAGCGGATAGGCGGACGACCCTATGCCGAGTGATTGAACCTGTGCGATGGCATTTACAGTATCGTCTAGATGGACGATAGACTTGGGGAAACAAGACTTATAGTAGGACGGGGAACTGGGAGTGTGCGTGAACGACGACGAGATTGGCCCCAAACGAAGGGAATGATAGGGATGGATGATGCGCAAGTAAAGTTGGGATAACAAATTGAATCATTGATTGGAAGACGTACTCGGTGATAGTGCGATACTTGATCTTGAATTGGACGGAAATTACTTAGATTTGGTCGACCCCGCTGAGAAGAAATCGTATTGATTTCGTTGACAAGAGCGCTTGAGAAGCGAATCGAATCATCTCGAGGACCGAGATAAACGATATGTGATACACACATGAGTTCGGTTTTAAATCGAAGTTAGCAAAAACGATCGGCAAATCAAAACTATCACGAGTAGCTTGTCCGACTTCGCTAATCGCTAAGCTTGGTTGAAATGTACGTATTCGGGGGACGCCTTGGATACGTGCACGATCCAAACTCAGCGATATGATGAACTCGAATGCAGCTGCAAGTGGGTGTTGCGATGCGCATGAACGAATGAGTGAGTTGCCTCAGCCCACGACTCTCGTGTTTGAGAATTTCAACGCACCTCGTGCGACCGTTTCAGTCCCATGAAACGTCGAAATAGCAACCAAGTCGAAGAAACGCAACAAATGAATAAGAACCATCAACTCTGAAATGAATGAAAAGCCATTCAATAAAATCGACCCAAACGTATGCGACACAAAACTTGGAAAGGTACCGAGCATGGTTCGATACCATCGAACGATAGAGCCGTTCGATAGAATTGTCTATGAAACACGATGACACGAGTTAAGGAATGGTAGGATGACCTGCACTCAGGAAGTCTCGAGGACGAGACTTGTTTTAAGTGGTGTATTATGTAATGACCCGCTCCGCCCTAGCGGCACGCCGATTCAAACGGTAAGTGTAACGACTCAAACGAGCCGTCGACTCGAAGAGTTGCGTCGACCCGATGAAGTATCGATGCGAATCGATGCAAGACTTACAATAGCCCGTCAGAGATGAATCCAGACTTAGACTATCAAAGGCGCGCTCGGAGTATCGCTCGGCCGATGCGAACATCGCTAAGGTGGGTGGCTCCGATGAACCTATCTTTGCTTAGCCTAGACACATAATAATACAGACACTATCACTGAAATCGCTAGGCGATAACACCGCGCATGCTAATAAATGACCCAACGCACCTAGCTAAGGGATTAATCCCATCTTGTATGCTTGTATAGAATATGGAAAGGAACATGGAAAATACGAGAACTCTCGCACCGCGCTCCACGCTCGTGCTAAGGCACAAGCTTACGTTCAAGTCTCTTATGAGTTCAACAATGAAACAATGAATGGTTTACAACAATGAAACGAGAAGACTATCAACATAGTCGTTCCGAGTAGAGTTTAGCAACATTGAAAGACTATAGGACCGATGGGTCGCCAAGGCGACTCCCGCACGGGAAGTGGCATAATGTATGAATGAAAGAATGAACGAATAAACGAGTGAATGAATGAATCAACGAATGGATGGATACGAAAATGAACCAATGAACGAATGGACAAGTGAAAGAAAGAAAAGAAAGAATGAATAAAAGATAAGAAGGAAAAGAATGGTTAGCGACAGGTGTGACGGGCACGTGCAACGGGGCTCGCTACTCGCGCTGTACGGACGCCAACCTGGTCGATAACGCATTGTGGCTAAGGGTTAGCCTATGACGATAAAATACGAAATGGTCGTGGACGGACCCGTGCACGGGTGATACGGATTCCGCGGCATGATCAAAGGAAAGATCGTGTCCGGCCTAGGCGGAACCAAGTCGAGGCTTACGGGCTGCCTGGGTGCGGACTTGGCCACCCGGGGGACGTAAGTGCTGAGGTATTTCAAGAGACTAACGGGGTGTGTGCCAGTCCCACCCTACGCTAAGTTGAGAAATACCACGGTTGGAAGTGTCCAAAATGGCTTGTGATGCCAGCGACCGGTGCATATAGATTTAAGTGGGCTTTGCTGGTGGTAATCCACGTGCAAGTCCTTGCATTAAAATCAAAGTAGTCTAAGTTAATTGTACAAAGCACTTTCTGAATAGGCTTGAATATAACACACAAAATGATCAAAGAGTACTTCGAGCAAACGAGTTAGAAAACGTTCTTACGACGTGTTAGAACCCGAGGCAAGGACACGCACTTGACATTGAATGCTTACATGATCTACGTTAAGTTATTTCATATGAATTGTTGACTAACTTGGTTTACGTTGGACAGGGAAGGCCGGACGATAAGTATGGATAAGTCGTGCATGTATTTCCATGCGAGACTTGTTTTACGCAACACGAGATAGGCTATGAGATATGCCATGAAAATGATCCTAAAGCAAGATTAGAAAGACAATGAATGATAGAGATGCACAAAAGTAAATGGAACGTGTTTGGTAATGATAGCATTGTGGGCGAGCTAGCCTCCCCACCAGTGCATAACAATGTACTGATAACCCCACAGTCTGCTTGCAGGATGCAGGAGAGGCCGGCGGGTGCGGAGCTTCCATCGAACGTGTTAAGGCGCGGAGCCAACATCCGGGGCCTTGGGACGTTGCAAGAAGCTGAAGCACCTATACAGGACATAATGTATCGGAACATCGCCATGAATCATTCCATGTTGTAAGCCACTTGGCACGCCCTTTATGTTTCAGAGAGAGAGAGCTTGAGCGATTTGTAATATCGGCCTAGCGCCGCTTGTAAACTTCTTGAATATCAATAAAGAATTTGAATTCGCTTCAACTTGTGTTCATTTACTTTCCGCTGCAAATGGGGACACTCTGTGCGACTCTGTGGCCTAGCTCAAATCGGCCGTTTCTGGACTTAGCCATGCACGGGCGCAACCTAGGCCCGTGCGACATCACGCCTTAGCGAGGACGATCGCTCCTGCGGGAGCGGGGCGTGACAAGTGGCGATCGCTGCTGCTTCCTCTCACCTCCCCCTCATTCTGATGGGTGACTTCAACGCTCTTCTGCACAGAAAGGAGAAGATGGGTGGCAGACCGGTTCCAGATTCGATCTTGCATGATTTCCAGAGTTGCCTTGTCCAGTCGAGCCTTAGAGTCTATCGCGCTCGGAGTATATCTGGACCTGGCACAACAAAGCAGTCAGGAACAAGGTTGCTTGTCAGTTGGATAGGGCCCTGGACAACGGGGAGTGGTTCCGCCGCTTCCCTCATTCTCTGGCTGAGGGGTTGGCCGCTGGGACGAGTGATCATTATCCTATAAGGGTTGGATTCACTTCCAGCCCCTCAGTGCGGCCTCGTCCCTTCCGGTACAACAACAGCTGGTTTCTCTCAGAGGGTTACTCAGAGGCGATTACGGAGGGTGTTGCTCATCAGGTTGTGGGGACTGCTCAGTATCAGATGGTACACCGGCTCAAGTACACGAAGAAGGCGCTACAGACTTGGGTGAAGAGTTTGCCCAAGTCCTCTCTTGAAGATAAGGAGACGGAGCTTCGGTCCATCCAGCATTCCATGTAATCTGACATATTAAATGGGGACCTTGCGGCTAGAGAGAAGGAACTGATTGGGGAAGTCAATACTCTGCGGCTTCAGAAGGAGATTAGTGCGGCTCAGTGCGCTAAATGCTCCTGGCTTAAGAATGCGACCGATGTACCAAGTTCTATGATGTCATTCGCACCAGATAGCATCGGAACACCATCTCTCAGCTTCTTGATACCGAGGGTAATCTGATTGGGGAGCCGTCCAAGATCTCAGGAGAGGCTGTCAGGTACTACTCTGAGTTATACTTTCAGATTGACTATCTATTTGTGTTCCCAGATGTAGTCACAAAGAGATTGGTGACTCCATATGGGAATAGCCTCCTACTTGCCCCTATCACTATGGAGGAGGTGGAGACCATTATCAAGAAAGCGGACCCCAACAAAGCTCCAGGTCCGGATGGATTTAGTAGTGGATTCTACAAACGCCACTGGAATATTCTGAAGGCCTCGGTTCTCGCGGCGGTCCAGAAGTTCTTCTCTGAGGGGAAGCTGCTGAAGGAGCTGAACCGCACTTTCTTGACTCTGGTACCAAAGGAGGGGGAGACCTCGTTGGCAGACTTTAGGCCTATTGCATGCTGTAATTATCTTTATAAAATAATTACTCACCTCATGTGCCGGCGCGTGGAGGGGATCATGCAAGACCTTGTCTCTCCGAACCAGGCGGCGTTTATCAAGGGGCGATCTATAGCTTAGCACAGCCTTCTAGCTCATGAGATGGTGAGGGGCTTCAACAAACCTGGCGGGGAGAAGGCATGTGTAAAGCTGGATCTGAGGAAGGCCTACGACATGGTCAACAGGGAGTTCTTATGCCACCTTCTGTCTGCTATGGGGTTTGATGATCGTTGGGTTGCGTTGATTCGGAAATGCATATCATCTTCCACCTTCTCGGTCCTTATCCAGGATATTCCGCATGGGTTCTTCAAAAGCAACCGTAGACTCCGACAAGGTGATCCCCTGTCGCCTTGTCTGTTCATGCTTGTCATGGAGTACTTTACCTGCTTGATGGATAGGGCAGTCCATTTTGGAAGGATTGTCCCGTTGTACAGGAGAGTCGAGCCTCCGGTTACCTACCTCATCTATGCCGACGACCTGCTGGTGTTCATACAGCCTTCGTTCGAGGGTATGAACACGTTATCTGAGATTATAGGTGAGTTGGAATCACACTCGGGACTTCAGATGAACAGAGAAGAGCAGGGTCTACTTCAGTTCACTTTGCCTTCAGAAGGAGGAGCGCGCTGATGTACTGGGCATGGAGAGAAGTGAGCTCCCGGTGAAATACCTGGAAGTTTTTTTGACAGTCAATTATGCCCGAGACCAGGATTGCTATAGCCCGATGAAGTATGCCCAGCAGAGAGTTGAAGGTTGGCAAGCTGCCGGACTATCTTTTGGGGGGCGTATCGAGTTAGTCCGATCGGTTATCTCTGCCCTGGTCCAGTTCTGGCTGCAGTCTATTTTGATACCCGTGGCTACCATCAAAAAAGTTGAAAGGATCTGTGCTGATTTCATCTGGAGGGGGGGCCTACATGCGATCTCTTGGGAACAGCTCTGTCGGCCAAAGAAGGAGGGAGGTGTGGGTCTCCGTCCTCTGTTGGCTATCAGGGAAGCCTCGGCCCTGAAACTGGCATGGTGGTTCACCAAAGGGAGATCCCTCTGGGCGGAGTGGATGCAGTCTCGCTATGTGAGGAATGACAACTTCTGGAGGTGTGGTATTGACAACAACCACTCTGTGTCCTTCAAACAAATTCTGAGACACATAGTTGTTCTTCAATCGTCTGTCAGGAGGATCATGTGTGATTGGGCTGGAACTGATCTATGGCTGGATCCTTGGATAGAGCACCAGTCTCTGGTGGACATTATGGGCGATTGAGCTCACAGGGAGGCGGGCAGAGGTCTGTCTTGTCAGCACATCATCAGGAATAGAGCTTAGAGTCCGGAGTCCTACCGCCATACTGAGGAGCTTGGTGAGATTATTCGCGGGATCGAGATTGACCCATCCCAGCCTGAGGATATATGGGTCTGGGATCCGCCTGACGCGACTGGAGGTACTACCTCGGGAGAGTTCACCTTCCAGAGTGGCTACAACCTTATGTGTAGTGCCAATCCCCCAATTAGTGATTATGACTTCATTTGGTGCAAGGATCTGTCCAGGAAAATACAGCTATGTATGTATCGCCTGCTCCTGGGTCGTCTTCTGACAAGGGACAAACTCATCTCTTTTGGGATCCAGGTCCCCAATTCGAAGTGTGCACTCTGTGATTTAGAGGAGGAATCGATGACCCATCTATTTTTTGACTGTGGAGTTTTATGGTCCATATGGTCTGAACAAAATCGTATGCTGGATGGAGGTATTTCTGGCAGGTCGATTGGAGCAATCATCATGGGTATTCGAGATTGCAGAGGGCGAGGCATGGTCTGGTTCAAGACTGCTAGGATTCGGCTAGCAGCCGCTGTCTGACATGTTTGGCGGGAGAGGAATCGGCGCATATTCGAGGGACTTATCACCCCTCCGGTTGGTATCCTCCATAATTTGGAGTTTGATGTAAAAGAAATAGTAAACTGACAGGTGGACGACCATTATGTCTGTATGTTGTATGAGTATTGACTGATTTTGGAATAAAATTTACCTTTTTTTCCAAATATATATATATATATATATATATATATATATATATATATATATATATATATATATATATATATATATATATATATGAGGTGGGATCAGATTCACCCCCTATTTTATCCACCCCATTATCATCCACACCATATCCATTGGATTAGAATTAATTAACAGTTCAGATTAAATCTAATTAAGCAACTGTTGCTTCTTAATATATAACAGATTGGGCATAGGAAAATCAATCAGACGGATTCAACTCCGCATGTTTTGGTGAGATGCATCACTGAAGATACACATTCATTCGTAGGCTGGTTAATTATACGGATTCAACTCCTTAACTTATATAGTAAGGAGACCACAAATCCTTGGTCTGTTACAGTTGCAGGCAAATTATCCAAGTCTCCTTTATACGCACAGGGGTCTCGCTGGCCATTCACGCACGCGATGGCTTGGCGAGGGAATACGGTTCCTCGGTGAAGCTGAGGGTTCTCGTTGGCCATTCATGCATGTGGTACACACGCGTAAACTCTAGATGCGGTGGAGATGGTGGCGAGCTCTCACTCTCGGCCTGGTGGTCTGAAACAGGGAGTGCGGTCCGGACATGCGTGCGAAAAAGCTCGGGCTGGTGTCGAGCTTGCTCGAGATCGGTCAACGGCCGTCGGCATGCTCGGTCGAGACGTACATCGGTGGAGGCTGCATGCATGCGGTGGTCACCTGTTGAGCACACAACAGTAGAGTCGTGGGTGTCGTCTGCTGCCGGTCGGCTTGATCCTACCACCAAAGACTCGCTCTTTGGTTTCTGTTCCGACCGGCAGGACCATCGGAAGCCAACTGACCAAGCCGACCGGCAGTGAACCCTTTTTTTTAGTACAAACGGGCATCAAGAGCAACAGTTTTTATCCAAAACTTTCGGGATCAGCTGTTTGAACCCTTTTTTTACGTTCTACTTTGTTAAAGACCATGTCCTCTGCAACATCAACAAAATCATGTCCACTACAACATCAACAAAAAGAATTATCAATTACAGCAAACATTTAAATTCTTTTCTGGATAAACAAAAAGTACACAAATATGTATAGCAAATCTAGATTTTAGTACAAATGGGCTATGACATGCTGTAAATAGAAATCTAACATTTGTGCGGCAATACCAGCACCACTTACTGGTGGCCGAAAGTTGGCACACAACAAGGCAGTGCGAAACAGCATTTCGTTTAACATTGGCACACCAATCATCCAGTATTTTATGTGCAATAAACCCATCAACCTTTACTTCATAGCAGAATACTTTTGAAGCAATTATGCTATACATTAGAAAAAGCCAAAATAAATGTTCATCCACACAATGATGAGAAAATTCTCGTAAAAAACAACCTACTTTACATCCCCAATTCTCTTCGACTCATTTTACAGTCTAAAATCTGTATGGAGCAACAAAATGGCTACAAACCCAAGTTTACAGCAGCAAATATAGTTACCGAGAAATTCTAATGAAAATTTTTGCATACAATTCAAACCAATCAGTAGTCAGAGGCAGAGAGGACATCGTCAATCTACCAGATCATTTTTACAACCTGTGTTGGATGTCCATTACAAAGGTTTTAGTGAAGAATTTACATAATATGATAAAAATAACTTCTATCTATCATAACTGATACCACATCCATGAAAATGAGAATAGAAGTCTCTGCACTGGATGTTGATTACAAATGTTTTAGTGAAGAAAGTAATGAGAAAACTCTTGTAGATCTATCGGGTTGAGGGGTTAATGCCTCATCTTCAGAAGTTTATGTCGGGTTGAGGGGTTAATGCTACCAGATCCTTAGGGCGGAGGCGGAGCACGCGGCCGCAGGTGGGTTACCCGATCCTTCGGCCACCACTTGGAGACCAGCCCACTATCCGGAGGCCTTGAAGACAGGCACACCTCGAACCCCTCGTGCCGGAAATTGCAGAGAACCACTGTCGTCCTTGATGACAAAGGTTTTACCATGATGTATGTGACCTTGTCAAGATGTACGTCGCTGCGGGCACATACGGAGGATTCTTCTTCCTGTCGTCCACATGGTTCATCACGATAACCATGGGCACTGAGTACAGCTGAGAGAAAAAAGAAGAAGAAAGATGGGAAGCCATCGGATTTTTGCCTACCCATCCAATCGAACACCTCACACCGGACCTAGCCTTGCCATCGACAACAATGAACAAGAAAGCTTCCCTAAATTTTTTGAATCTTTTTGGAAGTAGCGGTAGTCGACGAAGCCGCTGGGGTTGGGGGTAGCGGCACATGGGGATTCTTCTGGGGGATAGAGGGTTTTTTTTTCCAATCCGTTTCTCTCTCTCTCTCGTTTATATTTTGTATGAATGATTTTGTTTGTTTTTCTATCTTTGGTTAGCACCTTTCTATTTTTGGAGTGGATGAATCTTAGCCGTTCATTAAATCTAATCCTACGGATTATATAAGGATGATAAGCGGGTGGATAAAATAGGGGGTGAAGCCGATCCCACCTCTATATATATATATATATATATATATATATATATATATATATATATATATATATACAATATTTTGAGAAATATAAATTAGCAAATAAGGAACTAAGAAAGCAATTAGCAAAGTTCAACCAAAGGCCTATGATCATTTGTATAAGAGGTTAAAAACTAAAGAAGGAAAAATTATATATAGGCTTTCTAAGAGTAGGGAAATGAGAAATAAAGACCTAGGTAATATTAAATGTATCAAGAGTGGAGACCAAAACATATTAGTTAAAAAAAAAGAGAATATTAAGAAGAGGTAGGGTATTTATTCTCACAAGTCGTCATCGAGAATAACCTAAAAAGCATTAGTATGGAAGCAAATGAGTTAGTTCCAGATATGTTAGAATGCTATTGTCCTATAATTAGGACTTCAAAAGTTAAGGAAGCTTAGAAGAAAACGAAAAACAAAATGATGAAAATCCCGATGAAATTTCTATTGAGATTTGAAAATGTTTAAGAGAGCATGATATGATTAACTAATTTATTAACCAAATTCTAAGGATTAGGAAAATGCGTGATGGCTAGAGAAGTAGTATTCTAGATCCTATATATAAATAAGGCTTAATTTCAACTTGATATCCTAAACTTTGTTACTTGACAACTTGATACCTCAACTATAATTGTACAACTTAATATCTTAAGTGTTAAAAAATGCTTAAATGACCAAAATATCCTCATTATCTCCCCCCTCTCCTTGACATCAGCCGCGACGACGTAGGTAGCGGTGCGGCAGCGACGGCGGCGGGGGTGAGGATTGCAGCGGGATAGGCGCGGGGGTGGGAGGGTGGGTTGGGGGGGGGGGGGGGGCAACGGCGGGAGGGGGCGCAGCGGGAGAATTTGTTACTCGACAACTTGATACCTCAACTTTAATTGTACAACTTAATATCTTCCCAGTGTTAAAAAAATATAAATGACCAAAATACTTTCATTATCTCTCCTCTCCTTGACAACAGTCACGGTGGCAGCAGCAGGATAGGCGGGGTGGGGGGCAACAGCGGGAGGGGGGCTGCAAGGGGGCCAGGAGCGGGCGGGGGAGGCAACAGGAGGCGGGGCGGGAGGGGGCTACAGCGGAGGGGGGGGGGCAGGGGTTGGCGGGAGCTGCAGCGGGGGTGGGGGACGTGGGGGGTGGGGGGTGCGGGGGTTGGCGGTGTGGTCGACAGCAGGTGTAGGGAGTTAGGGTGGGAGAGGGAGGGATATTTTGGGGTTTTTATTTTTATTTTTTAATGGAAAAATTAACTCCTAGCTGACGAAGGTACAAAGTTTAAAATATTCAATAGTTGATGGCATGAAGTTGTCGAGTAAAAAGGTTTAGGGTATCAAGTTGAAAAAAATAGAATAGTTGAGAATATCAAGTTGAAATTTAGCTTATATATAAGAACGAAGATTTGTACTAAATATTGAGGAACCAAGCTTATATGTCATACCACGCAACTCTTGGAGAGAGTAATTGAGCAACAAAGAAAACGATAATTTTATAGAATTAGTTTGGTTTTATGCCAGGGAGAACTACTATGGAAGCTAAGAAGTAAGAAAAACAATAGAAAAACTTAGACAACTGAAGTGGAAACTACATACAATTTTCTTGATTTAGAAAAGACTTGTGATACAGTAAATAGGAAAATAATGTGGTAGATTTTGAAAAAGAAACAAAGTCCTAATTGTTATATTGAGATTATAAAGTATATGTATTATAGAATTACGACTATAATATGGAGTATTGATGAGATACCACACCATTCCGTGTAACTATTGGTTTACATCAAGAATCAACATTAAGTCCTTATATGTTTGTGTTGGTTACTTATTTAATTACTAGGAATATTCAAGATGAAGTTCTATAGTATCAAACAAATTTGCATATGATATTATATTAGTTGATGAGACTAAAGAAGAGAGAGACTCTAAAATAAAATTATGGAGAGAAACCCTGGAGTCTAAGGGTTCTAAAATTAATAGGGCAAAATTTGAGTATATGAAATGTAAGTTCAAACAAATGCCAAGGAAAAATGAGAGACTACACCTTGATGAACAAGAGATACCTAAGAGCGTTAGTTTTTGTTATTTATGATCTATAATTCATCATGATAGAGAGATTAGGATTCATTTCATAGAATTAAGACATGATGGTTGAAATGGAATGATACTTTTGGACTGTTTTTTGGTCGCAAGATACAATTGAAAAGAAAATCTCTATAAGAGGCTATAAGACCAGTCTTACTTTATCGATCAGAGTGTTGGACACTTTAAAATGAAATGAACGTAGCTAAATAAAAATGCTAAGATGGATGAGTGAATTCATGAAAAGTTGGAGGTGATACCAATTGAGAGTAAGATGATAAATAATTGCTAAGGTGGTTAGGCCATGTTATCTCTGTTTCCAGTATCGATATTTTCATGAATATTTGAGTGTATATATTGTTTTTTTTTTTTTTTCATATTTAGTATCGTGAGTTTTCGTTCCCGTATCTTGTATTCTCGTGCTCCAGTATTGCATACTCATGTTCGTTACAATACTGATTAGCATCAATAGTATATATTTCTTGCATTGGTTTGGTTTTTGTGGTTTTCGGAATTTGTGTCTCAAGTACAGCACGAGTTGCTCGTGTGATAATCAAAGTGGATTAATAGACCTATGCAACAAATTAAGTTTACATGGTTTTCTTGATGTAACCCACCATTTGACTACCCTAGACCTATAAAAAACCCTAACAATGATTTAGACTTGTCCTAAGAACTGCTCGCAGATTAGGAACTCTAGAATTAGGGGTTTATAACCTGATTTTCTGAGTCAGCAATATGTTAGCCCAATGATTATTGAGTATTTTGATTACGACTAATCGATTAAGTTTATAACTAAATAATCACTGATGGTTATACTTGATCAAGGCACATACTAAGTATTTCTTATTCTCATCATCCACACTTGTAATTCATGAGATCTTTATTAGTGTCAGATATGATACATATAATTGTTTGCTATTATGCAGGGGCAGGGCCTGGATTTAAATTATGGGGAGGCCGTGCTGCTATATATACAAATCCTTCAAATTGTTATGTTAATTAAACTTCAATAGCAAAAAATATACTAAAATTCAAACCAAAATGAGCAAAAAAAAAGTCAATATTTTCAAAGTGTTAGAAAAGATGAAGAAATTTTTTTGTACACATTCAAAATATATGTAAAACATTTTAACAAAGATGTAGCTCGAACTCATACTCTCTCATTTGAAAGCCCAATGCACAACCACTAAAGCAAGTTTACTATTTATACATTAGGAGGTCAAACTACTATATATTTAAAAACTACAAAAAAATCTATATAATAATCAACATTTTTCTAAAAAATTTGTGTGTGTGTGTGTTTTTTTTTTTTGGGGGGGGGGGGGGGGGGGGGGGGGCATAGCCCCCTTGGACCCTCTATAAATCCGCCCCTACTATTATGTATATTGTTTTCTATAGCCAAATAAAAACCCTAATGCTAGAAAATAATGATTCTTAAACATAAGATAATTACTTCTTTTGGATAAGTCATAGGATGTCTATTTGCAAGCAAATAGAAATTCTAATCCTTAACAGATAACTAATCCTAAAAGGAAACAACTTAATTTTTTAGGCTAAGCCCTAAAGTATTGATATATGACCAAGGAGAAATCCTTATCTAATCCTAACTATCCTAAACCAAACCAATTAGTTTACAAGAACTTGTGTTCTGCATCAACATCCCAACAATTACTGATTCAATGGGGGCATGCAACAATGCGAGAAAGATATCTCCAAGTGATGCTTCAACTGTTAATAATATTACGTAATTTGAAATAAAGTATTCTTATATATAAAATTAATCATATCATTAAGCATTGTGAGCAAGCTCCATCCTATTAAGTAGGCTGGCTCTCCATATCCTTCATCACACTTGTTACAAGGGAATTGAGTAGACTGAGGATAGGAAAGTCTGTGTGTCAATCCCAAGATCCCAAGTACATAAAGGCAAAGAAACTCGGTCAACAAAATGAAACCATTTTAGTTGGTAGTTTAAAAGATGAAGGATATGACAACCAATATATTGGAGTAGCAGTAAAGCTATACTAATTGTGGAGGCAAAAGAGTAAGTCTAAGGTTAGTAACACCTAGCCCAGGCCAAGATCAAATTGTGCTCATGATCATGCTAGAAGAAATTGATCAACTACATAACAACTCATTCCCTTGAAACCAGCAAAACTAACATACTCACATCAACAAGTTGGTCCAAACTCTCATTTTTAGAAATCTAGCAAGTTCTTAGTACAATTCCTTTGGGAAACTTACCAATGGATCATCAAATCCTCATACTACCCGTCAAACTACTAGCCCATCTAATTAGGGAATGTAATTATCACAAATACATACTTCATAATTCATTGAACATACTTGGTATTTACCTTTTCCATTTTTGTGACGTTATAAGCTTTTGTTACGTTATAAAGGATTATTTTGTAACTTATAGACGATGTGTATTTCATTAGCCGTTACTCATTCTTCTATCTCGAAGATTCTTGCATGTACTTTCAATGCACTAATCTTCAGGTTCACGCACACTTCACATGCATCCATGAACATTTTAATAAATGTTTGTCCGAGATGTAATTAAGCTCGTCGAAGAGATATCTTCACAGTGGACTAGGTATAAATCACCATCGTCCCTGTTAAAGGCCTAGAACAGTACCAATGTTTGTACACAACATGGAGGCTCTTAGGCAGGCTACCTGGGAAAACGGAGAGAACTTTCGAAGGAGTAGTCATCCTTCCAGAGTACAATTTTATGGCAAAGCTCCATGTGAAGGATGCTCCGAGCCTGTGTGGACAGACTTCCCCGCTTCGACGGTAGCGCTACTCCAGAGGGCATTCGAAGAGGGGATGCCTGTAATTGGCACAGAGATTGACAATCGGAAGTGCATCGTCGCATGCTCAGCAATGGTTATGCTCGATGCCTCAACAAAATCCATACAATCAATTGCATGGATGGATGTCGATGGAAGGTGGTTCTTTCCGCAGTCCAAGATAGAGAGTGGTACATGTAATGTAACCACCCAAGGGATGGTTACGGGGCCATCATTCCATGTCAAATATCAACCGGACCATCAAGGAAGGACTGTTCGTTTACTATCAATCCTTCCCGACTTGAACTTAATGCCTCCTGAGTGGTATAAGTCTCGATGAAGTAAGAGGTACATCTAGTAGGTGACTGAGGTGTCAAGGTTCTAAAAGGTTCTCTCTCTCTCTCCCTTCAACAATTGTAAGCTGTTCTCTCTCCCCTTCAACAATTGTAAGCTAAAATCTAAGGGTTCTCTCCCTCTCTCTCTCTCTCTCTCTCTCTCTCTCTCTCTCTCTCTCTCTTCAGCATTTGTGAGCTAAAATCTACGGGTACTTTTTCTCATTCTTTTGCATTTCTTTTCTTAATAGCTACCAATAATTGTAAGTTTGTAACCTGGAATGTAAGGGTGAATCAATCAAGTAAAAACATACTCTACATTCTGCTCTCTTACTGATGATTTAGTAATGGCATCTTCTTCATTATTCCAAATTCTCAATAAAAGTGGGCACCTATGTTGCAAGGACATACGACGATGTAAGGACAGCGACATGGACACAACATCTGTTTTGTGTGTCCTAATGTATTTTTTTAGTGTTCAGGTTTTGGCTGATAGGTGTCTGACACGAGATGGTCCAGATTTTTGGAGCGTCTGTGCTTCCTAGGTCGGCAATCACTATGAAATGTTTTACTACTTTGAAATGAATTGTTGTCTGACAATGTAATTGGCAATGCTGGATAAGGTAAGGGTCAAAAATCAATTAGCAAGACATATGATTGACAAAAAAATATAAAAACACCCTAAGATAGTAACATAATAACATACTAACTTATAGTAATTGATGTAGAGTTGCGTTCTTTACTATTCAGCAAAAGTAGTCTTAAAATTGTGATACAAATTGTCTTATGGCCATAAGAGAAGAATACAGATTTCACTTACAGTACCCAAAGAACTTATGTTGGCTAAAATATTCAGCCTCTCATAAAATAAAATGATCATGTAAACATGGCAAGAATCTTGTAAAAGGTTCCACAAAATTTTGGCCAACGGATAGGACGAGCATAAATCAAAGGAAAATTGCGAGTGAATGATTTCTACAACATAATCATCAAAGTTTCTTCATCTAGGAATCGGGAACACTCCAAGGACCTAAGCCGTGTCCGTCTCACGTCATGTCGGACATGTATCCAACATGACACAAATACTCCAAAATACAGTAAGACATGCTAAATTCATTGTTGTGTACATATTGCATATTGTCGTGTTTAAGTCCATGCAAAAGTCTTTTCTACTCCTATTCTTGTTGGGTTCCAGTCTCGATTTGAGATGTGGAAGGGCAGTCCGGAGTGTCGTGAAGCATCTAATGGAATTGCGGTGAAGGCGACGGAGAATCAATGGCTGCACCGGGACTCAAAACAGAGCCGACGGTATATCGTCGGTATTCTAGATAAGGGAATTTCATGCCAGAACACATTCTGAGGGTCTGGTACAACGCGGTATACCTCATGTCGGTATTTGGTTTAGGTGTGGGTCTTGTTTCATTATATGTTTTGGACCGTTGGATCGATCTGGACGATCAAGATTGGTGATGGACTAATTTAGGAAATTCCTAACACTAAATTATGTTTTCTTAACCTATATAAGGAGGCTAGGAAAATTTTCTCAAGGAAGAGATTTAAGGAGACGGTCCACAAAAATCTAAGAAAAAGTTCGTACTTTGCCCTTAGTGCTCGCTCTTCTTCGTCCAGCTCTTCTTCGTTCAGGAAGATCTGTTCGGGAGGAACGGATCTGTTCGTAAAGTCATCTTCTTCGTTCAGGAAGATCGTCATAGGGTTTGGTTATTAGTTTCATTGTATATCTTCTTCTTTCTTCTTGTGATTTATGAGGGATTGAATTTTAGGACAAATGATTCAACATATTATATATATATATATATATATATATATATATATATATATATATATATATATTTGGAATAAGGGTGAATTTATTCCTCGCATATAGCGAAAAAGGTATTAAAGTACAACATCACAACTTTCCATACCCCAAAGTACTATTAAGGGGCCATTACAGATACATCGAATTCTATATTATGTAGAATTCCAATAGGGGGGGGTAGTCAAGCCCTCAAAGATACGTCTGTTCCGCTCCTTCCAGATGTGCCAAACAGACGCGGCAAGACGGACTCTGGCTCTTCTAGCCCACCCCGGATCCCGTCCTCTGTGATCCCGGATCCAACTGAGAATGCTCCGAATGTCCCGGTCCATCCCCACTCCTCCTCTCAGCTGTGCACATTGCTCAATCCAAATGTGCCAGGTCACCGGACAACCAAAGAAGAGATGCCCCATGGATTCATCTGCATCATTACATAGCACACATTTGGCATCCGGGATCTGCATCCCAAACCGGAGGAGTCTGTCTCTCGTCATCAATCTACCCCGGAGAAGGCGATAAGCACATAGTTGCATTTTCCGTGCAACTCCCTTGCCCCAAATGAAGTCCACCTCCTCAGCCTGGTCGTGGTGGGTCCGAACCAAATCATAGCAGCTACGAAAGCAGAATAGACCTGACCCGCCCCCCGTACCTGGGCCGGCCCAGCTCCATGAATCCTCCGTCTGGCTAGCGTCTATGGAAATAAGGTGAATCTCTGCTGCAAGCTGGCCAGTAAATGGGTATCCCTCTGGCCTCCAAACTCCGTCTCTAATGATCCGGCTGCATGTGAGCCCCCTTCTCGCTTCCCTGTCCAGTTGCCCTCTCAATATCTCGAGCAGGGATCTGCAACCCAACCAAGGGTCTAGCCAAAGGTCGGTAGTCGTCCCATCCTTCATGCGCCTGCATATAGCGGTTTGGAGCACCGGTCTACATCTCAGGATGGCCTTGAATGTGACCGAGAAATTGTTGTCTTTCCTGCAGACCCAGAAGTTGGTCCTCCGTAAGTATCTGCTAGCCATCCAGTCCGCCCATAGCGACCCCCCCTTGTTGAATTTCCAGGCCATCTTCACACAAGCTGCCTTCCGAACCGCATGAAGAGGCCTCAACCCAACTCCTCCTTCCTCCCGAGGCCGACATAACTGATCCCAGGATATCGCATGTATCCCTCCCCTCCAGATGAAGTTAGCGCAAATAGCCTCCACCTTCCGAATAGTAGCTGTGGGGATCTGGATAGACTGGAGCCAGAACATAGTGATGCCAGCAATGACCGACCGCACCAACTCAATCCGTCCCCCAAATGAAAGCCCCGCCGCTTGCCAGCCCTCCACTCTCCTCTGAGCAAAGTCCACCAAGCTGTGGCAATCCTGCTCTCGGGCATAGTTGACCGTCAGCGGGACCCCCATGTATTTCACTGGAAGCTCGCCTCTGTCTACACCTAAGGCGAAGGCTCTCACCTCCTGAAGTGTACACCGGGAGCTGAAGTAGACTCTGCTCTTCTCCCGGTTTAACTGGAGCCCAGATAGCCGCCCGAACTCCTCCATAATGTCCGAGAGCGCTCTCATTCCCCTCATGGAAGGCTGAAGTAGCACCAATAAATCATCAGCATAAATCAAATGAGATACAGCAGGACTCACCAACCGGAAAAGGGGAACAATCCTCCCGCTATGCACTGCTATATCCATCATACTCGTGAAGTACTCCATCACCAAGGTAAAGAGATACGGGGAGAGGGAGTCGCCCTGCCTCAACCCCCTGTTGCTACTAAAGTAGCCATGTGGCGTGCCCTGGATGAGGACAGAGAAGGTAGGGGAGCAGATGCACTCCCTCACCCTCGCAACCCACCTCTCGTCAAACCCCATGGCAAGCATCAAGTGGCACAGGAAGTCCCGATTGACCGTGTCATACGCTTTCCGAAGGTCAAGCTTCACACAAGCCTTCATCCCCCCCGGTTTGCTGAACTCCCGCACCATCTCGTGAGCTAGCAGACTGTGCTCCGCTATCGACCGGCCCTTGATGAACGATGCTTGGTTCTGGGACACTAAACCCTGCATAATCCCCTCCACACGCCTGCACATAAGATGAGTGATAATCTTGTAAAGAAAATTACAGCAAGCTATGGGTCTAAAGTCTGCAAGTGAGGTCGCTCCTTCCTTCTTAGGAACCAGAGTCAAGAATGTATGGTTCATCTCCTTCAGCAACCGGCCCTCTACAAAGAACTCCTGGACCGCTGCCAGAACAGGTGCCTTAAGCACACCCCAGTGTCGCTTAAAGAACCCAGAAGAGAAGCCATCAGGCCCAGGAGCTTTGTTGGGATTAGCCTTCATCACAATATCTTCCACCTCCTCCATCCTCACCGGTGCCAAAAGAAGACTGTTCCCATGTCGGGACACCAGTCTCTTCGTAACCAGGACCGGAAACATGCTGGAGTATATATATTGGGAGCTGAAGTATATATATTGGGTGTCCACTTCTTAATGGGGATTGGAGGCGTGCCTCCAAGGGGGCTCGACCCGCGCCCTCCTCGCTGGGGTGCCCTGTCGTTCCCAATGGGCTATATTTTATATATTATTATTGTTGCTATACTTTAGATGTTGTTATCCAATATATCAAATATAATAAATCAACTCAAAACCAGATAACAAAATCTTTCAATTTTTAAAAATTCAAAATCAAATATACCAATAACTAAAATCGTGATCATTTTAGTGCAAGGGTTACATGTATTTTTTTTTCTTCTTCAATATTTGATATTAGATAGAGTTATTTGTATTTACCCCCCCCCCCAATTGTTAATCATATCTCTACTTCCCTTCCAAATTTATTTTAATTAGTATTACCCCCCCCCCAATCTTCGGATAAAGTGCAAAAAAATCCTCCTTAGATTTGCGTTTTTGCATTTGAAGGCCCATTGTTTAAAAAAATAATAATCACATTTTCAGTTTTGTTCAGTTTGGACCTCTGTCGTTAAAAGCCGTTAAAATACGTCTAAAAATACGATTTTACCCCTCCCCCCACGCTCTCCTCCATCTCTCTCCGGTGGCGGAGGATTGTCAAGCGGGGCCGACTAGAGGAGAGGGGAGGGTAGCCGGCCAGCAGAGGAAGGAGGGGGCGGGTCGAGCTAGGGGTGAGCATTCGGTTAATTTGGTTCAAATTGAACCGAAAATCGAATAAGCAAAACCGAAACCGAACCGAATTGGCCCATAACTGAATCAAACTGAACCGAATTAAATCGGTTCGATTTTCAGTTTATTTAATTTTTTGGTTTATTTGCACTTTTTTGTTAATATATATAGTACTTAAATATACATATATATATATATATATATATATATATATATATATATATATATATAATCTAAAATTTCTTATTCGGTTTTAGGTTTTGGACCGAAATTGAAACCTGAAACCGAAACCGAATAAAAATTTTTAGTATTTTCAAAACCGAAATCGAACCGAATCTTTTTTAAACCGAATCGAATCTCGGTTCGGTTCGGTTCGATTTTTTCTTATTCGGTCCCCCTCGACCCCCCTGCTCCCTCCGCTGGCCGGCCCCCTCGACCCGCCCCCTCCTCCCTCCGCTGGCCAGCCCCCCAATCCCCCTCCTCCCTCCGCCGGCCGGCCATGCTCGACCTAGGGGTGAGCATTATTCGGTTTTGGACCGGAAATCGAACCGAATCGAATAAGAGATTCGGGGTGAGCATTATTAACATTAACATTAAATACTAAAATTAACATTAAACCCCTCTCACTCTCAGCCATAATTTAATGTTAATATTAATGTTAATGTTAATATTAACATTAATATTAATGTTAATATTAATGTTAATATTAATGTTAATATTAATTTTAATTTTAATTTTTGTATTAATGTTAATGTTAATATAAATGTTAATGTTCATATTAATTTTAATGTTAAGTTTAATGTTAATTTTAGTATTTAATGTTAATATTAACATTAATATTAACATTAAATTACGGCTGAGAGTGAGGGAGTTTTTTAGGGGGTTTTCTAAGGGAGGCTTTTGATCCACTTCCTATATATATATATATATATATATATATATATATATATATATATATATATATAGGTATATTTAAGTACTATATATATTAACAAAAATGTGCAAATAAACCAAAAATGAATAAACCGAATAAACCGAAAATCGAACCGATTTAATTCGGTTCGGTTTGATTCGGTTATGGGCTAAATCTATTCGGTTTCAGTTTTGCTTATTCGATTTTCGGTTCAATTCAGTTTTCGGTTCGATTTGAACCGAATTAACCGAATGCTCACCCCTAGCTCGACCCGCCCCCTCCTCCCTCCGCTGGCCGGCCACCCTCCCCTCTCCTCTGGTCTGCTCCGCTTGACAAGCCCCCACCACCGGAGAGAGAGGGAGGAGGGGTAAAATCTTATTTTTAGACGTATTTTAATAGCTTTTAACGGCATGGGTGCAAACTGAACAAAAATTAAAATGTGGATTTTTTTTAAAATAAAAGTTCTTCAAATGCAAAAACAAAAATCTAAAGAGGGTTTTTTGCACTTTACCATAGGATTGGGGGGGTTACAATAATTAAAATAAAATTGGGGGGAATTAGAAATATGATTAGTAATTGGTGGGGGGGGGGGGGGGGGGGGGGGGGGGGGGTGGTAAATACAAATAACTCTATTAGATAACAAATATGATAAGATTTGTTTTTCATAAATATTTCTCGTGATAAGACTAGTCCTGGATTTTGTGGATAAAATGAAACTATGAAAGACTTATAGTCCTGGATAATACTAGTCTTAGATTTATGTACCAATTTAAATAAAACATAGTCCTGTATTTTATGCACCAATTTGAAACAAAATCTCTCTTTGTCATCAAAAAAGTTTTTTTTTTTAATACTAGTCCTAGATTTTGTATCTTTTCGAATAAAAACAAAATAGAATTCTCATTACTCCCCATACAATCTCTAATGGCGCCACACTCCATTCTTACACGTTTGGTCCCTCTACGTTCAATTTTTTCCAAATTCTTACTCTTTCGTACAAATTCGTCAAATTTCTTCAGTCTCAGTGCAATTTTCTGCACCCCAAAACACCCTCTCTCTTTTTTCTCTTCTAAACCAGCACAGAATAAAAAAAACATTGCACCTTTCCTTTCCGATAAACAAAATTTTCAACCCCAAATGCAAAAAAAAAATATCACAACAACAAGAAACAAATCAGAGCAATAACCTCAAAAGAATGTAGCAAAACAAACCCTTAAAATGAAAAAAAAAAATTACCAGATGAAACCAAAGAAGTTGTACCAGATCAATCACCACTGCGGCTGAGCTCGGACGATATCTCAGAATCCGATCCCCAACACCTCCACCACCACCACCACCACCCAAGCCACACAAAACACACACACACAAATGATACACACGTGGTATAGACGGCTTGGATGTCTAATATTTAATAAGAATTTTAAGCTATTTTTACATTTAGTTATAAAAATTTTAAATTATTTTTAGAATTATTTTTATTATTATTAATTAGTGCGTAGGACCGGTCCTGGGATAAGTCTGACAAGACTTCGGATTTGGACAACCCCTCTCCATAGGACAACCCCTCAGGCCATCTGGTTTTATTAGGACCGGTCCAACCCAAATCCAAATTAAATCTATATCTTCCAACTGAAGTAAAAGGCAACCAAAATTAGTTCTGGCTAAGGCAACCTAACTCGTTGGGTTGGCCATGTTAGTGCGTGATATATAAACGGCTTGAATGACTCACTTTTGATCTGTTTCCAAGCCGCATTATAATAGTAGTAAAGATAAAGATTTATAGATGTTATATGGGCTTGACGGTTCGAAACACATTCAGGCCAATCATGGGTTGGATTTCAAAATAAAAGATTTCATAAATACTTAGTGTCGGGTACACACATTGTGTGTGTGCAACGCATACTTTTGTTTCGTTAGAATATTAACACATAGATATCCTATTTTTGTTTAAGCAAAATCTTACTTGGAAAAAAAATGCAAACAGACGGTTATCGTATATTATACTGAACATGAGGCTCCAAATTTGATTAATGACATCAAAGTACACCAAACCGGACATGTCAAGAACTAAACTAGCAGAAGAAGAAAGCTACTAATACTCTCAACATTCATTCCAATTGATCCAACCTTTCGTCGACGTTCTTGTGGTAGATCTTGTTGATGAGTTCGATCGACGATAATTTGTACGAATATGAATCGATCAGTTCCACCATGATCCTCCACCATGAGCGGATCCAAGTAGAGGGTGGGGTGGGGTGGAGCCAACCCCCAAAAAAAAATTTCTTCTTTTTTCTATATAGGTTTTTTCTGATTGGGAGTTAGCCTGCACCCAGCTCACCCTAAGCTGCTCTAGTCCACCCTAATATACATTTCTGGATCCGCCCCCGTCCTCCACACTTCCCTTCATAAGAACAATCCATCACCTCCAAATAATTTTCTTTTTAAAATACTAGCAAAAACTCATAAAAGATGTCGATTTTATTGACTGATCGGACTTGCAATCATCAACATTTGATCAAAGTTATTGATTTTATTCAAAATTACAACAAGAAATGGGGAAAAGAAATAGATGCTCATTGTATTTGGGGCTATGGAAGTCGATATAGAGCTCCACCATCCCGTCGTTCACCATCTGAACCTTGAAATCGGTATCATCCTTGAAAAGAAAAAGCAACGGATCAAATGAATTCATAAATTCCCAAAAATGTGCAAACTTTGTGTTGGAGTCCATCCTGTATTTGGTAATAGCATATTTATGGAATCCAAATCTGATCAAATATTTAATTTAATTTGATTTGGATGTCCATAATTAGTGCTGGACTATTTTAGATATAATAGGATTCTTATTTGAGGGTTTCCTATTTAAGAGATCATATTATAATCTAAAATAGGATGTTGATCGGCTATTTTAGGTGTGGTAGGATTCTTATTTGAGAGCTTCCTATTTAAGAAATCATATTATGACCTAAAATAGGTTTTTCTCATTCTATAGGTGGAGGCACAAAGCACAACAAAAAAGTGGAGATTCGAGGTGCTCGTTGTTTTCCATAAATAAATTCCTTTATTTATTGTGTATCTGGGAAAATTACAACTGTAGGAATCTGATCTAGAAGACGATCACTTTATCCCTTGGACTATGCGAAGAAGAAAAGCTCTCAAAATTTTGACAGTAGATAACTATGTATCCGTACAATGAATGAGAAAAAGAACTCTATTTATAGAGTCAAAAATAAAACTGAAAAAATAACTGTCTTCACAGCCTGTGCTTAGTTGAAAATCACGCAGGATTTAACATACGCAAGGTTGTGAGAAGTTACTGGACGTGGCCTGTAACTGTTGGACACATGACAATCATGCATGAGTCGTGTGCAAGTTACAAGACACGCAGGCGAGAGATCAGTGGCATGGCTGCCACGTACTCCAATTTGATGAAATCCACGCAGACTTGTTGAAGACGAAATCCACGCAGACTCGGGGTAGAAAGCTTCAAAATCTACGCAAACTTGGGGCAAGAAGCTTCAGAATCCATGCAGACTTGGTGAAGACGAAATCCACGCAGACTCGGGGTAGAAAGCTTCAAAATCCACGCAAACTTGGGGCAAGAAGCTTCAGAATCTATGCAGACTTTGATGAAGAAAACTTCAGAATCCACGCAGACTTGAGGAAGAAAACTTCAGAATACACGCAGATTTGGGATAGAACTGCCAGCTGTCTTGATTCAGCGTGCCTCGACTGACACAAAATCTCTGGTAGTGATTGCTTTTGTCAGTCACATTAAATGACAAAAAGCTCTTTTGGTACGCCAACTTGACGAAGGTTGAGTCTTGCTGAAGAAGATTTCGAAAATCACGCAATAGACGGCTGTGATCTCTCGAATTCTGTGCATACGTGGCATACGAAGAGACATTCTTCGACTGTTGTGCTGTCAGTCATAATTACTCTCTGACAAATGATGAGCTGTATCCCCAGCGTGATTTGTAAATATTGTCTGGATCAACTGAGCGTGACTTTTGACTCTGTCCTGATCAACTCAGCGTGACTGTCATTTTTAAAGGCCTACAAGACCCCCTTCAAAGTTTTTGAAAAATTGAAAAGACTTCAAAAATTTCAAAATACTTTGAAAATAAGATGATAAAATGAAATCAGTCACGCTGTGATGACTTCAAATTTTTCGGAAGTCGGAAAGACTTCGAAGTTCTTTGAGAATATCCAAATGAACTTATTAAATGTCATGATGACTCTTCATTTTCTGAGACTGATTATATCCAGTTTATGGTGGAATATGAACCGCCGGCGAGCTCTGTTATATAAACAGGGAGAGGATTCATTTAATCTTCACCTTACGTCAACATGACACCAAAAGAGAAAGGTGAGGAAGAAGCACGCAAGTTGGGCTTTTGTTCCCATGATGATCCCACTTTTGGGGGTGAAGAGCCAGAGCCCTTTGTCTTCGAACTCAAAGATGATCCCTTGCAACTAGCCAAGAATTTCTTGAGCTATTTTGGCTTGGATGGCTCATCCTCTTCTGGTGGGTGCAGCCTCATAGAGCAGCGTGAAGTGTTTAAGGCTCTGTTGCACCGTCTGGGAGTTAGGAGCGTAGAAGAACTAGGCATTAAGCTCAGTCGCTCTAGAAAATAGAGCGTGTCTTTTGTGCTTTTGTTGCACTCTTTTTATTTTGTCTTTTGTAAGGCCATCAGTGCCTGTCTTGAAGAATGAAGTACAACTTCTGTGTTTAATCTGCGTGCATTAATGAAGAATATTAATTAGCACCCTTTGACTGTTTCTAATGCTGCGCTGTCTTCCAAAGTACACGTGACACTCATTCTACGGTTTACGAGCGCTATTTATGCGGATCTTTTCCAAGAATAGACTTGTACTTTGCCCTTTAAATAGATAGAAGAGTTTCACAGATACTCATCTCCCATTCCTCTTCTCCTTCTCTGAGAATAAAATTTTTGAGAGATTTCACTCTCAAACAGGAAAGCAATGCTTTCTAATGTTCAACTTCTGTGCACTGTATCAAACATGAGTTTGCCAATCCTTAGCACCAAACTTGAAGGTAAGTCAATGTAATACGTGTACTATTTTTGCTATTTGAAGATAAGCTTTCTGTTTCTGATTTGAATAATACACGCCTGTCTTTGTTTGATAAATGCACGCTGAATGATTTCTGTTGATACTTTCTGCAGAAACTTGGCTGAAAATTTTCTTCAGAACTGGCATTGGGGATGTGGATGCTGTGGAGAATATCCTGCTGACATCTACATCAGGGAGCTCATACGCTTTTGACGCGTAAATCAGACAACTCAGAACTCTTCGTGGGATAGAATGGTCTTCCTCAGATGGTAGGAAGAGCCTTTATACACGAAAGTTGGATGGTGGAGTCAACTCTACCCCGAGAAATCGGGTAGTAGAGTTCCTTTCACGGGAGAACTAGGAATTGTATCCCAAGGTTTGGATACATTCCTGTCTTCCTTGAGAGGTTACCCCCAATCCACCAGTTGTATTGGAAGCACCACGACTTCGGGCTGCCATCCTCTATGGTTCTCCTCTCGTCTGAGAGAGAAGACCAGAGTTTGATTCCTGCTGATCTGGTCGTGACTGGGACCCAGACAGTCAGGAATTGCCACCAACAACGAACCTGACGGAGAAGGTCCGACGGAGAAGATCCAAAGAAGAAGATAGATCTCTATTAGGTTATTGTTGTGGTGTAGAATGAAAATCCAAGATTTGTAATAGATTTCCATTATGATTTGTAAGAAAGTCTAAGAAAATGTAATAGACTTTTTGTGGTGAAAATGAGAATGGAAATGATAATTCTTCTATGCTCAAAGATTTGTATTTGTGGATGAATTGTGGACATGATAGATAATGAAATCTTCTTTTCTGTTTTAGAGTATATGATATTATCAGAGGTATTATGGACGTGATAATATGTAGGAACTCAAAAGAAAATAGATTGATTTCTATGCAGAGGTCAAAAATGACAAATGAACAAGTAGATTCGGAATTGATTCAGAGGTTATGAAAACATGATCAATAACGAATCTCCACTTTAATAAATTGATAGAAGATCATGAACGGACGAATAAATGAACGGATGAATCGTCGGATGAACGCAATTAATGGATGGATGAACCGTCGAATGAACGTGACGTTTCATTATTTGTAGAACTTCTGCCTATAAATATAGCAGAAATTTGACAAGAACGAACACTTCTTCTTTCGAACATAAAAATGTCGTCTGAAGAAGCATTCAAGAAAACTGGAATTGCCTCAAAAGTTCAGAAAGGCATTGAAGAACACCCTGCTGATCCAGTTCAATCGAAGAAGACGGAAGTAGGCGAAGGTTCATCTGTACCCAAGCCACCAAGGGACATTCTGGATTTCCTGCTCGAACCAGGAAAGACTGAAGAAGAAGAAGCCATGAGGATGGCCGTTTGCAAGTTCCTCGTGGGTTCTAGCAAGGAGGTTCTCGACTCTTTTGCTGATCACGTCTTCGAGAAGGACGGCAGTGGCCCACATCCAAATGTAGAAAAGGATGATAGTGATCTTCTTTAATATCATGCATCATCATTTATGATAAAAATAAAATAAAAATTTTATTTCTAAACATGAAACTGTCTGATGATTACAAGCATTTACATTTATACATAGTACTTTTTAAGGAATTTGCCATTAATAGGCATCAAAACTTTTCGACCATCCAATTCTGAGAGTTGATAAGCTCCATTTGAGAAAACTTTGCTCACAATATAGGGTCCTTCCCACTTTGCGTCAAATTTGCCCTTGCTCATATGAGTCATAGTCATAGGACGTCTGACAGTTAGAACAAGTTCTCCTTTTTGATACGCCCGAATTCTGACTTTCTTATTAAAAGCTCTTGAAATTCTAGCTTGATAGAATTCAATATTCTGTTGAGCAGATAATCGCTTTTCATCCAGAGCTTCTAATTCTTGAAGTCGAAGACGATCATTATTTTTTGCAGTGAGTTCATTAGCGATTGCTATCCTTAAAGAAGGAATTTGAATCTCTAATGGAAGAACGGCTTCGCAACCATACACCAGAGAGAAGGGTGTACATTTAGTAGCATTACGAACTGTAGTGCGATAAGCCCACAAACATTCACCGAGCTTTTCACTCCAATTACGTTTATTAGTGGAGACAAACTTCTTTAGGAGTTTGATGATGGTCTTGTTGAAAGCTTCTGCTAATCCGTTAGCTGTCGGATTATATGCGGTAGAAGCCACATTGTTGATCCGGTGATCGTCACAGAATCGAGTAAACTTCTGACTGACGAACTGTGGTCCGTTATCATGAATAATGCGTCGAGGAACACCAAATCTGTAGATGACGTGGTGCTTAATAAAGCAAATGACATTGGACATCTTAACTTCAGATAAAGGAATGGCTTCGGCCTATTTGGAGAAGTAATCGGTTATTGCAAGAATAAACCGATGACCCTTGGATGACGGCGGATTGATCGGACCAATAATGTCCATGCCCCAAGCTTCGAAGGGCCATGATGCTGCCGTCGGATGTAGAAATTCCGAAGATTGATGAATAAAATCTGCATGGATTTGACAGGCTTTACACTTCTTTGCGTATTCGATGGCGTCTGATACCATAGTAGGCCAATAATAACCCATACGTCAAATATAGTCTTGAAGTTTTGGTCCAGGCTGATGTGCACCACAAATTCCATCATGTGCTTCACGAATGATTTGTTGAGCCTCGTCACCGGCAACACATCGGAGAAGTAAACCATCATAGGCTCGACGATATAAGGTCTTTGTTGTATGATTGTAATAGAATCTGAGTGATCGTCGTCTGATAGATGCTGCTTCATTCGGATCATCTGGAAGAATATCGTACAATACGAAATCTAAGAAATGAAGTCTCCAATCTTTATCCGTATTCTGATTCTCGGCCGAGTTACTGAAGATGAATTCCATACTGGAATCAGAAGAAGATGACATCGATTTACGACTGAATCCAAATCCTCTTATTGTATTGACATCATGAGATGTTGATTCTTCAATGTCAACTGGAAGTCCTAGGGTCAGATTGTTTTCGAGATGAAATAATTCTCGATTGCGAACAACAATCATTTGTTGACGTCTGATTGGAATAGCCAACACCGTCGCAAGATTGGCAAGAGCATCAGCTTCTGTGTTACATGCTCGTCTAACATGTTCAATGAAGAATTCTTCAAACAAAGAAGCCATAGATATAGCCGATCTATGATAAGGAACCAAATCTTGATTGCGAACTTCATAAGTACCCCTTATCTGATTGACAATGAGTTTAGAGTCTCCATACGCCTCCAAATGTTGAATATTCAGATGTTTAGCGAGTTGAAGACCAACAAGCAATGCATTGTATTCAGCTACGTTGTTTGAATATGGCTGATCGAGAGAATAAACTCTTTGGATAGCAAGACCTTCTGGCGATACAAGAACAATTCCAACTCCAGCGACAGTATCGCCATTAGGACCAATTCTTGATGCTCCATCAAAGAATAGACGCCAAGTAGGATCTTCTTCAGCAATTTGATTTGAATCTAGGACTTCATCTGGGATGTCATCATAGAGTTTTGAATTTTCTGGAATTGAGTGAGCAGCCAGAAAATCAGCTAAAGCTTGTCCTTTGACTGATTTTTGAGGAATATAGTGCATGTCATACTGAGCAAGTAGGATTCCCCAGTTAGCCAATCGAGAATTCAAAATACTGGGTTTCTTCATCATGATCCGTATAGGATTGATCCTGGAGATGACATGAATAGTCTGGCCAATGATATAATAACGTGTCTTTTGGACAGCAAACATCAAAGCTAGACATTTTTTTTCGACTGGTGAATATCGAGGTTCAGCTCCAGTCATAGTACGACTGAGATAGTAGATGGCTTGTTCATGACCATTTTGATTCTTTTGAGCGAGTAATGCACCCAATGAATGACTCATTGCTCGAGTATATAGGAGAAATGGAATTCCTGAAACGGGAGGTACCAATACTGGAGGGTTCATCAGATATTGTTTTATATCATCAAATGCTTTCTGACATTCATCATTTCAGACAAAAGAAACACCTTTCTTCATAAGTTTGTTGAATGGTCTGCAGCGTCCTGATAAATTAGAGATGAATCTCCTGATATAAGCAATTCTTTCTTGAAATCCTCGTAGCTCTTTTAAGGTGCGTGGAGGACGCATCTCTTGGATGGCTTTGATCTTCTCGGGATCCACGTGTATACCTTTAGAGGTAATGACGAAGCCGAGAAATTTACCACTAGAGACGCCTAAGAAGGACTTAGTAGGGTTCATCTTTAATTGATGCTTACGCATTAGATCAAATATAGTCTTCAAATCTTGGATATGATCCTCCTTTTGTCGACTTTTGACTGCAATATCATCAACATAGCATTCGACTGTTTTCCGCAAATGTTCACGGAATATAGTGCTCATAGCTCGTTGATAAGTTGCTCCTGCATTCTTGAGACCGAATGGCATAACTGTATAACAGTATGTACCAATCGGCGTTCTGAAAGAAGTGTGCTTCTCGTCCTCTGGAAACATTTTGATCTGATTGTACCCAGAATACCCGTCCATGAATGACATTCGTTCAAATCCACAGGTATTATCAACTATGACATCAGTGATTGGTAGAGAGAATTCGTCTTTAGGACATGCCGCATTGAGATTGCGGAAGTCTATGCATACTCTGATCTTGCCAGTCTTTTTAAGAACAGAAACAATATTAGCCACCCAATCGGGATGTTGTTCCTCTCTAATAAACCCAGAGGTTATGAGTTTATTGACTTCAACTTCAATTGCATCCATGATGTCTGGACAAAATCGTCGCTGTTGTTGTTTGACCGGTTTAGCATTCGGCAAGATATTGAGCTTGTGAGTTGCAATTTGTGGATCAAGTCCTGGCATATCTTCATAACTCCAAACGAAGACATCGATGTAGTCACGAATGAGTTTGATCATGTCTTGCTTATCAGTTTCAGAAAGACTTTCACTGATGAATATTGGTTTGGGAGATCCCTCTTCACCAACATCTATTTGAACAAGTTCGTCTTCAGTCGGAGGTTCTTTTTGCTCGAAACGGAACTCCCATTGATTATCTAATCTTTGGGCCCATTGTTCCGATTCAGGTAAGATTTCAAACTCTTCTTCGTCTTCATCACTTTCTTCAGAATAGTCAATGGAAACCATGTTGGAAGACAGAAGGTTGCAGTAGAAGTCACCGATACTTGTATCGGAATCCCAAGAAGTGGTACTAGAAGAATCAGATCTTTTATCTTCGTCAGACTCAGGATCTTCATGGATAATATTGATAAAAGGAGTAGGAGCTATATAGCCCAGTCCGCATTTCGTCCTTCCATATTTCAGAGGAGGAATACGAACAGGCATTTTTCTTCCCTTTCCACTATTGAGGCCAGTCCTGAAGTCATAGCCCATATTTTTGATGATGTCTTTAGATTGCTGACTATAACGACGTAGTTGTAATCTTCCAGTGTCATCATTTTTGTCTTCATCTTCTAAATCAGAAGGACTTTGGGGCCCTTTATAGAAGAATATTGGAATGTCTCCTGGCTTTCTGCTGGGAACTAGAAAGTATGAAGATTGTACAGGTTCTAGGGATACATCTTGTATGAACAGTCTGTACAACCCCTATGGTTATTTCGTTCAAGTCATCTAACAAATGTAAATAACTATGAACATAATTACACACATTAGCATACTGCAAAGATGGAGACTTTTTATTAAATGTAAAAGCAGCAGTATTTACATTGGGAGAAGGCTGAGCCTTAGAGATTTTAGCCAAGTCAATGACTAAAGGGGGAGAAGAAGAATGAGAAGAAGCGTTGTTTCGATTAAGATCGATAACAAATGGCTCAGAAGAGGTGAGCTCCCTTGAAGCTTGAGATGGAAGAATAATCCGCCCTCCAACTGGAATTAGCAGAGTATCTTGCGTAGATGACTGAGATAGTGGAGAGATCCGTCCACTCACTGGAATGATTAAAGAACCTTCTCCAGAGAGTTTGGGAGATTGTTGTTGAGTAGTTCGACCTTTAACAGGGATTATTAAGGTCTCACTTTGTGAATCCTCTTTCTCCATGGCTTGTATGATCCTTGTATACTCTTCTTTGTACATCCGGGAATCATTGAAATAAGCTTCAACCCCATGGAAGGGATTTATATCAGCAACTTCTTTTTGTACTCTTCCATTGCTATCAATGTATTTAAAACACTGATGAAGAGTAGAAGGCACCACATTATTTTCATGAAGAAAGGGCCTCCCCAGAAGAAGATTATAGGATCCCACGATCTCGATCACATAGAAAGTGACTTTGGATCTGAAATCGCCTATCTGAAGCTTCAGATGAATCTTTCCCAAAGGCTCGCTTCGGCTTTGATTGAATCCCAGGATAGTAGTAACCGTCTTGGAGAGTTTGTGAAGAGGGATTTTTAGTTCATCCAACAGACTCTTTGGCATTATGCTTATAGCAGACCCTGGATCAATGAGGATACGATCTATCTTCATTGTATTGATATAACCGGTGTAGTAAAGAGGCCGATAATGTCGATTATCCTCTAGTAGCATGTCGTCTTGTGTAAAGGTGATATTTGGGATAATCTCCAATACACTGTTGCAATGTAAGCAAGTGACAGGTTCTGCATCTGGCTTCTTCAATTGTGCAAGACAAGAGTCAGCTTGTAGAAGTGCTTCACTTAATGTCTCCCGAATCTCTTTGGAAAGACGTAGAAGTTCAAAGAGGGACATTCTAGCTGGAGTATTAGCAAGCTGAGCTAAAATGTCGAAATTATAAGGCTTCTGAAGTCCAAGAGGAGAGGACTTCTTGATTGGCTTATCAAACCGAGCCTGTTGTTTGCCTTTCTCCAGAGCTGTAGGCTTGGGAGGAACAGGTTCAGTGGATGATTCTTCCTCAGGAGGAACATTAGAAGCATCTTTATCAGCTGGAGAAATATCAAGAGAATCCTCAGGATTTTTGGAATAATCCTTTAGATAAGGTTTTCCCGTTCGAGTAGCACTAACAAGTGCTTCTTCTTTCTCTTTTGGCTCTGTGTCAGGAATAGATTCAAGAGAAGTCATATGACATGATTTAATCTTTCCAGCCTTCTTGGACTTTCGAGAAGTAGTCTTTTAAGGAGAAGGCGATTCAAAATCTGCCACTAGATCAGGATGGATCCACATGATTTCTCCAGTTTCCAAAGTGATTGGCATTAATCCTTCAGACCGTGGAGGAGGAAGATTCACTATGTCAAGAGTTGCCTTGGGAATAGGAACGATCCCACTTTCAAGGAGTTGAGGAGGAAAATCTCCGAATTGCATAGAGATGACGTTGGAGGTGACGGTCTTCTCTTTTGGAGTAAGAGAGATAGCTCCAGATTTAATCATTTCTTGGATCTTTCCTTTCAGTACATAACATGTACGAATTGTATGACCCAGCATTCTGTGATATGGGCAGTATTTGGGATGATCTGTTTTACCAGCTTCATCAGGTTTCTTGATCTCAGGTAATTGTATCGTATTACCTTTCAGCAGACATTCAAAGATACCAAGGACATCGTCGTCATCGAAAGAATATTCTTCTTTGGGGCGAGATATTCTCGGTTGTTGAGTTGTAGAGGAGGTTTGAACGGTTGATGCATCTTTGCTCTGAAGATTAACTTCAAGAGTTTCTTTTCCCTTGCGAGCATTGTTTTTATTGTTAGTACCTTGACCTGTTTCTTTAGGAGTCATCTGCACTCCTAAACCTTTGAAGGTTTCAGCACTAATTTCTGCGGTCTTGGCACTAACTATGAAAGAAGGCCAGTCTTGGAATTGAGTGGATCCTGTCCACATGCTAATGATTGGCAATAAGTTTGATTTGCATGTATCGATGGTGACAGCATCAGGAGTTCCAAGAGGCATCTTCATAGCTTCTTTTCGAAACCGTTCAATGTACTCTTCTGTAGTTTCATTATTTTTCTGCTTGATTCTAATAAGAGCAGACATAGTCATGTCATTGAGCCCTTCATAGAACCGTTCAAGAAACATCTATTTGAAACCGAAAAATGAGGTAATGCTCCCATCTGGGAGACTTCTATACCATTCATAAGTCGTTCCCTTGAGACATCCAACAAACACCCGAGTAAGGAGGGCGTCGCTTGGTTGCAGCTGATCAGTCATCACTTCAAAGTGATTAATGAACTGACTTGGAGAAGTGGTTCCATTATAGAATGAGATAGTGGGAGGCTTGTATTTAGGAGGATACGATACTTGCTTCCATTCTATCGGATAAGGTTGTTTGATGCCTAACCTTTGTAAACCATCCTTCTGTTTGAATGCCTCGAATTGAGTTCTGAGATTCCTCAATTCTTCGTTAACAATTCCAGAAGATTGTGGAGTTGTAACTTGTAGAGAATAGTTGGGAGGAGGAACAGCATTGTAAGCACTACCCCCAGCTCCAGAGAGACTAGGGTTTGGTTGAGCTGGTCCAGGAGTATTGGATTGTACTGTTGGAGGAACTTGTACTGGACTCATATCAGTATCAGTTGGTATAGCATCTGGTACAGTCTGTCAATTTTGCATCTGTGTTGCCATGCGTTCATACATCGACTTCATAGTATCAGCCATAGACTTCATTTGTTGTTCCAAAGAAGCAATTCTTTGATCTTGAGGAGTCAAGGAAGAAGAAGGTTCATCAGTATTCCCATCAACCATATAAGTCGTGACTGTACGAGGAATTATTAATGAACTGGTAGATGTTGTTTGTTCTGAATCATTGCTTTGTGCATCAAAGTCAATTATAGGAGAACTACCCCCAGTAGGAAGAGGTGGAAAGTTAGATTCTCCAAGGAATTCAGAATCATCTTCAGAGATCAAATTTCTTTGACTAGAGGCTAGGACTCTTGCTCTGGTATTTCTGTATACTCCATCTGGACTATCAACTCTACCCCCAGCATCCCGAGAGGTCATATTGACAGAAGCAAATAAAGGCTCATCTTCATCAGGCATAGGTTCACACTGAATCCGATTGAAGACAGATTGTCGTTTTGTTTGACATCTGCATTGCATTATAATTCTTGGCTGGAAGTCATATTCATGATCAACATGATCATGGGCCATTGATTGACATCTGCATTGAATTATGACTCTTGGATAGAAGTCACATTCAGCATGGTCCTTTGACACAGAATTACTTCTTCTCTTCTGTTGAAGATATTCTCGTAAATCTGTTTGTGAAGATTGAGGAATATATTTCCTGTTCTTGGGTCTTGATGGCTCTTGATTATATAGAGAATAATTAATATGAGCCACATAGTTTCTTGCATACTCTGCATCTGGATCTCTTATCCTTGTTTCCAACTAGTATGGTTTCTTAACACCAAAAGTGTTAATTTTTGTTCTTAGATCAGTTGGAAGTGACACATTGGTTTTGGACACATGGAGTTTTCCTTCCATTGATCTGGATATTTACAGAGAAGGAAGAGTTGAACCACCCCCTTGATTAGGGGTTGGTAACAGACCTTTTCTAGACAAATTCTGTGCCCAATTCGAAGAAGTCATAGAAGAAAACATTAAGGAATGTTTCTTCTTAGACTCATTCAAGTTTTGAGACATAGAATGTCCAGAAGGAAGAGTAGTCAAAAGACCATCTCCTTTTCTTTGACTAACAAAATTATCAGTCAAAGCTGTTCCTGAAGTAAAAACTACATGAGCAGAAGAAACAACTAAAGAGTTATTTCTTTTCGAAGGGACTTTGTGTGGAAGACCACCCCCAGTACTGGTAGAACTTGGCAAAGAGGAAGAGATAGCTAAAGAGCTATTCTTCTTAGATGAAATACACGCTGAAACATGCTTGGTTAAAGAACCAGTGCTGTTGGCGTGACTTTTGACTTTGGAAATACACGCTGGAATAGATTTGGCTAAGGAGCCAGTATTGTTAGCGTGATTGTTGAGGTTGAAATTGCACGCTGGAACAGATTTGGCTAAGGAGCCAATACTGTCAGCGTGACTTTTGAGGTTGAAATTGCACACTGGAACAGATTTGGCTAAGGAGCCAGTACTGTCAGCGTGACATTTGAGGTTGAAATTGCACGCTGGAACAGATTTGGCTAAGGAGCCAGTACTGTCAGCATGACTTTCAACTTTGGAGACACACACTAGAACAGATTTGGCTAAGGAGCCAGTACTGTTAGCGTGATCTTTGATTGCTGTCATCTTCGAGCGCACAAGAGTGTGCGTGCTTGCAGTAGAGTTCTTGCCAGTGTTAGGAGCAGACACTGTGGCAGAGACTTCACCATTGGCTGCCAACTGATTCTTAGGGACATAGATAGAGTGTCCCTTCGACTTGGCAGTGATGATGGAGGCTGTAGTGGGCTTACCACTCTTAGCCCGCTGCATTTCTTCATAGGCGAGTTGATCGAATTGGATTGTCATCACCTTCTTCGTCGAGCCGATTGACGAAGTATCGCATTGAGTTGTTGCCATCTCAGAAGAGGAGATGGCTTTCCCCAGCAGAGTCGCCAATTTGTTTTCCATAAATAAATTCCTTTATTTATTGTGTATCTGGGAAAATTACAACTGTGGGAATCTGATCTAGAAGACGATCACTTTATCCCTTGGACTATGCGAAGAAGAAAAGCTCTCAAAATTTTGACAGTAGATAACTATGTATCCGTACAATGAATGAGAAAAAGAACTCTATTTATAGAGTCAAAAATAAAACTGAAAAGATAACTGTCTTCACAGCCTGTGCTTAGTTGAAAATCACGCATGATTTAACATACGCAAGGTTGTGAGAAGTTACTGGACGTGGCCTGTAACTGTTGGACACATGGCAATCATGCATGAGTCGTGTGCAAGTTACAGGACACACAGGCGAGAGATCAGTGGCATGGCTGCCACGTACTCCAATTTGATGAAATCCACGCAGACTTGTTGAAGACGAAATCCACGCAGACTCGGGGTAGAAAGCTTCAAAATCCACGCAAACTTGGGGCAAGAAGCTTCAGAATCCATGCAGACTTGGTGAAGACGAAATCCACGCAGACTCGGGGTAGAAAGCTTCAAAATCCACGCAAACTTGGGGCAAGAAGCTTCAGAATCTACACAGACTTTGATGAAGAAAACTTCAGAATCCACGCAGACTTGAGGAAGAAAACTTCAGAATACACGTAGATTTGGGATAGGACTGCCAGCTGTCTTGATTCAGCATGTCTCGACTGACACAAAATCTCTGGTAGTGATTGCTTTTGTCAGTCACATTAAATAACAAAAAGCTCTTTTGGTACGCCAACTTGACGAAGGTTGAGTCTTGCTGAAGAAGATTTCGAAAATCATGCAATAGACGGCTGTGATCTCTCGAATTCTGTGCATACGTGGCATATGAAGAGACATTCTTCGACTGTTGTGCTGTCAGTCATAATTACTCTCTGACAAATGATGAGCTGTATCTCCAGCGTGATTTGTAAATATTGTCTGGATCAACTGAGCGTGACTTTTGACTCTGTCCTGATCAACTCAGCGTGACTGTCATTTTTAAAGGCCTACACTCGTCCACAGAAAATCTAAGAGAAAGTTTCGCATTTTACTCTTAGGACTTCGTCATCCAAGATAGAAGGAATAATAGATCTAATCGAGGGGTCGTCAACTTCTGTTAGGAAGATTGCTACGAGTTGGTGAGCGATTTCAATTGTAATCTCTCTTTTTTTTCTTGAGAGTTGTGAGGGGGTTGACCTATTAGAGCAAAGTGTTCAACATTAGTTTTTTTTATCAATCTTGTAATTTTATCTGAGTTATAGAGATTGGAATTTGTCTAGGTGACATAGTCATCGTCATATACTTGTTTTTATCTGTGATTGGTGTCCCAACATCTGGTATCAGAGCTTTGGAGGTTCTGACAACCATGTCTACGGAGCAGATGAACACTCGTATGATCACCCTCACAGGGGGAAACTGAGCGATTTGGAAACCAAGGATGGAGGATCTACTCTGGTGCAAGGACTTGCATGGTCCGTTGGAGGGCGACAACGCAAAGCCAATGGACAAAGCTGCTGAAGACTGGAAATGACTGGATCGAAAGGTCGTTGGATTCATCCGCCAATGGTTGGATGATTCAGTGTTTCACCACGTGTCCATGGAGAGTTCAACAAAAGCATTGTAGGAGAAGTTGTATTCGCTGTACGAAAGGAAGACGGCTGGCAACAAGGCATTTCTTATTTGCCAACTCGTTAACTCGAAGTACACGGAGGGTGCCACAGTGGCACAACATCTGAACGAGGTTCAAGGTATTATCAATCAGCTGTCTGCGATAAAGATGGTAATTGATGATGAGCTTCAGGCCCTACTGTAAGCCCCCTGAATTTAGGGCTTATTTTTTTCAATTTTATAAATCAATTATTTCCAATAGATATTATTATTTGATTAAATGTACTTTTTTGTGCCTTTGATATTTGGAGTGTCAGGGATGTTCATCTCTGGAAACCTTCTTCATGTGTTTTGTAGTGGACAGAATTACCTTCATTTTGGTATATCATGTTCCATCCAAACTTATTCCCTTGTACTCTTTTTTTTTCGCACAAGTTCGAGTCAATTTAGACCATTTAATTATTAATTGAATTTCCACTCTTTTCCTTGATCATTATATGTACGTTACCATGACTTTTAATTTAGGAGCACAAGGCTAGTCATTTTCTTGAAACCAACTTCTCATGCATGATCTACTCGAGACACTCTTCACCCATGACCTTCGTGTCCCACTCAGACACACCATCTTGTGCTTCATTTTCTTCGCACAACTTTTTGGTCAATTTAGGCCAATTAATTATCCACCGTAATTTGTGACCTGACTTCCAATTTAATTTCGGGACCCGACATCGACCCAAACCTGTCAGCCCAAAATATGGACGTAGCCTACATGAAGCCTACTACCCGCATGATACTTGTGTCCCTTTTATTTGAGCCCCCACATGCTACTTATTTATCCATGATCATAAATACCTAAATTAATTTATTTATTACATCATGTCTGATTTTGACCCGATCCGGCTCAACCGAAACCAACCCAAGCTTCATGTTACTCTCCCGCATGACACCCTCACTCTCATTGCCCTTGAAAATATTAATACCTAGTGTTCCCACTCCAATATTCAAGAATAACCACCATTGATTTTAATCCCTAGAGAATGATCTATTTTCCTACATTAATCCTAACCATTGGATTCTCTCCATCAATCCTCACCATAAAATTTCCTCCAACACTCACTCACACAAACCCCTCTAGCATGGCCGGCCCTAACTTTAATAATTCTCTCTCTCTCCTCCCTTAATAGCAGCACGTACACACACACACACACACACACACACACACACACATACTTTTCTCTCTCCCACTCATTAATAATCCTCTCTCACTCTCTCATTTTTTTAATAGCCACCATCCCCTCTCCCATGGCCGACATCCCATGGCCGAGCCCCTCCTTCTTCTCCTCCTCCTTCTCCTCTCGAGCACATCCACCAGCAACTTCTCTTCCTCCTCCCTTCCCGAGCTCTCCCTCATCATCATCTTCTTCTTCTTCTTCATTCTCCATCACCATCTTCACCATTTAAATTACCACCACCGCACGTCACCATCAACCACCACCACCCTCGCCGTGCCCTTAGCCGAGCACCGCCGGGCAGCCACCGCCGTCGTCACGCCAGGCCAGCGCAGCATAACAGAGTAGCAGCCAACAACAGTAGCAGCGCGCGCGACAGTAGCATCGCATCACAGCAGTAGCAGCGCGCGCCACCGCGCGGCGCCCGCCGCCTCCGCACGGCGCCACAACCCCCCTCCGTCCAGGTGACCCCCGGCAACCTTCCCGTGGCGGCCACCATCCTCCGGGATACGCCGTCTAGGCTATTCGTGCATTTCGCACAAAATTCCGTTGTGACGTGCTCGGGAACGAAGCTGAAATCGTATTTTGCCGCAGCAACTTCATGCATAATTTTCGAAAAATTCGACCATTGGATCGACGATTTCTTTGCTTCTTCTCAATCTCGATATATCCATCTTCACTTCCCTTAATTTTTGTCCGTTAATTTTATCGTTTGATACATCAAAACCGGCCACCAAGTTGATCGTTTAAATTGTGTTATTTTTGGACAGTTTTGCGGAGCCAACTTCGTCGGTTCGTATCTCCTCCATCGCAGCTCCGTCTGGCGTGCTACTGGTTCCTATGCACAGCTGGTATAACCCTCTTCCTATCCCTTAAGTTTTGTTTCATTGTGAGCACGTTTGATTGGTTGAATTCGACGCCAAATTTGGCTGTCCGAATTCGTAATTTCCAAGTTGTTAATTTCCATTTTTGAACCCGGGACTCCGAATTCAATTTTTGACACCACCAGTAGATTCGTGGCATCGTTCTGGCATATTTTTATATAAAATTTGTTAGATTTGAGGACGTGGACCCTAGCACGCATTTTGGTGCAAAGCGGGCCCCACAATTCGGGTCAACAAGACTTTTTGATGTCGGCTCATCAGAATCTAATTCTGGATATACCGTTGAGTTCGTATCGTCATTCTGGACTCGTTGACATATAATTTGCTAGGTTTTAGTAGACATTGGTTCTGGCACGCATTTCGGTGCAAGTCGGATACCAATATCCGGGTCAACGGGTCAATTTGAGATCGGCTCATCGAAATCCAATTCTGGACATACCGTTGAGTTTGTATCGTCATTCTGGACTCGTTAACATATAATTTGCTGAGTGTTGAGGACATTGGCTCCGACATGCTTTTTTATACAAATCGGAATTTTAATGTCCTGTTCAACAGACCAATTTGAGATCGGGTCAACAGAATCTAATTCTGGATATATCATTGGGTTCGTATCGTCATTCTGGATTCATGGACATATAATTTGTTAGGTTTGGTAGACTAGTACTCTTGCACATTTTTCGGTGCAAAGTGGGTCCACACGGACACCATTTTGACCCAAAATTATCTTTTTGCCCCTGTGTCCAAATTGGACTTATGGATAGGCTATCCTAGCTGATTTGACCATTCTGGACACGTTGGTGATATTTGTTTCATCATCCGACAATATTTGTAGATATTTTCTCTGTATATTACCTTCTATTATAATTAATTCTTATTAAGTTCGTATTTCGGAATTAGTACAACGAAACTGAGATCAGTCGATTCCAATGATCTCACATCGCTAAAATTGGCAAGATGATCATGTGGATCATTGTGATAAGATTATTAACTTTACTGTTGATTATCTTATCTCGATTTACGTGTCATAGGTTTTGATGTACGAATAACGAGGTACAACTTGATATTTTAATTCTTAAATTAGAGTTGATCCTGTTTGACCAAGATATATGGTATCTTGGTTGGTAAATATTAGGAATAGTGTGCTTAGGCTAGTTTTGACCTCGGTTGACCAAGTTTGACTGCTTTGGCCAAAGTCAACTATCAGTCAATACTTGGCCTAGAAATGTCTAGAACTTGACCAGAGTTGACCAGTTGACCAAAAGTCAACTGTTAGTCGACATTAGCCTAGTTTGACCTAGGGTTGACCTAGAGTTGACCAGGGTTGATCAGTTGATCAAAAGTCAACTGTAAGTCAACCTTTGACCTAGTTTGACTGGTTTGACTTTCTGTGAACTAGTTGGCCTTAGTTGGACTGAGATTTGACCTAGATTACATAGCTTATACTATATAATCCTGCCTAACACTATTGAACCCTAATTAGCTTATATATATATCTCATCTTTAGGTTTGTGGCATCACTCTGAGCATCGACCCCATTTGACAGCTCAGGACCGCAGGCGAGTACATTCACTGATAGTCATCATTATCTTGATATCTACTATATCTGATTCAGTTGTAGTGTCTTACTTGATTTCCGACACGATGGTTTATGGACTAGTATACGTCGGATCCTGTCATGAGATATTATTCCTGAACTTTCTTGGTATATTGCTACGTGATATTTCGTGTTTTTTGTACTTATATAGACATCGATTTGGGAGTGGACTGGCCCCCTGCTTTTGAATATCGTGTCATGACGTACCATGTCCGGATCCGTGATACTACTAAGGGATGGGGAAATTATTAGGGGTTATGTGATCAAAGCCTCCTGTCACTATTATGCTTGCGCCACTCTCACCTCACGTAGGGTGTAGCAGATTCCTCCGTATGCTTGTTATCTAGGTTGGCCGATATGACCCTTTCCAGAGATTTTCGTATGATTGTCGGGCCAAGTGGATAACATGTCTTGTAACATACCTAAAGCCAACCACATAATGCTCTAATAATTCAAGGCACATTTTATATATTTATTTATCGTATCTTATATCCTGCTCAGTTCTACTTTCAGTACTTTTCTCACCATGCTATGATATTCATTTACTCACATGTTCTATATGCCTTTATGTTGTATCTTGATTGGAGGCTAAGTTCTGTTCGGGAGAAGGGTTACAACCCCGGTCCTTGTTTGGTTTAAGGATTGTAACTCAGCTTCCGAATGGTTCCCAAGTCATCATATATCTTTGTCTTGTATTTTATTATATTGTCTTTTATAGAATTTGTCAATTCATATGGAACTGCTGTTAGTATTTGTACTTGCTCATTTTTCTGACAGGATAACTGTTGATGTTTACAGAGTACATGTTAGCTGATTGCTCTACCTTTACGGGTATGGCAATGATAGAGTTTGATGAGACATTACCCCTAGATCTCCAGCATGATCCATTAGCAGTGGATGAGATACCATTAGTTTAGATTAGTTATTTTCAGTTGTATTTATTCTCTAGATTATTGTATTTGAGATTTGGGATGTTTCTGGATTTGTGTTATCTTAGACACTTAGAACTCTATCTGGTTGTATCTCTGTGGTTTCATTTCATTTCATTTCATTTCATTTCATATCTATCTATCTTTTTATCGTATTCTATCCTAGATGTGATTGAGACTGTATTTGCTATGTTACCTCCATTTGGAGTGTATATACTGTACATGTACCTTATATATTGTTAGATGATTGATCTAGGACAGCGTTCTACCGCCGACACTGTGGCGTAGGCTGGACGTACCCACTTCTCGTACCCTTACTCTAGGGTACGGGTCGTGACACCTACTGCTCTTGAGTTTTTTGCCGAAAAGCTGAGAGACGTTGGTGGTGTCGGTGAGCAACTCCGCGCTTGATGGACTTGTCACGATGGAGGCAGTCAAAAGTAGCTTGTTGAATGAGGAGGTCCGACGCCAGCAAGTGTAATCATCGTAGGAGTCCGCTCTGGTGACTTCCTACGAGAAGAGAAAACCCAATTCACAGGTGAGGACAAGAGGATTTCTCAGAATCTTACGATTGTGGACCGCAAGGAGGGCTGCTATCACTGTGGCAAAAGGGGTCATATCAAGAGGAACTGCATGAAGCTCAAAGCTGAGAAGGCAAAAGGCAAGGACGATCAGAAAGATCTCACAGCAATGGAAGATATATCATCGCAACAACCGATGCAGAGAAACCTTGTGGCATGTGTCATGACGGCGACTGGGTCATGAACACGGGGGCGTCGTATCACGCCACTCCACATAGGAGGATCTTTACGTCATACCACGGTGGCAGGTTTGGACGTGTGAAGATGGGCGACAAGGGCATGGCTGCAGTTGTAGGCATCGATAATGTGCACTTGACAACGGAGCTCGGTGAGAAGCTCGTTCTCAAGGGTGTGCGACATGTACCGAGTTTGCGCTACAACTTGATTTCGGTAGGAAGACTGGCAGATAATGGTTGTCGCAGTCTGTTTGGGGACAAAGATTGGATGCTTGCGAAGGGTTTCCAACAGCTGGCTCGGGAAGATTTGTGTTGTGGCATGTACAGGCTCAAGCCGCTGAGCTGTACAGGTAGGCCACAGACACCGAATGGAGGCTCAAGAGCTGCTCGACAGGAGATGGATCGTAGAGAACTTGCTGAGGAAGGGCTTCTAGGTGCTTTGAGGGATACAGAGGATTCAGTTCGTCGAGACAAAGCGACAGATGGTGGTGAGTCAAAGATTGAGGGTCAGTCTGTCGGTCCCATGACAGCTGGTCGGTCTCCAGTGGGGGTTGCTCTACGGATCCGATTTTGGCAACGGGTGGTTTGCCAAAGCTTCACGGAGTGACATCGATTTCAGCAGTTCGAAGCCAGGAAGGAGATCAAGGTTTGTAGCAAACTCAATCTGAGGCGGGAGCATCATCATTCACATAGTTCAAGGGGAGCTGTGGGTCATCGACGACATACACAGTACGTGATGTTCTGCTCGAGGACGCATATGTATGGGAGAGCTTCAAGTTCAGACACGAAGGAGGGCAGGTTCAGGAGTTCGAATCTCAGGAGTACCGTATCGTCTGCTTGGTTGGGCCAGCCAAGGATGAAGAAGCTCGTCGGAACGTTAACACTTTTCGGTGGAAGACAGAAGTCGGGGACAGGCAGCAGAGACTTACAGTGAGGCTGATCGTCAGGGACTTGGTCTTGATCGTGTTATTGATATCGACATAATCCCAGTAGTATAAGAGGTGCTACGCATGGCAGCTAGCGTCGACGTGACGGTCGAGGAGCTGGAGACGAAGGAAGATACAAATCAGCTCGGGAGATCGAAGATCAGTGGCATGGGGGAGTAGAAACTTTGTCGCATGACGACAAATATGGAGTCCAGTTGAGGAGCCATGGGGTCAACACCCTCTCATCAGACTAGAGGGGAAGATTGTTGGAGTCCAGTCTGGATTTGGTAATAGCATATTTATGGAGTCCAAATCTGATTAGATATTTGATTTAATTTGATTTGGATGTCCATAATTAGTGCTGGGCTATTTTAGATATAATATGATTCTTATTTGAGGGTTTTCTATTTAAGAGATCCTATTATAATCTAAAATAGGATGTTGATTGGGCTATTTTAGGTGTAGTAGGATTCTTATTTGAGAGCTTCCTATTTAAAAAATCCTATTATGACCTAAAATAGGTTTTTCTCATCCTATATATGTGGGGTGAGGGTGGAGGCACAAAGCACAGCACGAAAGTGGAGATTCGAGGTGCTCGTCCACAAGAAATCTAAGAGAAAGTTCTGTACTTTGCTCTTAGGACTTCACCATCCAAGACAGAAGAAAGAATAGATCTAATCGAGGGGTCCTCAACTTCGGTTAGGGAGATTGCTATGGGTTGGTGAGCGATTTCAATTGTAATCTCTTTATTTTCTTCTTGAGTGTAGTGAGGGGGTTGAACCTATTAGGGCAAAGGGTTCAACATTAGTTTTTTGTCAATCTTGTAATTTCATCTGAGTTATAGAGATTGGAATTTGTCCAGGTGACGTAGTCACCGCCATATACTTGTCTTTATCTGTGCTTGGTATCCGTTAGACGGGGGTTGGTTATTTCAGGTGGGTTAGCCTAAGTTTTCGCAGCGGCAACGTCTCAGACACGGTATCGGAGCGCATGAGGGCGTATCCGATTCCCAACACTTTGAACTTCCCAAATATAAACTACCAATAAACCCTCCTATCTTAGCTTAATTTTCTAGCAAGATTCAAACTTTAACCCAAAGTTCCAAATCTTTCTCCCAAATTAAGCAAAACTATCAATAATTAGCACACACAAATCATGATAATCATCAAAAGAATAAAAAAAAGAGTCCACAGCATGACAGGAGGTTATATGTGAATTTCAACTTACTGTCTACACGACGAAGACAGTAAGACCCCCACAAGACTTTCGGTAGTGTCGGCTCTCAGTACAAAGCCTTCACAACCTCTATCATAATCAAACAATTCTTCTTCCCCCCAACAATCTAATAGTAGTAATTTTGACATGAACCTACACGTCCAATTATACCTCTGAACAGTTCAAGTCAACTCTTCTCCCCCCGACAATTTAATAGTATCATTTTTCATCCCCATGTTCCCGTAGCCGTAGCCCGTTGGGAACGGTGGAGTACCCCGACGCAGTGGCACGGGTTCGAGCCCCCTTGGAGGCATGCCTTCAAGCACCAGTAAAAAGTGGACACCCTCAAAAAAAATTCATCCCCACAAAATCACCTGTGTCGGCTCTCAGTGCAAAACTTTTATGATGTCGGTCAAACTCTATCATAACTAGTTGTATAATTATAATTTAGAATATTAACATGAATAAACCAATGACCTTCTAGCCTAGTGGTTGTGGTGAGACATGCGGCCCGAGTGCTCATAAATCGATTACCGGTGGGAGCGTTCGTCACAATTATGTTCTTTCAAAAAAAAAAATATTAACATGAATAATATTATACTTTAGAGTATTAAAGTAGAAAACTAGAATAATTCAAAATATTTAGTTGAAGTAAAACTTTTTCTTTCTCTTTCACATGCCACCCTTTTGTTCGCATATCCAACCCACCCTTCCCAAGTTCTTGGGTCCAAATCCAATCAAGACACAACAAATAATGTTCATAAAAAACATATCCAACACCCCACCCCACGCGCCCACTCCGCCCCCTCCCCCCCTACCCCACCCCCACGGGATACTATTTAAAATCACTTTAAAATAGGCTCGGGCTAGTTAAATTCGAGTTCGATCGGATAAACTCGTTAATGAATTGGTTTAAGGTTGAAGATATTCGAGCTCGAACTCAGGTTCATATTAAAATATTGGGTTATTTTGTATAAGGGTACCAGATTTATAACCTAATTAGACTTTGGGTACTGAGTTTGTCCGTTTTAGACTTTGGGTACTCAAAAAATTTTAGTGACACATTTTATTGATAAAACTGGGCTTTCAGTGACAAAATGAGACTTTTAATGACGAAAGTTTGTCACTAAAATGTGTCACTAATAATTTTGAGTACCCAAACTCTAAAATGGACAAACCCAGTACCCAAAGTCTATTTACGTTATAAACCCGGTACCTTTATACAAAATAATCCTAAAATATTTGAACATGATCAAAAATTGGGTTGGATTGGGGTTCATATGTCGAGTTACCCAAAGAACCCGAAATTCGACATATATATAATTTATATATATTTATATATACATTGTTTTATACTACATAAATAAAATGACTAAATCTTAAATTTATCTACCCAAACTCTTCAACTCCTTATCATAAATCTCATTTCAGTTTGTTTTTTTTGTAATGATCAATGATTGGTTGTTATTTGATTATGTGTGGAATATTAATCATGTTTAAAATTATTTCAAATATCGTATTAGAGCCCGATGGACCTAACCCGATGGGTTCTTTTCTTATTTTCTCCGGACACGGTCTTTGGGCTTCATATGTTGAACCCGAGGTCGGGTTGAGCTTGGGCTCGGACTAGACTTATGATTCATTGGATTGGACTTGGATTAAGCTCAAACTCGACCCAACTCGTCCGAGTTGCACCTCGAATTTAAAACCTATAAACCCAAACGACTTTGTATAAATCCAAAGATTCCAAACCCAAACACACAAAAAAAGAGAAAAAGAAAAGAAAAAAAAAGAAGCATTTCTTTCTTTTCTTTTATTTTCTTCCCGCGAACCAAACAAACGAAGCCTGAGATGCAAACAAATAACACGAAGTTGACGAGAATCTCTATCAACTTCGTGTTTGCATCTCAGGCTTGGTTTGCAGGATTGGACAACGTAATGTAATTGACATTACGTTGGGGTAAAGTGCATTTAAACCCTCCTTAGATTTGCCTCGTTAGCAAAATAAGACCTTTTAGAAAACTTAAGCAGTTTGCACCTCCTTAGATTGTCCGCGTGAGCAAAAATGTCCCTACCGTCTATTAGCCGTTAGAAATGGTCGTTAATGACGTTTTTTAAAAAAATACATAAACTACCCTTCTTCCTTCCCTATCAGCCCCCCTCCCATTCCCACCGTCGGCCAGCCCCGCCCCTCCCCCCTCCTCCCTCTTGCAGCCTTCCCCCGACCCGCCCCCCTCCTCCCTCCGCCGGGCAGCCCCCGCCCCCCGACCCCCTTCCTCCCTCCGCCGGCCAGCCCCCTCGACCTGCCCCCACCACCGAAGAGAGATGGAGGGGAGAGGGGAGGGGAGGGTCAAAATCATCTTTTTAGACGATTTTTAATGGTTGTTAACAACGGGGGGTTGAATTGAGTAAAAATATAAAAACAGGATTTCTTTCAAACTATGAGTCTTTAATTATATTTTCGTCACATCTAAGGAGGGTTTAAATGCACTTTATCCCATTACGCTGTCAATCTAACTTGGGTGTTTTGTTGGACAAAAAACAAATTAGATGTTGTCACGACCCGCACCCTAGGTAGGGGCACAAGTGCGTAACAGCGTCCAGCCTACTCCGTAAAAACGGCATAGAACGATGTAGGTCTGCTAGCTAACAACAATATATAATAACCTGTCATCTCCGCACCGAGGATATAATATGAAATACTAATCATCTCAATCACAACCTAGTAGGAAGAATCATGGCATGAAATCAAGATAGATATAAATCACAAAGTGCAATATCCAGCTCAACAGAGAGAAAGAGAGTCACAAAGTAATATAGTTATACAAATTCCAATATCATAAGCATAAGTAGCAAGCTGGAGACAAGGTCCAGTCCAAAATCTACTCTAACTAAACTATAGCTAGAGGCTCGTCGGACGGAGCTAAGCCCTGCTGAACCAAGGTCTCCAAGTCTATGCCCACTATGTCATTCGGACCGTAGTAGGTACAGCAATCCTCCTCACCGTCATCTGTAATATTTTGTCAACATATCTAGTCATGATGGAACGAGCACAATCAACTAACAATAGTTCACAAGATATGACAAAAGCTACAAGACTATAAATAGAGAGTATATACAAGGAATCATGAAATATACATGTGAGTATCATGGCAAGGTAACCTGTAAATCTAGAGCTAGAACAAGGCAAGTAAAACTGATCATGGCATGTACAAGAATCAAGAACCATCTATCTAAGTGTGTGAGTAATAGCTACAATATGTGGTCGGCTTGGGAACTTGCACAATAGTAACAGGCCTGGCTAATCATACGTAGAATGTATGATCAACACTCACAATCAATCGATACGCAATGGGTGCATAATAGGAATTGACCACATATCTACACTAATACTCTCCGTTCCCGACTGGTAGAGTGGATCCAAGCAAGACACGTTACGACACGGGATTCTGCGAGAAGGGAGCAAGTCTCCTCGAGAATCGGTGTCCATATGCTGCACAAGAACTAGAAGGGGCTTGCACAAGATATACCAAGATAACAAGAAATAACATCTCATATCGGGATCCATGAATACCAATCCGTGTGACCAATGTGTCAAGAACAAGTATATCTACACTAAGTACATGAATTATAATAGTTATCATAAATTAAAAAAGTTATCAGAGAATGTACTCGCCTGTGATGTGACAGATAAGTCGACTGAGTCTAAGAACAGTGCCTCAAGGACCTATAGATGGAATACTGTATCAATATAATGGTTTAGAAGTAAAATCAAGTTATTCTAAGTCAAACTAAGTCAAAGCAAGTCAAACTAAGTCAAAGATTGCTTACATTTGACTTTTGGTCAACTGGTTAAATGGTCAACTCTGGTCAACCCTTGGTCAACTCTAGGTCAAAATTGACTAACGTTGACTAATAGTTGACTTTAGGTCAACTGGTCAACTTCGGTCAAGTTCTAGTCATTTTTAGGCTACGGTTGACTTTCGGTTGACTTTTGGTCAAAATAGTCAAGTGTGGTCAACCAAGGTCAAAACTAGTCTATGTCTACTATTTCTGACCATTACCAACCATAAAATCCTAATTATAACTATATCTTAAAGTAGTAAACTCATATGTTAGAAAATAGGTATTATCTTAACTTACCATTCCTTACCTTTCTAAGGTAATTCCATTACCTTAGCCTCTAACTCCAACTCTAGACTTCTCTACCCTCATTCTAAGTATTCCCCAACTCTCTTCTATGGTATTCTAACCTTTCTTCTAGTATCTCGATACCGTATCATGGTATCTTGATATCTTAAAAGTCAAAAAGGTAAATCTCGTATTACCTTAAGGTAAATGGGTTACTTGAGATACCAATTTGGTATCCATAGAATACCACACCATCTAAACTCTAATTAGCTCTCTAAACTTAACTAGGATACAATACTAACATCAAACTAACTTAACCACTATCTAACTATAACTAACACTATCAAACTCTAACCTCTAACTCATTATCCAACTATCTTGCTAACTTATCTCATATTCTAACTTCTAACATGAAAAGCTAACTAGAAACTATACAAAAACTAACTTCTAATACTACCAAAACACCCACACACCTAACCAACTAACACCCAATCAATACATTAGAATTGGGGGGGGGGGGTAGATGGTTGCCTATAGCAGCCATCAAGCGTTGTTACTGCTGCTAATAGCAGCATTAAACTTGATGCTGCTGCTGCATAAATGCAGCTCTCATCTGCTGCTGTTGCTCCATGTTGGGACAGCAACCTGCTGCCAAAGCAGGGTAGTCCTGCTGTGGCTGCTGGCAGCAAGGAAGCTATTGTCCTGCTGTGGCAGTCCATGAGAGGGGGGTGTTGGATGCTACTGCAGTCCACCCTCCTCTCAATCCCCTTCTCTTCAACCTCTCAACTTACAACACCACAAACCCTACCATCTCCTTCCCCAAATCACCACCTAGCCACAAATAATCAACTAACTCTATCTAAAATAGATATCAAAACAGTCCAATATTTTAATAAGCTATCTACATGATATTATTTATACAAGTGATAGAAATGAGAGTCATGATACATGATACCCACTCGTGTATCCCACAAGAACACATCCTACTCCTCAATACACACACACAACTCTCTAGTGCAAACCAATATCAAAATAGACAAGTATTACACTATAGACATTAACATAAACATAATGGGGGTCCTAATTAGGAATCTACCAAATAGGACACAAGCTAAAATCTAACTTTCTCCATATGACTCCAAATGGTCTCAAACTTGAATCGAAATGGTTGCTCTATCAAGAGGGTGGATCCTACAAATTCAAACTAATTAAACTTCATGGGAAATTGGTTTAGAGGATAGAAATTTACCTACTAGGAGTGAATCCTAATGAAACTCTCTCCGACATATCTCTGATACAAAGATCCTTTTAGAAAGGACACTTCCACCTTGCACTTGTCCAAATCTTTGGCTAGAATCCTTACTTGATGGTGTGAGAAGGATTGAGAGAAGTTTGGATGGAGGAATGTGAGGAAATGGAGATCAAATCAAAGAGGGGAGCTCTCTAATTTGGGAAAGAACACTTGAATAAATAAAAAGAGGCAAGATGAATGAGAAGAAAGAGACCTAATGCCTCCTATATGTGGCCGGCCATGGGGGGGGTATGGGCCTTGGGTGAAAGCCCAACAAGGCTTCTATATGTCTCTTTAGGTTAAGTCTAGGTTTGGTTCAAGTTTGGAGTCAAAATGACTAAGTTTGGATCTCTAACCTAACCATTCTAACTAGTGGTAACTAATCTAACTTACTAACTTAAATGGTGGGTTTTGTGGGCCATGTCTAACTTAAGTTTGGGTCCCATCTAGAATCTAAGCTACCCGGGTCACTAACACAAGTCGGAACGAGACGAAACTTAAACCCAACTAAACAAATCCAATAAAAATATTATTAAAAATATAAAATTTCTAAAATATTAAAAAATAAAAATGACCAAAATACCCTCAATGGTGAAAATTGGGAGTGACAAATCTACCCTCAAAAGAATTTTGTCCTCAAAATTAAAATAAACAACCACATGAAAGCATAAGCAAAAAAAACAAAAAAGGACATATACCTCAAGGCTCGAAGAGATAAGGGCACGAAACGCTCCCGCATGTCGTCCTCTCTCTCCTAGGTAGACTCACCTGGAGAGTAGTGTCTCCATGCAATGCGAACCATGGGTATAACCTGGTTCCGGAGCACCTTCTTCCTACGATCCAGAATCTCGACTGGCTTCTCTGGATAACTGAGAGTCGGTCCCACTTCGATCTCGGAATGGTCCAAAATGTGACTGGAATCTGCCACATATTGTTTCAGCTGCGACACGTGGAACACGTTGTGCACTCGCACTAGTACAGGCGGTAACTCCAGTCGGTATGCCACTGCACCGACCCTGTCCAAGATACGGAAAGGATCGATGTATCGCGGACTAAGCTTCATGCCTCCACCAAAACGAATCGTGCCATGCGTCGGAGAAATTTGCAGAAACACGAGATCATCAACCTAGAACAAAACACAAGACTTAAGGCTTGATCTAAAACAATCACAATCAAACTCAAATACTAGAAAAATCTAAACTATACCTCAAACTCCAACGGTCTCCGGTGGCTATCAGCCCAATGTCGCTGCCTGTCCTGCGCCACCCGAAGTCTATCTCTAATAACCCTAACCTTCTCTGCTGCATCCACTACCATCTCTGGGCCAAGCAAAACCCTCTTGCCGACATCATCCCAAGACAAGGGAATACGACGCCTCCGTCCGTATAGAGCCTCGAAAGGTGATATCACCCCCAGTTTTCAAATTAGGAGTATTTTTGTCATTTTTCAAGTTTTATAATTTTCAGGAATTTTTATTTATTTTAGGTGATTTTTTGGGATTTATTTGGGTTGGTTTGGATTTTATCCAATTCGGACTCAAATTGGAGACCCGGGTAGCCTGGACCCTAGTGGGACCCACATACTAACTGGACTTGGCCCACATACCATCATAATTAGGTTAAAAATCTTAAACCCTATTTTCCATGGCTTAATTAGTTATTTTAGAGCTTAATTAGTATTTAGAAATCAAACCGAACCAAACCCGAACCGAACCAAACTAAGTTTATTGGGTAGGAGGCTTAGTGGATCCACACCCAAACCCACCAAGCCCCCCCCCCCCCCCCCCCCCTCCCCACATGGCTGGCCATGACAAGTCCCCCCCCCCCCCCCCTTTCCTTCACAACCAAGCAAACACTCCCTCTCTCTTTCTCAAATTCCTTTCCTTCTCCCAAGCTTTTCCCTACAAGAAACCTATGTTAGGTATGTGATTTCTCCCCAAATTAATATTCTTTTCCATTTATTGCTTTTACAATAAATGATGAGTAGGAAATTATCTACCATTTGCCCACCAATTTATAGGTTTTTCCTAGAATCTAGGTTAAGGAAATAAATGGGGGTTTTAATATATATAGGGGTATATGTATATGTATGTATATATATATATATATATATATATATATATATATATATATATATATATATATATATATATATATATATATATATATATATATATATATATATGTATATATTAATGTGTATTTGTTTGGGTAGAGGAATGGAAATGGTGGTGGTGTTGTCATGGGAGTTTTGGTGAGAGGGTGTGTGGTTGTGTGTGTGGTTGTGCTTGTGTGAGATTGTGTGTGTTTATATATATATATATATATATATATATATATATATATATATATATATATATATATATTTGTGTATATATAATTATAGGTATTAATATGTATTTGTGTGTGTAGAGGATGAGAGTGGTGGTAGTGGTATTGGTGTAGAGAGTGGTGGTGGTGTTATGTGAGAGAGTGGTAGTGTGTGTGTGTGTGTGTGGTTGTGCTTGTGTGAGAGTGTGTGAGAGTGTGTGTTTATATATATATATATATATATATATATATATATATATATATATATATATATATATATATATATATATATATATATATATATAGGAAGCGGATCAAAAGCCCCCCTTAGAAAGCCCCCCAAAAACCCCCCTCACTCTAATCTGTAATATTAATGTTAATATTAATGTTAATATTAATATTAATGTTAATATTAACATTAAATACTAAAATTAACATTAAACTTAACATTAAAATTAATATTAACATTAACACTAATATTAACATTAACATTAACATTAATATATAAAAAATTAAAAAAAATTAGAAAAATTTAAAAAAAAATTAATATTAACATTAACATTAACATTAACATTAATATTAATATTAACATTAACATTAATATTAACATTAATATTAACATTAATATTACGAATTAGAGTGAGGGGGTTTTTTGGGGGGCTTTCTAAGGGGGGCTTTTGATCCGCTCCCTATATATATATATATATATATATATATATATATATATATATATATATATATATATATATATATATATATGTGTGTGTGTGTGTGTGTGTGTGTGTGTGTGTGTGTGTGTGTATATATATTTATATATAGGATATATATATGTGTGTATATATATGTATATGGAGATGTGTGTGTATGTGTATGTATATATAGAGGAGTGAGTGTGTTTGTGGAGATGGATGGATATTAGATTATGTATATGTGTAGATAGATATATAAATAGATAGATATATATATATATATATATATATATATATATATATATATATATATATATATATATATATATATATATATATATATATATATATATATAGTAGAGGTGAAGAGGAGAAGAGGAAGAAGAAGAATAGGAGCTGCAGCAGCAGCTGTGGCAATAGAAGCTGCAGCAGCAGCAGAACATGCAGTAGCAGCAGCAGGTAGCTGCTGTTTTCAGCAGCTACCCCCCCTTTTCACCCCTATGTTACCCCATTTAACCCCTATAAACCCCTATATATATATATATATATATATATATATATATATATATATATATATATATATATATATATATATATATATATATATATATAGATGTTTTTAGAGAGGAAAGGAAGAGTAGAGAAGAAGAATTAGAAGGTAAGAAAAATTAGAAGAAGTCAAGAAAAGAGTTAGAAGAGAAAGGTTAGGAGGAAAGAGGAGAGGTTAGAAATTAGAGGAAGAATGGGGAGAAGGAAAGAATAGGAAGAGGGAAAGGAATAAGGAGAGTTAGAAGTTAGAAGGAGAATAGGAAGGAGAGTTAGAAGGAGGAAAATTAGAAGAATATGAAGTAGAAGGAAAATGGGAAGTAAAATGAGAAGTAGGAATGAGAATTTGAAGAATAGGTTTTAGGAGGAGTCGAGTTAGAGGGCGAATTTGAGCCCGGAGTATCGGATCGCGATGAAACTTGACGTAGGCCTAGGATACGTGATTTAGATTTTGCGGGTAGGCTCCCGAGTTGAAATCGGAGTCGTAGGGCGCCGGTATCGCGCCGTATCGGTACGTATCTTGAAATATTCAAGATTTTGACAACGGGCCGTAACATGGACTGGATTTCCAAGTTACCTAGGTAATTTGGTTGGTAATATATGTATAGGCTAGTATCATACTACCCTGGGGAGATCGGGTCAAAATATTAAGCGTAGATAGGCTAACTAGCTAATCGCCGAAGTTGGATTTTTGCCCTTTTTAAGGGTAAAATAGGAATTTGGCCTATGGCCAAGAAATGAGTTTCGAAGTCCAAGATGGACTTGGATATAGGTTGTAGAGGTTGGTAATGGGTAGAAATAGCCATCTAGACCTAGTCTCGACCCCGGTTGACCACGGTTGACCTTTTAGGCCAAAAGTCAACTATGGGTCAACACTTTACCCAATTTAGTCCCAAATTCTATTAGACTTGTGCAGTTGACCGGAAGTCAACTGTTAGTCACCAGTGACCTAGAGTTGACCTAGGGTTGACCACAGTTGACCACGGTTGACCAGAGTTGACCGGTTGACCAAAAAGTCAACTGTTGACTCAAATCGATCCCGATTGATTCCGTTTGACTTGTATTGACCCAGTTTGACCCAGTTAGACCTAATATGACTTAGTTTGACCCCGTACAACCTAGTTGACATGCCTTGACCTAGAATGACTTAATAGGATTCAAATTGATTTTATTTTATTTCCTAAACATAGTATTGATACGTCTTGTTCTCTATAGGTCCTCGAGACGCTGCATTTGCTCCGGTTGACGTACCATATCATATTTCAGGCGAGTACATTCTCTGACACTTTTCTAATTTATAATAATTGTTATGATTCATGTAATTAGTGTGGATATGCTTGTTCTCGACACATTGGTCACACGGATTGGTATTCATGGATCTCGACATGAGATGTTATTCCTCGTTATCTTGGTATATCTTGTGCAAGCCCCCTTGTAGTTCTTGTGCAGTATATGGACACCGATTCTCGAGGAGACTTGCTCCCTTCTCGTAGAATCTCGTGTCGTAACGTGTCTTGCTTGGATCCACTCTACCAGTCGGGGACGGGGAGTACTAGTGTAGATGTGTGGTCATTATCCACCTTGTTTATTCTTGTAGACCTTGAATGCTACCAATCCTACACTCCACACAGGATTGGCTGATCATAACCTTGTGCAGACCCAAGCCGGCCACATATTGTAGCTAGTACTCACACACCTAGAGATATGATTCTTGATTCTTGTACATGCTATGATCAGTTTACTTGCCTTGTTCTAGCTTTAGTTTTACAGCTTACCTTGCCATGATACTCACATGTACATTCCATGATTTTCTTGTATATACTCTATATTTACTGTCTTATAGCTTTTGTCATATCTTGTGAACTGTTGTTAGTAGATTGTACTCGTTCCATCCTGACAGGATATGTTGAAAATATTACAGATGCAGACGAGGGAGACTATTCTACCTACTACGGTCCGGATGACGTAGTGGGCCTAGACCTGGAGACTTTGGTCCAGCAGGCTTAGCTCCGCCTGGCGAGACCTTACCCCTTGCTTAGTTAGAGTAGGTCTTTTATACTGGACTTTGTCTCCAGCTACTTTTGAGACTGTTTTTATTATGGACTGTATTAGAGACTTGGACTTGTATATATTCTTTGTGTTGGACTGGACAGGTTATATATTATTTTATCGTCGTGTTGTCTTTTCATTTCAGTCTTTACTTTGTTATCTTAGAGTCGTGATTGAGTACTCGTATATATATTCATTGCTTGTCCTCCGTTCGGAGTTGACCATGGACTTGACAGGTCTTGTTATATATATAAACTGTTTAGAGTAGAAAAATCTACAGCATTCCATGCCGATTTTTCGGTGAGGGCTGGGCGTTGTCGCGTCACGTGCCCTTTTAGCGGGTGCGGGTCGTGACACGTTTTAGTGGTGGCCCATGCAGGTCCTGAAGTCGCAATTAGTGCGATGTCGTAGTGGCGCTCGGCTTAGAGTGCTATTACGAGCCTGCGGTACGTATCTAGGATAGGCTATAGGCTAAGAGTGCTCAATCACAGTAGGATTTTTCTTGCTTATCTTTCTTACCATCTTTGATATTGATTTACTACATTCTAGCTGTCCTCCCTTGATATTGCCTTCATGTGCCATATTGATATCTTTTTTTCAATTTGTCTCTAGGATAGTTATGACTCACTCTCCTGGCGAGGAGCACGGGGAGACGGAGAGGTCTGCCACCTCTGGCGGGCAGGCTCCGGTCACCTTCCCTGCAGATGGGACTTCTGTTGGAGCCCTCGGGGGTACTCCTCCAGCTACCTCGATGGCAGTCCCTGGGGTAGCGGGTGCTCTTCCCGTAGTGTCGGGAGCTGTCGTGGGCGCTCTTCCTCCTCCTGTGCAGCGGATTCCTCCGCCAGTTGCAGGCGTACTTCCACCTCCACCTTCTCTGCCTACAGATATAGGGCAGATGCTTACTGTCACGCCCCAGAACCAGAATACTGAAGAACGGGGGCGGACACAGCCAGCTACGTATAATGAAATGGCAACCATTCCACTATACGGTCACGGCTGTCTAGATATGTGAGGGTTTTACTAAAATCCATCAGTCTCTTAGGGTCAAAATGGCCTATTATCTCAATCTCAACCAACTAATAATAATCACAAGATATCAGATCACCAAATATACAATTGTAAGGCGTCCCAAATATTACATATCCAGATGATCATGAAGCTAGTCGTACAAAATATAAGGAATAACAAGAGTTTAAGTCATACATGATCAACCTCGAGTTGCCAATCATGCTTACAGCCCGTAGGCAGACAGTAAATAAAGTTGCAAACAAGCTAACACTTGCTCGGCGGCTAAACGCCTCAAAAGAATAATTTACAATTACAGTGGGAGGACAAAAGAAACCCACTCGTTGCCCAGGTTACGCCTGGCGGTCACCATCGGGCTGAAAAGCAGGTGGATCCTTTGCTGCTGCTCCAGAATCTGGCCATACAAAACCAGCTGGGTCAGACCCCAGAAAGAGCAAGTGCCACAAAGGAGGCTTCACTTAAGAACTAAAACCAGCAATTAGCACAAAAGTATAATTACATAATAAGAGACAGTAATTTAAGAAAAAGCATGATGGATAATTATAAAAGACAATCTTGCATAGAATCACTAAAAGACAGGACATATGGAGAAGCATGTCAGGATGATATACGATGAGATAACCATGGGACTATTCAGATAGCTAGGTTACAACCTGTAAACCAAACAAGGACCGGGGTTGTAATCCTTCGTCTGAACGGAACTTGGTTTCTCTCACCATTTATCGGCAAGATAAATATAAGAAATCAGGTCAAGTAACAATCTGGAGTGGCAATCATTATAGTGACAATCTGGAGTGACAATCATTCCATCATTCTGGTACAATCCTATAATCAATCAATTCTAGACAATACTATACTGGACCAGACTCCATCCAAGCAATCACGGCCAATCATTGCCTACGGCTTTCTACATTAACTAACTAGGGTTATCACAATCCTAGTTACTAGCAAGATGCAATGAGATTGATCCACAGCTACAAGCCCTGCAGACCATCCAGGCTACCCAGGACGAAAGATTAGGGTTGAATTCAGGTGGGTACATCGCCCAGGAGACAAATGTACCCTTAGGTGACTTAGAGGGTGCAACACTCGACGGTGCGCTGGAAATATGCCCTACTCGACGGCAGGCTACAGATCCCAAGAGCGCCCAAGGTAACGGGATTGCCTGTAGCCGTGTCATCTCTTCATGACTACTGTGTTATTCTAGTTATTAACCTTAATCCATTTTAGTAGGTACTCCTGACCGTGGTACTCGGGAGTCCCATCCTAGACATGATGCACGACAGGACAAGTAGATTAACAATCAAGCAAGAAAGAACCACCCACGGTGTCAAGGCAAGTCAAGTTAAGTTATCAAGTCATGTCAAGTCAGGAGTGCGTCGCCACGGCCACTATCAAGTCAGGTTGGTCATGTCAGGAGTGCACCACTACGGGTCACTGTTGTGTTATGCAAGTTCTTGTCATATCATGCCATGTACAATAGTCATTCCAAACATATTAAGTAAAATCAAGTTCATGACAAAAGGCATAAGGATATAAAATGGACGTAAAATATCTAATAAAATATCAATAAACAGGACCATAGAAAAGCCAAGCTTAAAGAAATGAAACCAAAACTCCAAGAGCCAAGGGGTTAAGCAAGGGGTCAGGGGAGCAGCGTACGAAAAGTCACGCACGCTAAGGGCAGCGTAGGTGAAAAGTCACGCACGCTGAGAGAGCAGTGTACGTGAAAGTCACGCACGCTGAGGGCAGCGTAGGTGAAAAAGTCACGCACGCTGAGAGAGCAGTGAACGTGAAAGTCACGCACGCTACAGGGAGCAGCTGCGTAAAAAGTCACGCACGCTCAAGAGGAGCAGCTACGTGAAAAGTCACGCACGCTCAAGGGAACAGTGTGCGTGAAAAGTCACGCACGCTCAAGGGAGCAGCTGCGTGAAAGTCACGCACGCTCAAGGGAACAGTGTGTGTGAAAAGTCATGCACGCTCAAGGGAGCAGCTGCGTGAAAAGTCACGCACGCTCAAGGGAACAGTGTGCGTGAAAGTCACGCACGCTCAAGGAGACACGCTTCCAACAGGGAGCGTACTCAAGTCTGCGTACGCAGCGCTAAAGAGCGCGCGTAGCTCAGTGTGTGTAAGCTAAACAGCTATGCACACTGCTCACTATCTTCTCCAAAGAGCAAGAACAGCAAGAACAGCAAGGATGAACCCAAACTTCAAATGCTCATAACTTGGTCAAAACAAGTCCGAATCCAAGTTTCCAAAGGTCAAAATTGGGTAGAAGGAAATTCCCAACCACATGGAACCATCAGAACTTGCAAATGAAGAAGTTAACTAGATCAAAACTTCAAAATTTCAAGAAAGCATTTCCTAGATCTACAAAAACTCATGCACCAAAATAAAAATCTTCAAGTTCTAAAGTGGCTTAGAATCCTGCTAGGAAGCCATCAGAACCATCAAAATGAGTTCTCAAGTGAGAGCAAGATGTACTTGCCTATGGTGGTGTCGGTAGAAGAAGGAGAGGAAGAAAGAAGAAGAATAAATAAATGAGAGTTAGGGAGGAGAGAGAAGGTTGGTGGCTACTATTAAAGGAGAAGAGGGTGGTAAGTAGGAGTGGTTCATGCTAACCCAAACCAAGCCAAACCAATCCAAGCCCAACCCGAACCAAGCTAGGCCAAACCGAGCTAATGCAATGCCAAGATGGACCAGAAAATACTCAATAAACCAAGCTCCATTAATCAGAATTAATTCATGAATAATAAATGACAATTAAATCACAATGCTAAATATGAAATAAACCATAATTAACTAATCAAGAAAAATGAAAAATATAGGTCAGAAATACGAACACGTATAAAATACGTATTACGAATTTCAGGGCTCTACACTTACCTTCCTCCAGCAGATACTGGAGACTCAGAGAGCCCAGACCGAGGCTCAGCAGAGACAGACAGACGCGATGTGTCAGGGCATGGAGGATGCCCATCAGTTGGCCCTTGCAGCCGTGGAGCAGAGGGCTCCTCATCCGGGGATGCGACCGAGGTACGGAGATATCCAGGACTTCAAGAAGCTCGGGCCCCGTGACTTTAGCGGGACCGAGGATGTGGTCTATGCAGATGATTGGCTCGAGGATATCGAGCGGCAGCTGAGGGCCTCCCGCCTGGCAGACGACCTGAAGGCCGAGGCGGTAGGTTTGCAGTTGCTAGACATTGCACGCACCTGGTTCAGAAATGAGCCAGCCCTAGCTGGAGAGGGCCGTACTTGGGCAGAGTTCAAGCTCCTCTTCAAGGAGAAGTTCTTTTCCCCTACGGACAAGATTGACCTGGTGCGACAGTTCCAAGATCTGCAGCAGGGCAGTCTATCTGTGGAGGAGTACACAGCGGAGTTCGGCCGTCTGAGCCGATACGCAGAGTACATGGTTCGAGACCCGGAGATCAGGGCGAGCCATTTTAGGGAGGGGCTGGCTTGGGATATCAAGCACCTCATTCCCTCCTTCTATGAGACATATGCCCAGATCTACGCAGAGGCCCGCAAGGTTGAGCGGGAGTGGGGCTTGAAGCCCAAGAGGGAGCGTGATCTTTTCTCGGGGGCTAGTAGCAGCGCAGGGGCTGCTAAGCGCCCTCAGCTTCAGCATCGTTCTTTCCAGTCTCACCAGCCATAGGTGCAAGCCAGAGCACCAGTTCAGCAGCAGGTGCAGCACACTCAGCAGAGGCAGGCACAGCATGGGGCTCCTTGTGGCTACTGCAAGAAGCCCGATCACATCTGGGAGGTCTGCCGTAAGAGGTTGGGCTTGTGCCTCTATTGCGGGGAGGCTGGATATCAGTTGAGAGATTA